>JANIJQ010000013.1:0-367051 GCA_030557965.1 Sungouiella middelhoveniana | reverse complement strand
CTTTGTCCGTTCGTTGTACGGCGTGCAACGGCAATGCTTCAGTACTGCATGTTTGTCCTTTCTGAACAACACTACCTGCACTTTGTCTACTGCGATGCTTACCTACTTATTCACCAATATATCCATAGCCACAACACTAGGACTACTCTGTTCTCTCCAATTCTCTCATTCTATCCTCCCTCCTTCCCTTCTCTTTCTCTCGCTTGGGATGAACTCCCTCAAAACCTCCACTCTCAACAGTTTGGCTCTTCATTGTGGCTACCCCACGGCCTCAACTAAAGCAGCAAGACTTCTGGCAATTGCCAGCTACGACGCCTTTTTGTCGGCGTTATCATCAGCTCGCCGAATCGTCTCCGTGGATGTTGGCATTAAGAATTTCTCCTACTGTAAGTTGACCTACCTGGATCTGCTAAATTCCGTCACCATCAACGACTGGAATCACCTCAATCTCCATGAAAAATATGGCATCCATTACTTGCCCAAAACGGGCGATTCTACTTCGCTAGTGGACACAAAAGCATACATGGCCCAGGTGGCCGTCGCGGTGGTGGATGACATCCTCATGTCCGGTGAATGCCCCGATATCATCACCATCGAAAACCAGCGAACTCGCTCAAACGGGAAAACATCAACACTTCCGAATGTACTCCTCAACTTCACGTTGGAGAACATGATTTATGCGGCGTGTGAAGCCAGAGAGGCATCCCGTCGTGAAGTTTCGATCATTCCGATGAATGCAAGCAAAATGGTCAATTTCTGGATGTCTAGATTCATGGCCAAGGGCCCCAAGATTTCCACGGCCCAGTCTAAAAATCTACGCACCCAACTTCTCTTTGGCTGGCTCTCGGATCCCGATTGTGCACCCTTCGAACTACAGGGCTTGCACTCGCTTCCGTCCGACTTTTCCAAATTATCATTACGAAAGCAAACGTCGGGGTTGTTAGATCTGTTGACTTTCGGTTCTCGCCCCAGGAAAGTTGACGACTTGGTCGATTGCCTACTTTACAATCTCATGTATATGCTCCAGCTTCAACATCATCGCGAGTTGAAAAGAGCTCAGGAGAACGAGGAAGACATTGCTCAATTGGTTCACGAATGGAACACAAAGCATTGTCGCTATTTGCTTCCGCTATTGGAGTCCACCCAACTAGAACTAGCTAGTGAATACCAACAATGACCAACCATAATTAATCGTATACTGGCTAAATGATCGAGCGAATTTCTTCGCGAAGAGGACTAATTGTACGCTGAATCTGACTTGCAACTTCTGATGGAATACTTTCCGGTAGCTCCACCACATTCTCTTTCTCTGAGAGGGGCTCGCCGTTGCCAGCATCATTCGCAGTGGCATTCGTCTCACCCGAGCCGTTGGCGTCTTCCATATTAGTGTCTTCAACTTCTTCTTCATCATCATCTTCATCATCGTCATCGTCATCTTCATCGTCGTCATCATCGTCGTCATCGTCATCATGTTCCTTTTCTTCATCCTCCTCGTTTTCTTCTTCGAGGCTGACATCAAGCTCCTGCGCCTTTTCTGCCCATAGTAACTTAATCTTTCGTCTCAAGATATCAACAACATCCAGCCACTCTCTCATTCCCCCCATACCAATGTCTCCACATATGAGCACCTTCTCCACTGGCTTCAAGATATCAAATCCGAACCCTTCTTCAGGATCCGCAAGGATCTTCAATTGCTTTGCAGTTATTGGATTCGTGTACATGAAAGTATTCATGGCCGGTGCAACCAAAATCGGCTTCTTGCGGGCCATCTGTCCGTTAGGTCCAGCAGAAATACTCACAGGTCCCCAGCAACGGACAATCGACGTGAGCAAATTGTCCGAGATTCCGTTCACCAATTTGGCAAGGGTGTTGGCACTGAGGGGAGCAATAAGCATGATATCTGCCCATTTTCTCAACTCGTTGTGTAACACCAATTTATCGAGAATAGTCTTGTGCTTCTTGACGGCCAGCTGTAGATCCGACGTTGATGGAGTGGTGGTTACCTTTGCATTCCATTCGGAGAAACTGGCCCACAGGTCTTCGTCACGCCAGATCTTCACGTCTTTGTGGATCTTCAATCCTTTAAGGAAGTGACACCCGGCTCTCGTCACCACCACCTGAACAGAAATCTTATTTGCGCCAAACGTCTGGAAAAGCTTATCGATGATGAGCGGAACCTTGATGGTCGCCACACTGCCCGTGCATCCCAATAAGATGTGGCACTTTTTGTCATCTTCCTTCGTCAAATACTGCTGGAAGGGCACTGGAGGACCAACTGGATCCTCGATGACGGTCTTGTTGGATTTCTTTATAGAGTTGTGTCTCAGAAGCGAGCCCTGCCTGGTTGGAACTGGACTTGATTGTAAGCTCTTGCGAGCATTTGAGGCATCTGCTTCCATCCCACCTTCAGAAACCTGTGGAGAAGCCAACGGCGACGCCACATGGCCCCAGTAGGAGTGTCGGAGCACCGGAGGAGGCGAGGGAGTGGCCCTTTTGTCGAGCAGCACAGACAGATTGACTCCCGTATCTACAGAACTTGGACTATCCATGCGGAAGCCCGAGTGAGAAGGATTAAACACGGAATTGAAATGCTGCGCATTAAAGGCGAGCGCCGAATTGTTTCTACTGGTGCTAGCACTCAATTCTCCCTGGACGGAGCCTTTTCGCGATCCCAGAGGAAGATGAATGGTCAGACTTTGTCTTGACAGCGGAACCAAATTGACAGCGGAGGGCTGGGCGGAAATTGTGAATCGACGACTTCTTTCGCCCGGATCAGACTCACAAAATGAGACTGAGTGGCCACGATTCATCTGTTCGGACGAAACGCAAGATACCAAAGGTGCTGGAGGTTTCACCAGTGGCTGGATTGGATGTGGCTGGCTTGGATGTGGCTGATGAGATAGTGGCTGGTGAAGGGGCTGATTAAGTGGATGATTTGGATGTGGCTGGAAAGGAAGCTGCTGCCGCTGCCGCTCCCCATTCTTAACATCATGCAATCTCATGGAAACATCTAGCAAATTCAACGCCGGGCCCGTGGGCATGTGGGGGTGGGATGTGGAGGGCGAAATCTCTCGAGACAAAGCCTCAAATGATGTTTGTGGCTGTGAAGTGGGCGATACGGCGCTTTTGCCCTCGTCATATTTGTTGGCAGTTGACGACATTGGCCGGTGGTGATTATCGAGGGAAAACCGGAACGGAAAAAGCAAAAATGTCAGAACAACGAAACTTCAGAACAGTTAGAACCTTCCAAACAGTCAGAATCTTCAGAGCAGTCAGAAACTTCAGAAACAGTGGCGGCAGCTAGGCAGTTGGCAGTGAATCCGGCGGTAACTGGCGGAGTGGTGGCCTCTCCGTTTAGAAAAAACGAGTACACTCTTTCCAAAGTGAGTGATTCGCAGTCCTGGCTCCAGAGATTATGGTCGGAATTTTGTTCTTGGCTCGGAAAGAGTGGGGGAGGAGATCGCGGATAGGCGAGCAAGGTGATTGGATGGATAAGGTTTGGATAAAATAGGATAAATGTCGGATAATTGGGGAGTGATTGGGGAAATGTTGGGGTTGAATATCGAGATTCGAGAATGCGGATGGTTTCAATTAAGCGTCCCGTGTGTCGGCTAAGTGCCAAGTTGGGGTGAATAGAAATGCCGCAACGAAGATATCGGGGGTGATGTCAGAGCAAATGATTTGATGAAGGGGAGATTAGGATCAATTGTAGTGAAGTTGAAATATTAGTTTTATGTAGAGTTTGTGTAGAATTTTATGTGGAGATTTATGTGGAGATTTATGTGGAGATTTATGTGGAGATTTGTAGAGACTTATGAAGAGACCTATGAGATTTATGTAGAGATTGATCGAGAGAATTTGAAGTAGGGAGTGCTCTAGTTTAAATTGGTCGTGGGTTCGTGGTTGTGGATTGATCTTAAATATCCAAGGAAAGTGAAACATCTCTCTAGGAGAATGACGGAACAGTCATTATTTTCTTTGTATGATTTAGAGGATTCTTATTGCGATGCGCAATGGGGGATATGCTGGATTTGTTCTCACCAAGTCTCCTTTAGGTAGGGGAAGGAGGGGAAAGGACGCACATAAAGTGAGAAAGTATTAATCCGCTATGGTTAGTTTAGTAAGGTTTTGGCCGATTACCAAATGCCTATCTCCTTCACCCTTCCCAGTCTAAAACGGACAAAAGTGGACAAATTCGACATTATGGACAAATTAGACATTGAAGCAAATTAGACATTGCGGACAAAATTAGACAAAGTGGGGCATTCAGGATCAGGGCAAAAATAGTCTTAGGAATACGATTGTGGGTTTCAGGAATTTATCCCTTTGCTTTCAGGCTATTTTATTTACCTTGTACCTATTGCGGGCCTAGGGATTCTCTTATTTTTTCATGTTTCACCCTTTTATCGATAATGTTCCCAGCTTACCTCCGGAAATTCACGCACAAATGACATAATGGCCGCTACACCTTATCAATTTCCATTTCTTCGTTGGTGAACTACAGCAATTTATTAGGTATTCTTCCCACACCCCCCTCTAATCTCTCGAAGAACACCTTCGTCTAATTCGTCTATTTCTTCCTGGTCCGCTAGTGAACTTCCACCTCAATACCTGCATCTCATAACTCTTCTTCAACTACTATGAATCTCCGCCAGCAATTGTCCCAGCTCCTTACAATCGCTTACGTGTTCACGTCGGCGTTTGTGGCATGGAAAACCCTCTCCGTCGTTACAAATTCCCACTCTCCCATTGTGGTGGTGTTGTCCGGGTCAATGGAACCTGCTTTCCAAAGAGGTGATATTTTGTTCTTGTGGAACAGAGACTCCGTGGCGAACGTGGGAGACGTGGTTGTGTACGAGATTCAGGGTAAGTCTATTCCGATTGTTCATCGTGTTCTTCGTGAACATCACAGTGGCGAGAAGCAGTTTTTGCTTACGAAAGGTGACAACAACGCGTTGGACGACCTTCTGCTTTACGCCAGAAAACAAAACTACTTGAACCAGAAAACTGATTTGGTGGGTACAGTCAAGGGTTACTTGCCGAAGTTGGGGTATGTGACTATTTTGCTCACGGAGAATATGTATTTTAGGTATACGATGTTGGGACTCATGGGTCTTTCTGCGATGTTGACAAGCGAGTAGAAAATGTACAAAGTGAGGAGGCGATGTAGCATTGGAGGAATTGGAAGAATTCGTAGAATTGTGGACAACTGTCAACTGTCAATGTACATAAGCATTGCAATGGTTGATGAATTGTTGAATACCACAACTGAGCTCTCTGGCAATATTGCTGGAATTCTCGATTAGGACATGAACTATTGGGTATTCTTACAATCTGACTGTCAGATGTTTTACCGCTATAGACCCGAATTCACTCTATCAACCACAATGGTGTTCGTCGTATTTGTACAATCTCAGCTTGGGTCCTACATTCCTGAGGTCCTAGTACGATTCTAATTTGCCGACAGTATCATGTGCAACCAATTGTAAGAAATATTCTACCATCCCAAACTAATTCAATCCCACTAATATCGATCGCATCTCCTCCTTATGTGAGCATTCACATCCTCAAGATTCCAAAGAAATACTCTCCTCCACAAGATCACCCGTTTATATGCAAATCAGAGTTCAATATATCCAACTCTGTTGTAATCAGACTTGCAACTATTGTAGTAGAATATTCCTACGGGACAAAAATCACTAAATAAATCCAGTTTTCGTTCTGAATAGAGACAGATATAAGGAGTAATTTTATGGGAATAATTTTAAAGGAATACATTCATTTCCCCTTAACTATGTCTCCTGATTTTTAAACTACATGACTCGCTTACCCCAGGTCCTGCGTATTTTCGCTACGTCTATACTCCGGGGAATTGAAGATTTCTTTGGAAAGTTACTTTGGGGAAATTGATCTGGCGAAATGCCCTTCTCTGATTTACCACCAGAGGTGTTGTCTCTAATTTTTTCCCAAACTTGTGTTGCCGATAAAGATGTTGTCCCTTTTCTCTACTGTCTGAAAACCTACCATGCTGCTAGAGACAGACTTATGACTAACCGTGAGATAGTAATAAAGTGCCAGAAAAATTTGGCCTTGCCAGGTTCCCAGTATGAATTTGGAGTTTACGGAGTGGTTTTTTCAAATAAATCATCTGCTTTACATTGCAATTTACACGAATGTATCGGTGCTGATATTAACCCGAATCTAGCATACATGTTAGATCAGAGTCGCTCACTAACGATAAATATCGAGTTTACTGATTCCAATACTTTGTCCATTGTCCATGATTTGTGTTTGGTAGCAGCCCAATTCGTTGGGCGACAAAAAAACATTCTACTACAGGTTAGTCTCAACTACTGGAACCCTGCCTTGAGTGAAGATATCTTGGAGACATTGGTGAAGTTGGCTTCAGGGCCACATGTGAATGCAGCGTTGCAATTGCATATGCCAATGTGGTATTTTCCTTATTTCACCCGTGGAGCATCTCTAATGCACCTCAATTGCTTGAATGTCCAATGCGAGGGTTCAGATCCACAGCTTGATGACCTCGTCCCCATTGAAATAAGCCGAACACTCCAGAAATTGAAAATAACCTGTGATTTTCTGATTCCTCACATGTCGTTCCACAAGCTGCCTGGTATTCTCTCTCATTTGGAGTTGGATCTTCCCATTTTTCAGAGTTCGGAATGGGTGCAAAATAGCCAGATAGTTCAGTTTTCCAATCTCGAAGACCTACGCATCTTCCACATTAGTGATTTTTCCTGTTTGCGGCCGATGTTCCGCGACGAGTGCTTGCCGAAGTTGAAGGTGTTGTATCTTTCATTTGATGAGGACGTTGATAATTTTGGTGGATTTAACTTTGAGAGACTAGCCCCTAATCTTGAATTCCTGTATCTTTCCGATAAGAAGACCACGAGCATAAAGAGACATCCATTTGCAAAAAAGTAAATAGGAAAAATAATGCCTTCAGCCAGATTCGAACTGACGATCTCCTCATTACTAGTGAGGTGCCTTACCAACTTGGCCATAAAGGCGGAAATTTAAGCGACCCCGGTGAGGATCGAACTCACGATCTCAAGATTAACAGTCTTACGCCTTAACCAGCTTGGCCACGGAGTCAGCTTTTAGAAAGGAAAACACTGAAGTATTACTAGTAGCTTAGAATGGAAATTTCTCTAAAAATGGCACCTTTTTGCCCATTTTGACCCTTCAACAAAGGAGATATTTGTTGATATTCATGTTTTGCATGCTATAAAACCTCCGGCGGTAAAAAACGGCGAGAATTTGCATCTTTTCACTATTCGTGGATATTCTCATGGTATTTGTTGTAGAGGGATTTTTAAATAAAAAAAAAAAAGGGATAATTACCCTGGTTGTAGTTATGAATTGAAGTTATCAATATGTTATAAATCTCAATCTCTTCTCATAAAAAATAACAAGAGAAAGTGTTGATTCTCTTGTGGATTTTCATATTCCTGTCCTTCCCCACAGAATTCGCAAACATTGCGATGGAACAATCTCCTGCGCAATCTTGCTACCTACTCCCTTTTCCAGCTTCTTGAAATGCTTTCTGGAAAAAATATCTTCATTACCGGCGCCTCCAGAGGAATTGGCCTAGCCTTGAGTAAGAAATTGGCTCTGTTGGGAAGCACAATTACCATGGTGGCCCGAAACGAAGATTTACTTGTGGATAACCTCAAGAACCTTCCTACCCCCAATAATCAGCAACACAAGTATGTATCGTATGATCTTATGTCGCTTGCTCGAGGTGAAAAGCCCAACAGTCACGGGTTTCTAGTAGAAAACCTCGAGAATGCCTCTGTTCTAGTCAATTGTGCTGGCTTGGCTACCTACAAACTCTTGCCAAAGCTTACCAACGACGGAATTCTCGATGTGGTGGACCTCAATTTGGTAGCTCCCATCCTATTGTGTAAAATGGCAATTCCGTCAATGCTCAGACAAGGGAAACTGGGTGCGGTGCCCTCCATTCTCAACATTTCGTCTCTACTTTCTGCTACTGGCACTGCGATATCAGGAACTACCGCATACGCTGCTCTGAAAGCTGGACTTTTGGGACTTACTGAAGCTTTGGCCAAGGAGTTGAATGGAAAGGTTCGTGTTAATGCTGTTTTGCCTGCGTTGGTACCGGAGACAGATATGGGGAAGAGTGGTTCTGCTTCTTTACCTGTTGTTTCTTTACTGGATGTTGTGGATACGTGTGTGAAGGTGTTGGAGGATGAGAGCTTGAATGGAAAGTTTGTTCCTGCGGACGGAGGGGAATTTCGTACTCTTAACTAGAACGAGCGATATAGTACTCTTGAAAAGGACACCTTTTTTGATCTATTCATACAATATATAATGCACATGCTCGAGATCACGACTGGCCTGCCAGGTGTCTTCCACGTAGAGTTCGTCAAAGTATGCTCTAGCAAGTTGGCGCATGTCGTTTGTTATTTGGCCATACAACCAGAGCAAGAAATTGGCCATTTCCGACTCATGGCTGTAGTCGGCCATCATGTCAGAGAAAAACTCTGCAAGGGCAGAGATATTCTTTCCATCGATGGATGCTTCTTCGGATTCTAGATAGTACGACCTTAGTATGACACAAGTAGTTGCCATTAGGTCCATATGGTAGTGGAGAAATTTGAATTTGTGCATCATTTCGTTTACTTTGGGCACTCGACTCACTGTCCAATTTTCCTCCAAGTAGTTCGTGATATGCATACATTTCTTACTGCCATAACCCAATAACAGGGCTATAGCATCAAAAATATCACCATTCCCACTATCAAGCGAATTGAATAAGCCATCGGTAGTAAATGCCAACCAGGTCTGGACTAACTTTCTTATATTGGAGTAAGACGATTCGAGCACTGAGTAAGTGCGATGAGACGAAGTTGCTGAGCCTAAATTACTCTTGAATGTTGCAATATGCTCCGACACAATTGAGATGATGATGGTGGTGTTATTTGGATTTTGCACGTTTCGGTTTAGAATCACATAGAGCTCTTCGGCGGTGATGTGCGAGAGCCGGAGCCAATTACTTCTGGTCAAAGAGTCAAGTAACATACTATCGTAATTGTCAAAAAATCCCAGGGTTCCAACCAGCGACGAGATCCGAAGGTCTTTGATCATCTGCCTCCAGAACCCAATCCGGTGCAATAGCCAGAACACTGGGAGACTGGGATCGTCTTGTGGGTTGATGAGTTCATGACATAAACTGTAGACATGTCTATAATCATGGCTTTGGGGCAGAAAGAGCCAGAACTCGAGAAAAAGCGTTCTCAGCAACCTTGATAAAACGGGGCTATCTTGCTCTTGGAGCCAATGCACCAACACCGGAATCAACAAATATAGTAAAGTTCGCAGATTGAGAATCAACGAGTGGAGCACATAGCCCATTAGAATTTCATTTCGATGATTAAAAAACACTTGAACGGGCTCCATCTCAAGCCAATCATCGATATCATCTGTGAGTTCACTATGGAACTTTAGGAGGTGTCGAGGCAAAGTGTCGGTTTCAAAAAGCATCGCCTGGTTGAGCTTATAGAAACTCGATTTTGTTCCTAGCGAGACGGATTTGCCGAGGTGGAGAGCCGCCAACGACGAGAGCCTGGTGATTTTTCCACCTCTTTCGACATCACAAACTGTCACTACGATGGTACGGAAAATCGCAAAGATTTCCGAGTAAGACTGGTACAATTCTTGAGAAATGAACGGCTTAAGAGATGCTAGACGGTCATTGGCGGACGACGGATGTGTAAATCGTAGATTTCCTCCATCAACTTTTGCACTTTTGAACAGTTCCATGTCAAAGTGGAATTTGGAAGGATATTTGACATATAAGTCGGTGAGACCATGGATTTTTGAGATTAGTGGCCGAACTAATCGTTTGCACTTGGCTATCGACGGCTTGTCGATGAAGGGAGATTTTTTGGCCATGGAATTGTTGAATGGTAGTGAATATGTGGATAGAAATGTAAATCAACCGGAAAAGCGACAAGAAAACCACAAAGAATACCACCAAAGCAAACCAGACACAAATGAAGACACCGAGAATCACTTTAGTATTATCACCTAAAGCTTCTATTTGTATTCTTGTCTCCTAAATCCCCATCTCTAAAGTTTCCTTTGGTATCTGGAGTGAAGTTATGCAGGAGGAAACCATTCTCCACTGATCTGTAGGTCATTTGCTATCTCGAAGAAGAGAAAGCCCGAGTTGTATAATTGGGTCAATTGTGATTGAAACGCAAACTAAAATTAGCTTTGCAGCAGTTCTATTCTCGCCTATTCTTAGTTCTCCATTGAAATTATGCTCTTGGCCGGACTATTCACACTAGCCACGATCGTGTCTGGCCATATCATCGGAGTTTCTCCCGAGAACCAACATTTATACAAAATAGAAGAAGACGGCACGTGGAGATGCC
Source organism: Sungouiella middelhoveniana (assembly GCA_030557965.1). Classification (NCBI taxonomy): domain Eukaryota; kingdom Fungi; phylum Ascomycota; class Pichiomycetes; order Serinales; family Metschnikowiaceae; genus Sungouiella; species Sungouiella middelhoveniana. The sequence goes on along the minus strand of JANIJQ010000013.1, from coordinate 356,627 downwards.
TTCTGGATCCGTCCATAGTGCTTCTGGCCAATCAAATCAATGACAATTTCTGCGATTGTCCAGATGGGTCGGATGAGCCAGGAACCAACGCCTGTGAGTACACAGAAGATGCTCCTCGCTTCTTTTATTGTGCTAACGATGGCTATTTTCCGAAATATATCGAGAATTACAAGGTGAACGATGGCGTCTGCGACTACGATATCTGCTGTGATGGGTCGGACGAATATCTCAATGGTGAATGTGAAAATAGATGTGGTGAGGTGATGAAACAGTATGAAGAGTACTTGGAGGAGAAAAAATTGGCCATGTTGAAGGCATTGGCGGCCCAGAAGTCGATGGTGGCTCGGGCCAAGATAGCCAAGGTGGAATTAGAAGGGAAAGTTGCAAAATTAAATGGTGATTTGGAAGCGGGACAAAGACAGCTTGAAGTTTTGAGGGAGCAGTTGGAAGACGCAGAGAAAGGCGCGGAAAATGTTGCTGAGTCGCTTGCGAGTGAGCTTTCTCACTACGTAAATGAAGCACAGATACAATTCTCGGAGCTCTCTGCTTCCTCATCCGCAGACAAAGAGACAATCACTCATCTTGAGGGTCTTCTTGGTGACTTAGTTCAGAATTACAACCCCAACTTTAACGATCTCTCGGTGAAGCAATGTGTGAAGCTGTTTGAAGAGTATATTTCAAATAAGAAACAAGAAGCTGAAAAGCAGCCTTCACTCGAGAACTTCAGGAACGGAATCGAATCCTTTGTGGCTAAATTGAAGTCTTATCTGCCAGTATCCTCCTCGAACATTGCTATTGTTCCCAGTCTTGGCAACATGTTGCACTACTACTATGGCCAGGTAATTTCTTCGTTCAAGCCAGAAACCACGTCCGAAGACCAACCACAAAAGCCTAGGGTGAGTGAACTGGCTTCGAAAATCAAAGAAAAGATGGAAGTGGCCCAGAAGGACTTCAACTCTAAAAAAGCAGAGTATTCCATCCACAAGGAAAACCTCCACAAAAGCTACGGACCCAACGACATTCTTAGGGCCGTGGAGGGCCACTGGGTTAACAAAGTTATCGGAGAGTACACGTATAAACTTGGTTTTATGGATGCTATATATCAGGACGACACATTGGTTGGCCGATTTGTTAAATTTGATGGAACTGCGTTGCATTTTACACATGGAAGCAAATGTTGGAATGGTCCACAACGGTCCGCAGTAGTGGAACTTGTTTGTGGACCAGAAAACGATTTGATTTCTGTCAGCGAGCCGGAAAAGTGTCAGTACAAGTTCATTCTCGGGACGCCGATTGCTTGCTCGCCGTTATCTGACGAAGAGATTGGTCAACAGTTCAAGGTGGACATGAGCGGGTTTAAGTAGCGACTTTTGAGAAATAAGCCATTACAAAGCAATTTCAATTCAACTGCCAATGCATCTGGTCACTGCTCAATCAAAGGTGATCTTCTTACCCTCAAACTTCACATTCTTCAACTTGTCCTCCGCCTTCTTCTTGGCTGCCCAAGATGGATGCATTGGACCCGCTGCCAGTGCAGAAGACGTCTGTTGAGATCCAGTAGGATCTGCTCCAACTGATCTGGCCGCCTTAAGCTCTCTCTTGCGCTGTCTCTCTTCGAATTCGAGTTGTCTCTGCTCTCTTTCGCTTGCAACTCTGTCCCGCTCCTTCTTGACGTGGTTGGCTCCACTTCCATATTTCTGTTCCCAGATCTTCTGTCTAGCACGTTGTCCTCTTCTGTTTTTTCTGACGGTAGTGGCCTCCTTTACAACCTTGTCATTGTCCACATCTTCTTCGTCATCTGAACCTCCTGAGAAGTATCCAGTTGCCAATTGAGGAAGCTTGTGAGTGGAGGTGGACTGGGCAGATTTTGGCACCTTTTCTTCATCAAAAAACTCATCTTCGCTCTCCGAGGCCTCTTCGTCGGTAATTTCATTGTAGTTGACATTCGGATCAGCAACAAACTCTTGTTCTTCGTCCGAGTCTCCCACCATATTATCAAATCCTGCAAATTTATCGAAAGCTTCTTCCGCATCCATGGGTTCTTCGTCATTTTCCAGGCTATCGTTTTCGTCAACTTCTTCCTCGCTCTCGTGCACAACCCCCTTCAACTTTGTACCCGTAGCCTTTGCTCGAGCATCCTTTTCTCCCTGGGTCAAATCACCCCTGATTTTTCTGAATGACCACTCAATTTCTCCGAGAAGTTCCTTGAAGTCTTTGGCATTCCACATCTTCGAAATGTATCCGTTGAGAACTTTGTCGTTCTGACAGTAGGTAATGAAAAAGTGTGAAGGGTTGGCTGCATTGGACTTGTCGGTTATTAGCGCTTTCAGATGACCTGGAATATAGTCTGGGGGCGAGTTCTTCAATTCTTTGGTGGTGAGAATAGTCACGGTGACCAGCTTGATCAATCTGGACTTAATGAGAAGTTCAACTTTGTTGCTATCGCCAAAGAACTCACTTAAAGACTTTTGTGCTTCGGTCCATGCTCTCTGATCCTGATTAACTTTTCTTTGTACCTCACGGAGCAACTTCTTATAAGATCCATGGAACTTTTTCTCGAACAAGTCCGATTTCATTGCGAGAATCTGTTTGGAAGCTTCATCTTGAGTTCTGGGAAGTTTCTTGAGAAGTTGCGAATTGTTTTTGGCATTAAGCAACTTCTTGGTTTTGGGGAACCGAGGGTTCGCTCTTTTGAATTTCACTTCTAGGAGATCGAGTTTCCAGAGCTCGTTTTTCTTATTCTTCATGGTAGGAGATGATCATCGGTATTTTTTTTCGCACATTGTGCATGAAAGTTGCAACGAGACATCACTAGATTCAGATATATGCTGGATTGATTTAGGCAAAAGATCGAGTTTATAACAAAATTGAAGACTGCCCTCACCTTTAAAGACCATCTTGCATTCAAAGACTAGATGCTTCTGGATATTACGGGTGAAGCAATGGCGGATATGGAAAAGTGCAACAAAAGAAAGGCTGAGGGGAGCCATAGAAACGACAAGAAGAACAAAAAGGAGAGGAAAATCAACCCTAACCAATGTGAATTCTACTTGGTTAATAAAAAGAGACGATGTGCCATGCAAAGAAAGAAAGATAGGCGGTTTTGCTCTGAGCATATTGCGTTCGACGAAACCGATGCTGCTTCTGAAGTCAAAGAAGAGAGAGTCCCGTGTCCGTTGGACCCAAAACATAGTGTTTGGGCCAAAGACATGGAGATACATCTAAAGAAGTGCCCAGCCAAACCCGTGGAAGCCACGGATCCATGGTATGAACGAAACAGGAATAGTCATTTGAGAGGAAAAGAAGGGAAGATGGAAGAGGAAGGTAAGATGAATAAGAACGAAGAGGGAGAGGTGGAACTCGATGCGGACCACATGGAAAAGTATATTGAACTTCTTCGAAAATTCAGCAACAACCTCTCTCCTATGGATGTGAATATTAAACACCACAAAGGGCTAGATAATTGGCACGAAGAAAAAGTCAACAGAAAACACATTGACCAGCAATCGTCATTGGTGGGCCAGCTCCAAGAGGCTGATTTGCTCTCCCACGATACATTCTATGTGGAATTTGGCTGTGGCAAAGGCGAATTGTCTCGAACTGTCAACAAGTGCATTCTCCATGACTACAAACAACTGAATCTCGATAAAGAACTGAATAATCTCGAAGCTAAAGTGCCGTCAGGTTACGGATACGGTCTCATCGATAGAGGAGTCAACCGCATGAAAATGGATAATAAGATTGTTAGAGACTGCCAGGATGGTCACCTTCCATTGGAACCCATAGTTAAGCGATCCAGAATCGATATAGAACATCTTGATCTCGACAAGTTTCTCGAGTCTGCACTGCCAACAGCCGTGGTGGGGGTGTCCAAGCATTTGTGTGGAGTGGCTACTGATTTGACGTTGAAGCTGATTTTCAATTCTTCGTTGCTTGAGTCCACATTTAAGGGTTTAGTAGTTGCTATGTGTTGCCGGCATGCTTGCAATTACAACCAACTTCTACCCGAGTCGAAAGAATTTCTAACACTTCACGGTATTGCCAATGCCCGCGACTTCAACTACATCAAAGTGATAGTCACATGGGCGGTGTGTGGACCTGGAAACGACAACAACCATGGGTCTGGGCTTAACTATGGAGAAAGAGAACACCTCGGACATATCGCCCGGCGACTCATTGACGAAAGCAGAGCATACGCCATTAACAAAATGCTAGCGGGAAGGTTCCACGCAAAAGTCTACAAGTATGCCGACAGCTCCACCACGCTAGAAAATAGTTGCTTGCGCATGGTGCGAGTGGGCAACGCTACCAAAATCAATTCAGAATGATCCATTAAAATATACCAGCAGAATTAGAATTAGATCTTCTCCTCCTTGACACCGTGCTTCCAGATGGCAACGAATGGAGTGGTACCGTCCTCACGGTAGTTCAACAACACAATCATGGCATCTGGGTCCATGGACTCACCGGTGTAGAAGTCCCAGTCACCGAAGCTGCCGATGATCTTCTTGGCGTAAGCCTGAGCACCCTTCTCGAACACCTCAACCTGGTCTGGAGCAGTCTCAGCCAAGTGAGCCTTGACCTTCTTCATGTAGCCCTTGATGTAGGTCAAGAACGACTTCTTGTCGAAAGAAGTCTGGGACAATCTGAAGGAGTAGACGACGTTGTTGACGGTCTCAACACCCTCCTCCAACTCTTCGTCACCGCCCTCAGCAGATGGGTTTCCACCAATGTCAACTTCACCACCGTTTTTGACCTGAATCATGTTACAGTCGGCCTCGTACACGACACCGTCGACGAGCTTGACATCGTAGGCATCGGACAACAATTCGTCGCCGGAGATAATATCGGAGTAAATAATCATAGTGGATTTGTTGATGAGATTATAGGAGGGAAATGCGACGAATATATAGAAAAATTTTCGATAGCATCAGAGGGTGGGAGGGCATATAGGAGCCACGTGAGCGATGAAGTTACCCGGCGTAGCATCGGAGATATATATAGGGGGTGGAAATGGTGAACCCTTGGGGGAATTTAAGGAGGGAGGATTTTTGGAGGGAGAGGTTGCCGATTGAGTTGTGGCTGTGGATCGATGTGGCGGATTGAATAGAGCGTTGAGGGGTATTTGGGGAGAGTGTAATGGCTGCGAAAGCTGTATTTACTAAGGTGCAGTGAGAACCATTTTAGTACAATTTCGGAGGATAAAGTAAGGAAGGATAAAGTCAGGAAGGATAAAGTCAGGAAGGATAAAGTCAGGAAGGATTAAAGTTGGGATCCATGATTTTGGTGAGTATGAGAGAGGCGTGGAATGTGCCTCATTTTGAATTGTGGATGTTCTGGTGGGCACTCCGGCCACTGTATGATAATGGTCACCAGAAGTATTGGCTATTTGAGTATTGTTTTGGTTTTCTCAATCTTTTTGTCTTTATATACATATATATATATATATATATATATATTCGCTTCTTTATCTTTGTTTATCCTTTCTCATCCTTTATTTTTGTTAACTTTTTTTATCGCTCTTGATTTTGTTTGATGTCTTCCTTTCCTGGCCTTCTACACCAGATCTCATTCTACCAAATAAGTTCCTCTAAAACTGCAATTCCTTCCATTATTGTACATATCATACATAGTGGTTGCTAAATGCCTTGCGGAGCCACTCCAAAATCCGGTCAAACACGACAGCATTTCCATTGTGGTATCTAATCAGATGATCGGAGTCTGGGAACACCATAAAGTCAAAGTTCTCCACTCCTCCCAAGTTAAACTCGTCCAAAAGCCGGAGACTGTTCTGGAAATGCACATTGTCGTCTCCCGATCCATGCATGATCAAGAATCTCGTCACATCCTTGAAGCTCTCCATGTTCTCAATGCTAGCAGTCTGGTACCCTTCTGGGTTCTCCTGTGGAGTTCTCAAGTATCTCTCGGTGTAAATGGAGTCGTACAACTTCCATTTGGTGACTGGAGCCACTGCGACTCCATACGAGAAGACATTCTTCAAATCAGTCTCCAACGTTTTAAGAGTAAGAAACCCTCCGTAGGACCAGCCCCAGATGGCCATTCTTTCACTGTCCACGTACGAACGTTCAGCCCAGATCTTGGCGGCAGCAATTTGGTCGATTGGCTCATAATGACCCAAACGGTCTCTGACACAAAACTTGAACCGAGACCCACTAGCACCATTATGATTGTTATAGCCTGTTCCACGACCATCCACAGTGACAACAACGGCATTGAGCTCCGATGCAACGACTTCACTGAATCCAACAGCAAACTCCTTCGTCACCATCTGTGATCCTGGACCTCCATAAACATAGAACAACACTGGATACTTACGGCTGGCGTTAAACTTGGGTGGGAAGATCTCAACGTAGTTTGCAATGATGTCTCCTCCGGTCTCCTTGTCGAAACCCAAGTTTACAGTCGAAACAACCTGCTTTGGTAGTTCGAATTTTGCCACAGAATCGCGAACATCCATGTTGGTTTCGATCACTTTAACAGTATCCATGGTATGCAAGTCCACTAACGTTTGAGCTGGCACGTCTGGCCCGAGGTAGTTCAAAAGTAAGAATCTCGAACCGGAAGACAAAGATCCTCGGTACCAAGAAGTTCCGTTTGTGAGCTTTTTGGGCTCGGCCACAGTTGTCGCAGAAAGCGATTCTACCAAATTCACAGAATAGAAATGTCTTTCCACAGACAGCTCGAGAGTGGCGGTGAAAACGACCTCGTTCGTTTGGAAATCAACGCGGTTACTCAACACTTCCCACTGGCCCTTGGTCAACAATTTACCGTGGGGGTTCTGCGGCGGAGTGAAGTATGCCAAGTGATTGAAGCCATCATGCACAATCAAATCAATGTATCCGTCGGCAAATCTTCCCAAGGATTCGTTCTTAGGCACAAATACAGCATTATTTGTCACTTCAAACCAAGAGTTAGCGGCGCGGTCAGTTCTGATGTGCTGAGTCTTTGCATCCACTTCTGTTGAAACCAAGTATACATCTCTAACATCACTGGCTCTATTGGTTGACTTCACCAAAATGTGATCGTCAGAAACCCAGAGTACCTCCGTGATGAGCCTGTCTTTGATCTCGACGGACTCAAGTTCAGTTGCGTGGACAGTAGCTTCAATTCCAGAGACATGAGCCACCACCAACTCCACCGTGGGATTTGGATACCCTGGCTTTGGATACTTAATTGAAACCATCTCAGGATATTCTTCATGTCCAGATTGTACGTAGTAGGGAATAGGAAACTCTGGAACCAACAGATCGTTGAACTTGAGGAAAGTGATTTTGTCTCCCTGCGGAGACCACCACAACACAATATCGCTGGCGAAAACCTCCTCTTCATAGACCCAATCGGGCTTTCCATTGAAGATGTTCTCGCTTCCATCACTAGTGATCTGGGTGGTCTTGCCAGAGGCCAAATCTTTGACGAAGATGTCGTTTTTATAGATATATGCTATGCTTGAAGATGTGGGCGACCACGAAGTCACAGATACCTTTTTTTGGGCAGAATCCAACGGGTCAATCAGGCCCGTATTTACATCGAGCACCCAATAAAGCGCCTCCGATGAATGTCTCCATCCCTTGGTGGTATTAGTCTTTAAAACTGCCTTGTTCAAGTCTGGCGAAGCAATCAAGGAGTCGATGTCGTACACAAATCCGTCATGCGAGAAAACGCTCTCGTTGAAAAGAGTATAGTGATAGGTCTCGTCCAAGATGCTCTTGACCACATAGTTGGTCATTCCGTCCACCTTATCGGTTAAAAGATATGTTCCTTGGTCGTTGGTGACGGACTCCAGACTGTGGATCCACTGCACCTCCTTGAAGGTTGGACGGAACTTGCCGCTGCGAACGTCGCTGAATGTCAACTTTTCTCTTGAAATGTCCACTTCCAGATGGGGGAAAACCCGGACATCGTCGACTCTGGCAAGAAATGGGATCTCCTTTTGCAGAATTAAGAGGGAAATGGCCAGAACTAGAGCAGCAGACCCCCACACCAAAATAGCAACGAGCCCCAACCCGAAATACGCCGAGCGGTACCGCTGACTTCTGTCAATTTGGCCATTTCTGTCTATTTTCTCGTAGACGTTGGATGCCTGGTAGAGGGACATCGAAGGCGACAGTAGAAGGGCACGGGCGGTGAAGAAAAAGAAGGAAAGAGTTTAATAATTGGAAGAAAAATTAGAGAATGTAGTGACAAGCAAGAAGAAAGAATGTAGAGGTGAGAATGTAATTAAGATGGAATTCGATAAAAGTACGGCATACTGGGCCGCGTGAGCCGCAGATTGGGTGGGTTGCTTTTTATATCCACTGAAGTTATACTTCGGCTTCCAGAATGTCCCCTTTTTAAATTATCTCTATTAATTTTGAGATGCCGTGCTTGAGACTGGTCAGTCACTTGTAGACACTTGGCACTCTCGAGCGCTCGTAAGCGTCTCTTTTCCTGAATCGGATTGCCATCGGGACTTGATGTTTAAGGTAAGAATTGGCTAGGTCCATTTTCGAGAATGATGGTTAAGATCCATCATTGTAAGAATTGATGTCTGAGATCATTGTAAGCATTGATGTTAACGTCTATCTCCCCATCCTTCACGAATTGTAGAGTTGTCAGTATCCTCAAATAACAGGAGTCATGGGTCCAAATCCAAGCTGCTTATCCTCACCATCGTCCGTGCGTGGCGTGGTCACCACCTCACTCAAAAGGTCCGGACTGAACTTGGTGATAATCTGCCTCAAATTCATTCTCTTTATTGGCTTGGAAAGGAAGCCAGCCATACCACAGCTCAAGCACTCCTTCACATTGCTCTCATCTGCAAACGCCGTCAATGCAATGATCGGCTTGGTGTATCGCAAATTATTCTTGATGAGCTTGGTAGCTGTTAATCCATCCATCTTGGGCATTTGCACATCCATGAAAATGATGTCAAACTGCTTTTGCGAGTCGTAGGCTTTCTGTACCAATTCCACTGCCTCAGCTCCATTTCCGGCCATGGTAATGTCGGTAAAACCTTCGAGCCGCAACATTCTCTTGATGACTTCTTGATTCACAGAATTATCCTCGGCCACCAAAATCTTGATATGCGACAAGTTTGTTAGAAGCGAATCTCCAGCAGGAAATTGGTTTACCGTACCCGTAGATGATCCTTGCACAAGCACTGGTTTCTCCTCGAGCCCGAGGCGAAGTGCTGGCTTGTTGGGAGTTTTGGAAGGCGAAGATGGAGCTGAGCCGTTCGTGTTTGGCTCATGCCGCGCGATGCTGTCATTTCCTTCTTCAGACTTTGAGCTATCCTCATTGTCTGCTTCCTGGATATCAAACACAACTTTTCTGTTTGCTTTGGACTTCGGGTTGAACTCGTCATTGCTGAAACCTTCCATGTCTTGGTCTGGAACTATGATTTCTCCATTTTGAGGAAGTGGTAACGTGAAGATAAATGTTGATCCTTTACCAAGAGTGGACCGGAGAGTCAAAGTTCCATGCATCATCTTTGCTAGTTGCCGACAGATCGACAAACCCAAACCGGTACCACCGTAGCTCCGAGAAAGGGTCTGATCACCTTGAATGAAAGGCTCAAATACCTTTTCTTGAAGCGCTGGCTCAATTCCCGATCCTGTGTCTCTGACTTCGATCTGAATGACCCATGATTTTGGAACATACAACCTGCGCATCTTGTAAACCTTGTCGTTTTTGACCAACTCGCTGTTAGTAAGTTGGTTAATTGTGCTAGGAAAGCCAGTTTGCGAGTCCAGAAAGGTTTTAGGACCCGTGGCGGTTGTATTTTTTGTGGCAGTAGTCTTGTCTGTCGCGATGGTCTTTGTTGTGGCGGTGGTCTTTTCGGACGTATTCTTGACAAGCGATGGAGGTTTGGGCATCACATCCCCATCCTGTACTTCACGTAAAGAGCTGGAACTGGCATTTGGTGAAGTTGGAGGTGAGCTGCTTCTCGAATCACGGGGAATTGGGACCCTTGGAAGTGGCTTGGAGTACACGAACTGGCTGTTGAAGAAATTGCGCTCGTATTCACTCGTGGTGATCGTAACCAAACTTTGAGCATCATTTGCATCATCGTCATTACTAGTTGTCTGAACCGCAAAATTCAAGTCGTTTGCCCCCGCGGAACTGCTCATTGGAAATGATATGGAGTTTGTTCTGGGCCTGAAAAAACCGTTCTGGGTATTAACAACAGAACCCTGGTCTGGTTGTGCTGGTGGATGATTAGATTCTTCATCTTCAGTTTCAACATGCTCTTCCGAATCCTCAGATTTTTTAACCAAAACCTTCTGGTAATCAATTTCCTTAGAGGCCTCGTGGTCGTATTCGCCAATAAGCTTGAAAATCACGTCGACAGATCCATCGACAGGAGTAAACTTCAAACTATTGGACACAAGATTCATCACCACTTGGATGATCCTATTTGAGTCTCCAAAGAGAATGAGCTTTCTCAACACATTAGGCTTGACGGTGATTCTAAAGTTGACCCGCTGGTCAAGAGCAAGCTTTCCAAAAATCGACCGAACCTGGTATACCACTTCCAAGATCTGGAAGTTGGATTTCTCCAACTTTGACCGATTCAAGGTGTTCTTGGAGTAGGTTAAAAGTTCCGTCAAAATATGAAGCAATAACTCTCCGGATCTATGGATCAATTTTAAAGAATCTTGAATCAGCAGATGATCAGTTTCGTCCATGGCGATGGAGGTCATTCCAAGAATACCGTTCAACGGCGTACGCAACTCGTGAGAAATGTTGGCGATGAAAACTGTTTTGGCCTCATTGGCCGCCTCCGCCTCGATTTTGGAAGCCTCCAACTCCTTGGTTCTCAACTTTACTCGGTCCTCCAAGTGGGTGTACTGCTTCTCGAGCTCTTCAGTCATGATATTGAAAGCGTCTGAGAGTTCCGTTAATTCGTCTTTGAAGAGCTTTTTGGACTGGGGAATCTTATTTGGCAATCTGATGCCGGTTGAGTATATGGTGGAACTGGCGGAGCTGGCGGTATTTACAGAGTTGCGCTTAGTTCTGGTGCGCAATTCCGAGTCGTCGGTTGGTGAAGTAGTGCCTTGAACCAACAAGAGATCGCTACCACCGCCACCACCGCTTCCGCCACCACCGTTTCCGCCCCCACCGCTATTATGAGCAGCATTATCCTTCTCTTTTTTGGAGCGAGTGATCGACTCGGTGGCCTCTTTCAACTTGGTAATTGGATTCACAAACCACATTGCTAGTGGGAACGTTAGAAGACACATAAACGCTCCGATGCCAAGCACAACTCCCAACATGATGTCTCGTAGCTTCCTCACGGGCTCCAAGAACCTTTTTCGTTCCTGTTCAATGAGAACACTCCAGTAAGTGTTAGCATCGATCTGTATTTGAGTGAATGCAATGGATAGAGGCGTTCCAAACATGCTATTGATATTAGTAGCGGTGCCCGTGCCTCCTATTAGCGCCTGTTGCACCGCTGGCGAGCGGTTTATCGGTAAGAATACGTTCGCCTCGATCTCGGTGAAGCCCGCGATGGGAAATATTAGTTCGAAACCGATCAAGCTAGCGGGATTCCCCGCCGAGGTGTTGTTGGCATAATACGCTTTGACAGCAATCACACTGTAACTTGTATCGGATACTCCACCCAACATCAGATAATCGAGGGCACCTTGGATGGTCTGGGCATTAGCAATCACCGTCAAGTAGCCCGATACTGTGGGCTCCTGCAAGATGATGGAGTTGTTGGAATACACCGGTAGCGTCATTCCAAAGAAGTATGTGGAGTTTGTGTCAGTGGAATTGGGCAACGGCCCCGTAACAAACCCGGTGGAGGCGGCAAAAGAAGAATTAGACAGGGTGATGGATGCTGGAACAGACATGTTTGCTCCGAGCGGGAACAACGCATCTTGGACGGGCTGGGCCACATTGATGAGATCGTTGCTGGAATTAGCCACCACTTTGAGGTCGAGGTCGTAGAGTTTGGCATAGGCAAACGTCTCGGACGTTGCTAGAAACAGATCGAGAGCATTTTGCGCCGTTGAAAACACCGTGCTGGAGTAATTTCCCGCACGGTAGTAGGAGAGTGGAGCGGACACAGTATCACGCTGCGATAGCCAGTACACTTGGTAGTATATGTACTGAATAGACTGCTTTACTTGAGTTGCTTTTAGCTGAGAAACCACTTCAAGACGGTCCGCCTGGAGATTGGACAAGTTCTGCAGAAAATATACCCCCGACACGATGGCGAGAATTAGCAACGAGAAGAGCGAGGCAAAACACACCATGATGATGAGTTGCGGGCGGATGCCGATCTTGAGTCTTCGTTTCTTTCCACTTCGTCTTGGAGTCATTATTTATGAGTGACAACAGTAGGCCCCAAGTAGGAACGGAGGAGAACGGAAGGATATGTGCAAAAGACTAGCTATATCAAGATACTGCCAGGGAAGGAAAAGTAGGAGGTGGAGCCTGGAGAATAGGAAGTGAATGAGGAACCTGGAGAATACGAAGTAAATGATGTGTTTAGGATAAATTTAGTGAGGAGTGCGGGTAGAAAAAGAACGGCCGAGCCATGGAAAAACAGACGCAGAGATGGGAGACCGGGAAGAGGGGCGGAGCGAACGATCTAGAGGAGACGAGGCAGGGGGCAGAAGGACATTTAGAAGGATATTTTGTTCAAATGTTGTTTTTCCTGTAGAGGAGGGATATCTCCTTGACATCACCAACTAAGTTTTTAGATGGACGTTGAGATGCGACACAGGAGCCCTGGAGGAGATGAATGTTTAATTTAGACGACAACACAAGAAAAAGAAGAGAAAAAAAAAATTGGCGCCGAAACCGAGGCTGGAGAAGCGATCGTATCCAGCAAGTTGCGTAGCCACGGCGGGTGGCGCCTTTGGCACCCGGTTGGTGGCATGATGAGAAACATCGTAAACTGCGCCGCAGAGAACGATTTAGACTAGGGAGGCAAGGAACTGCGAGCCACAAGCGAGCAGTAGAGTTGACCGAGTAGATTCCGGGAGAAAAGGGAGGTGGGGATTGTGCAAGAGCAGTATTTGCTATTAATTCATTTATTCCCCATCGCCAAGTCACATATTCCTGGTGGTGATTTCCTTCACCATTTTGCCCGACTCCGATCGCATCTTCCCTTGCATCGCACCCATTGACAAAAATGACATCACAAGTGTGGGATTTTTCTCGCAATATTAACCTTTCTCACCCATGCGATTTCTCAAATCTGCTCTAACCCCTCGTCTACCTCTCCCATTGTCTCCCTCCACCTCTTTACGAGTCCATGCGGCCCGTCCTTTCCGATTCTCCCATTCTGTGCGGTTACGTCATGGTGGAGTCAACCTGGTGGCCCATTACGAGCGGAGTTTAATTTTTTCTTGAATTTAATGATGCGAAGTTGCCAAAAGGGTCATGGTCACATTCACATATAATTTTGTTGCCGTTTCGCTGCCAACTATAGTTGCCGACATTTCTTGTTTCCTACCCTCTCCCCATAACTCTTGTCCCATTGTAGCTATAAATAGCAGAGCCTCTCTTGGACTGGCAGTGCCGCCTGTGCACTACTCGCATCCATTTGTGGACCCGAGACATCAATTTCACCACACCATCGCAGAATTCGCTGTGAATCCCTTCTTTAGGTTTCTGACCTCGCCACGTCTTTATCCAGAGGATTGTTGCTCCCCAAGCTGCCAGTCTATACCAAGCTGCCAGTCCATACCACCCAAACCTCCTATTTGTTCGGAATACTCAGCATTCCACCCACATTTTCTCGACTCCATCTCAATAAAAATGGCCATGCGCTGGCTTCTTCTTGCCTCAGTGACGGCGGCGGCGACAACACCGTCGTCCAAACCTTCCGTCACAACCACTTCCGACGCATCAGCTGCGGTGTCGTCGCTGGTTCCGGTGTCGTCATCGATTATCACCAGTGCAACTTCATTCATAACAATTCCGCTAGCGGTTCCGTCAGACGACGCTTACTATAATGCTCAGGTCACCGACGTCTCTGGAAACGAGATGGGGGTGCGCGTAGACTTGCTCCAGCCCGATCTCTGGCTCTTGAACGGTATGGATATTGTCGACTGTTCGGTGCTTCAATCTTACTACGACATGCACTCGGATGCCTCCATCAACTCCATCTCATACTCCAGCAAGGAGTGGGCCGCCTCGATGTGTCATCTGGCCGGTGCTTACACCCCGGTGGAGGTGGGAACCACCGTTGTAAGCTCGAAGACTTCTACCTTCACCTCCACCATCGCCATTCCGGCTTCCAGCCCAGCATCTTCGGTAGCGTATCCCAACGGTATCTTTGCCGACGGCGTGGTGCTATCGTCTAATTTCTCTCTCGGAACCACCTCCAACAACAGAATCGACTTGGACGACTTCCAATTCTTCTTGGCCAGCGAAACCAATATGTATGCTGGAGGGTTGGGGCTCTCGAGACATCCGCAGAATCTCGGGGTGTTGGACACCTTGAAGGACCAGGGCCGTATTTTGGCCAGCGGCTACTCGTTGTTTCTCACGGGCTACAGCAACCAGAATACATCAGCGGGCGAGCTTCTCTTGGGGGCAGTGGACCAGAAATACTATACGGGATCATTTTATCTGTTTCCCCTCATCTCCTATGAGGGCTGGCAATCGCTGGATAGTTTTTCTCCGCTCCCGATTATGGTGCTCGAGAGATTGTTTCTTGAGAATATCGATACCAACCAGAAGGTCACCTTATCGTCAGCTGCGGTGCCGCTAGTGCTTGACACAAGACTCAGCTACTCGTTTTTGCCGCTTGAGATCGTCATTAACTTGGCCATTCAAACAAATGCCTACTACAACTCGCAGTACCAACGTTGGCTAGTTAGGTGTCTGGATATTACTGGAAGTAACGCAACCATGCACTTTCAGTTTGGGCCTCTCGACATATCTATTCCTCTTACGGCGTTGATCTACGACGCTTATTATGGCGACAACTACTTGTACTTCTCCAGTGGGGTTCGTGCATGCTTCTTGAATGTGATGCCCGACACTTCCTTGGGGTACAGTTCGCTCGGGTTGCCTTTCCTCTCTCATGTTTACTTGGCAATGGACAACGAGGCTGGAAATGTGGCTTTGGCCGCTGGAAACCCCGAAGAGTTAATCGACCCACAAGACTTTATCTTCTCACAGTCTCCATCGGCCCTCCCGTCGTTCAAAGCGTCTCTGGTTGCCAATAACTCCATCGAGGCAACGAGAACCACCATTGCATACATTGAATCGGGTTTCATTCCGTTTGCCACGTCGGCCAACTACTCGTCGCTGGGGTTCACAATGACGTTTTTCTCTGCCAACTCGTCTAAAGGCGGAACCATCCCAGGAATATTCACGGTGGCCACAATTCTTTCAGGGGAAGTATATGTGACGGGTTCGGATGGGTCGACCATCAGTGGCTCGAAGGCTAGTGCTAGTGCAGCCAACGCCCAAACGCCAATGTCACAAGGAATCTCGGTCAAGTCATATATTGTTTCACGCGAAGCAAGTTATCTTCCGTATGTGCTTCTACTCTCGAGCATTTTGATGATTTTGGTGATGTCGTAAGATAGCCGCCAGTTACACACTAAAATTACAGACTAAAATTACAGAATACGAATTACAGAATACGAATTACAGACGAGTCTCAAACTATAAACCACGCACTGTCACAGGCTGCAAGTCACAGACTACAAGCCTCAGAAAGTCATTCTACAGATGGTCCAAAAGTTACAATGCATTGTTTTAGTGCTGCTTTAGTTCTATGGCCTCGCCCTCACCCAACTCCTCCTGGTCCGGCAAGTGGGTGTACGCCGGGTCGGACTGGCCCTTTTCCGTGTATCTATAATAGTTGTACCATAGTATGTCGAGGAAGGTTATCACTAAACCGATGCAGTTGATCACACTCAAAGTATCGCCAAAGATCATTGACCCGAGCATGATGGTGAGCAACTCCTTAAATATACCCGCAATAGATAACGTTAGCACCTGGGCCACCGAAAGTAGCTGAAATTCGCATAGGGTCATCATGAATGCAAGGAACCCGGGAATTATCATGAGGCCAATAGTACCCAAGTTTCCTTTGACTTCCCAGATGGGCAGTGTCATGAACTCGTCCCACCCTTCGACAAACATTGCAAACAGCAAGAGAACGAGCGTCATGAAGGGAGAAATGTAGAAAATCGTCAGCATCGGGTGCTTGGTATAGTCATTTTTCTTGAGCAAAAGCTGAGTGAACGACCACCGCAAACCCAGCACCAATGAGGCGGCCAAAATCAACACAATGCCAATGGGCTGATGGTCGTCGTCAATAGCATTGGCCGAGTCCGCGGGGCGAGTCATCATGATGACGGATCCACTCATGACTACAACAATTACAACTAGACGCCAATGAAACACTTCGAGGCGGAACAAAAGGCCAAAAATGAGCACAAATATCAAGCTAGAGGTCTTGAGCATGGTGTATAGCGACAACGAAATGTATTCAAGCGACACATTGCTCAAACCGATGTCTCCAGCAGAAGCAGCAGCACATGGCACAATCTGGCGCAGATACTGACTGGCCGAAATAGCTAGCGACGCCCAGAACCGGTCGCCAGCGTTATTGACGGTGGGCCGGAGGTGGGGCCGGAAGTACATAACCAACGTACTCAAGCAAAAGAGACAAGTCTGGTGGAACGCGGTGACAAAGAGCGGGAATCGAAAGTTGAGTCCTCGCCCAAACATCCACTTGTTGTAGACGGAGATGGACATGGAAAAGAAGTACCACCCCGAGATGTAGAGCATCACCAACGCCGTGTTTTGCGAAGGCGGGTCGCCATTTCGGCGTTCCATGGTGATGAGATTATGAAAGAATGAAGTGGGTGTTGAAAGTAGATGCTTGAGGTGAGAGTGGTACGCAGGACGGATGGAGGTAAACAGAGAATTGGTGGTGGGGAAGTAGGAAAAGTGGAGGAGGGGGGAAGGGAGGGGAGGGAAAGGTAGAATAGATAGAAAAAAGAGGAAAAAGAGAAGTGGGAGAATGGATTGGGTTGAATTAGTGAATAGCCCAGGGTGTATTGATGGTCGATTGAGATCCAGACGTGTAATGCAGGGAGGAAAGAATGAGCATGCAGAGAATGTGGAGATTTGGGTTGAGAATGTGGAGAATAATGGGAATTACGGGAATTACGGGAATCATGGGAATAATGGGAAGAAAGGGAGAAAATATTATTTCATTTTGAGAATACAATGCGTTCGTGATGCGAACTGCATTGAGAGTTTACGATTGTATGGAGAATTGTAAGTGGTGGTTGAGAGCATGGGTGGTGAGAATTGTGAATAGTGAGAATTGAGAGTGAAAATGGGGAGTGCTCACATTTGTAAGAGAATGACCGGAGTTCGCAAATCTGTTCCACATTCATGAAAGTAGATCTTTGCAATGGGCGGAAATTACAGAGATTACAAAAGTACCTTGCATGATGGTTGGTAATTGTGATTGGCAGCTGGAAGGGGACTGTTGAATAGAAAATATGAAAGAAATGGCTTCAACAGTTGTTTGAGGGCTAGCTGTGGTATTGAGCAGTTGTCA
Organism: Sungouiella middelhoveniana; assembly: GCA_030557965.1. Lineage (NCBI taxonomy): Eukaryota > Fungi > Ascomycota > Pichiomycetes > Serinales > Metschnikowiaceae > Sungouiella > Sungouiella middelhoveniana. Next base: position 339,070 of record JANIJQ010000013.1, on the reverse strand, counting down.
GAATTTGAGGCTGGAGTAGAAGATATGGGTATTACACAGAGGGCTGGAACTACATAGAGGGCTGGGAATATGAGAACTCACTTTGCGTTACAAGATCTGAATACGTTAGAATAAAATAAGCTCGGAGCTTCATAGCATGCTATCGATCGAGGTCAAGATAGTATCCAATTGATCACTAGGTATGATGAAATTGTGTGAGAAATCTCACATTGACTGCTTTGGAGAGCTCAGAGGTACTTTTCACCAATTCTGATAGACAGATATTGCTGTCTTTCGACCAGTCATTCTATTGCGGCGCAGATAACGCTTGATACACCATCTTTCATATCTGCTACTCTTTCGTACCTGGCCAGCGTGATTCCTTGGGTGTAGTAAACTCTCAAGTAAGAACCAGGGTATGCACCATCTCCAGAAAAAGTCGTTGAGTATTTCTGCTGTGGCTGCTACATTTTTGCTGTGCTAATAGTATAAAAACATGGTCCAACACCTCTCCGTTGGAAGAGGAGAAAGGCAGTTGGGCAATTATCTTTAAGAGTACTCTTCGCGGGTAACATCAAAGAGTTTCTGAATCCATTCTTATCCTTATGGGTGAAAGGAAATTTCAGGCATTAAGCATTGTATCTCAGAAAAGGATTGGAGATAGTCTTCTTGAGAATACTCCATCGCAGAGTCTCTCAGAGTAGTTAGGGAGTGAGCTGTATTTGTTAAGGGAGGTTTGAACGTTTCTAGGGCACTGGTTATTACTTCTTCGGAATTCATTATTGTAATAGGTTAGAATCAAAGAATTGAAGCCAATGTCCGTAGTTGATTTCTATAGAAGTATGGAAACAGGGCTCTATAAGTAGCTATGGTCGCTGAATATTGGACGAGTCTGAGAAAGACGACAAGGATCGGAGCGTGCCGGTGTGGCAGGAGAAGATTCCATAGCAGAAACAAGCAAAGGAACGTTAAAGAACAAAACACTGATTGGCTTACATTCTCTCGCATCATTTCTTTAGATTATGGTCTAAGAATGTATGATAGGACAAACTGTTGGCGTCTTGTGAAGTTATAAAATTTTGTGGACCAGATTGTGTGACCAATGGTATATTATTTGATATTGTCCCACTTCTTATGGATCTTTTGGTAGATAGGTCCTCCTAATAATCAACGGATAAGGTTTGTTTCCACGAGCCACCTTGCTAACGTGAATCTGTAAAATGAAAAAAACTAGAAGAATTAAATAGGCACCAAGCACCCTCTAGTAACATCTACATTACCTCCATGAACACCGTAGAATAATAAGAACACAATTGCATTGCTTTACATATTCAATGAATAATCACACTAATAGCCGCAGCTAATTTTGATATCAAATCACTAGAAGAGAGCAAGCGAATTCAGCAGACTAGAAATGTAGATACAAACACAACAATGTCAACTGGTAGGATCAGAACAAAAGGTCGAATAATTGGGGATGGAGTCACAATTTGTCTTTACTGTGTTTGGAGACACGAAAAGAGGTAAAACAAGAGAGGATGTGAAAGAGGAATCACAAGAGAGAGGTGAGGTGAGATGCAATGGTAAGCTAACTACTCCATTAAAAACTAAGACATCAAAGCAGCGTTGATATGGAAAATAATTGGAAGGCAGACTTCAATCGATAAGGCCAATACTACGCAGAATTCGCAACCGCAAGTACGTATTCCCGTATTCCTGATGATTATGGTCGGATTTGACACTAAATCGGACAAAATCAAGAGCCAAGAAAGAATATAGAATTTAAGATCATTCCTATTCATCCCATTCAATTTCTCCGATTGGTTTCGTTTCTACACGAAGTGTCGCATACTATTCGACTTACCTAATGTTTCATAATTACACTATTAGCCAACTTCGGGTCATATTTCCTAATATCCTCAGTGCTTCCAATCATAATCACAAACCTTCTACTCGCAATTTCAATGCCTCTAATTCTCTTATTCTCGAATTCTCACAATCTCTAATTCTCACAATCTCGAATTCTCGAATTCTCGATTGCTCAATCTACCGGCCTCACCAACTCCTCCACTATTTACAATCTCCTGCACACTCTACAACTCCACCTACTACTCCATGAAGAAAGATCCACTGTCACTCTTCCAACTCCAGGCAAACTACCTTCTTGATCAAATCAAGAGGGTGGCTCAACCTCCTGGACTCTATGCGTTAGTTGTGGATCGCAAAACTGAAGCAGTCCTTTTCCTGGTTATTCCAAAACTGACTTTACTTCGAGTTGTCACTTCCGTGGAAACTATTCACCTGAAAAGACAGTTACAACCGTTTCTTCAGGCGATTTATTTGGTGGAGCTGCTGGTGTTCAACTTCAATTGCATTTTGGCCGATGTCAAGTCCAAACGCTACAAGTCGGGCCACGGACTTTTTGTTCCGCTTAGTCAGTGGGAGGAAGAGGCGGCCCATTTCTTCCATCTGGCGAAGTTTTTGCAGAATCCTGAAGTAGATGCGTTCTTCAATCATGGTTCAACGATTGGCCTGGTGCATGCGTCGATGGTGCCTATGGAATCCCGAGTTTTTTTGCCTGATCGCTTGACTCCAAATTCCATGCCTATCTACTACAACGAAAACTGCGGCGATTTGGTGTTGCCACAAGTGCGTCGTGCAGCCCGTGCTATTGTAAATGCCGTAGTGATTGCCGGTGAGTATCCGCTCATCCGGTTCTATTCGCTGCCTGATTCAACTCACCAAGCCGCAAGACTACCCGAGTTAATTGCTGACGAGGTGCAGCGACAGATTGATGAGTATGCCAGAGCAAATCACGACTACCCGCCGACTTCCGCAGGTGACAAGCCGCGTGCAATTTTGATTATATGCGATCGTACTTTGGACTTGTATGCTCCACTTTTGCACGAGTTCTCCTACCAGGCAATGGCCATGGATATCGTCGAGGGATTAGAGAGAAACAACAAGTATGTGTATTCGGTGGAGAACGAGCGTGGTGAAGAGCAGCGGATGGAGACTTCGCTTGACTCCGACGACGACGAGACCTGGATTGCTTTACGTCACACTCACATCATCGAAGCATCAGAGTTGATCATCTCCAGGATCAACGACCTTATAAAAAACAATCCGTTGATGGTCGACCGATCGAAGGCTAAAACTTCGCTGGACTTGATGTATGTGGTTGCCCATTTGCAAGGGTTTGACGACGAGCGTCGCCAGGTCACATTGCACAAGACATTGATCGACGAGTGCTTGGAAATCAACGCTAGCCGTAAATTGGCGGAATTTGCCGCCGACTTTGAGCAGACGTGCGCCGCTGAAGGCACCTCGTTCGAGGGTGTCCACAACAAACATTTGCACGACGATTTGATTGTGCTATTGGCCCGTGACGACCTACATGTCAACGATAAGGTAAGACTCGTGTTGATCTACAGTCTTTACCGTGGCGGCCTCGCGGAAAGTGACTTTGTAAAGCTAGCCAAGTTCATTGGTGTGAAGGATAACCAGATCATTTCGCTTGTTCTGAGGTGCTTCTACAATCTCCGCAAACTAGACTTTCCCATTGTGAAGAAGTCCGTCAAAGACAAGAAGGTGGTGCGCCAGACATTCCACACCATCAACAACGACGGTACTTACAACACTTCGAGGTTTGCTCCAGGATTAAAGCGCGTGCTCTATAACGCCGCCAAATACGAGTTGGACGAGCAATGGTTCCCATATTTCCGCGACAAGCCGTTGGAGGACGACGCTCCTCGCAAAAGTGGAGTTTCTGGGACCGGTGAGTCTGGGTCATTGAGAAATCCCAGAATCAAGGCTTCGTGGGCGCCAAACAACTCGCGAAGTGGTCCCACCTCTTCCAAGAACAGACAGCGAGTATTCTGCTTTGTAGCGGGAGGAGTTACGCTTTCTGAAGTTCGTCTGATGTACGAACTCTCGACCTCGCTTAATAAAGACTTTTATTTGGGGTCGGAGTCGGTGTTGAAACCTCGTGACTTCTTGATCGGGCTCCAAAGTATCGACGATGTGAAAACAATCCAATCTCTCGACATTCCGCTATATCAGGAGTTGACCGCCAGCAACAAGGCTCCAGATTATCTCTTTGAAATGCCGAAGCCAGCTGTTTCTCCCGCATCGCATACCAGCCTGGCAGTTAATGGAGGTCCAGGAAGGGCCGTCGCGAACCTGCCTCAATCTGTCAATCTGAATACCCCCGTCCACTATCAGAAAAGAGGTACGGTTGGAGGCTCCACCAACGAAAAGGAGAAGAAGCTGTCTAGATTGAAGCGGTTGTTCAAGTAATTTCCAATGGTTTAGTTGAGGTTTTACATTGGTTAAGGTGATACAGTGCAATGGTTTAGAAGTTAAGATGATAATGGGCAATCATTTAGTCATCGAAGTGAAATGGTTCAGGTACGATGAGTTCTATTAGGCAGGCTGGACTTTTCTGTGACATTAAGTTGCCCTCTACTGGTGTAACACAATCGGGCTCGGTGGAACTCAATCGGAGTTCGGTGGCACCAATTGCGGAGTTTCGGGGTCACCTATGCGGGTTCGGCATACCAAGTATCTTTCTGGCTTAATCTCCAGAATAATACACAGGACTAGTAACGGCCTTGCCTCTTAATTGTCTGTTCTCAAAGAAAAGCATTAGAAATCTCATTCAGAGTCGACGGCAAACAACTATATACATCATGAAACTCTATAATCAATGCGCCACTATCTTCGACAGGTCGCTTCATGCCGTTTGCGGAAATAACTCATTGATGGACCCGGCAACATGCAGGCAAGATAGCAGATTTATAAGCCGAATGAGCCTACACCTCGTACAAAACTTTCATCTCGGTTGTTTCTTCCCTGGACTCGTAGTATCATGGAACAAATAGACGTCTCTTTGTCGGGCAATAATATGCTCAATCGGGCGTTCTTCGACCATGTCTCTCTTTTTGGGGCAGTGAATTCTTCACTCTCTATAACCAATTCTTCATCACCAGTGAATCTGCCAGAACCGCTAGGTTGGCTCTCCTGTGCATGTGAAGATGGCTGGGGTCCTCTTTCGCCACTCTACAGCGATTTTGCTCCCTGTTTTTTCTCAGGAATCTTGTTTGCAACCACCAGTGTGGTTATGGCGTTGGCTGGACTTTACCAATTGAATGTACTCAGAGAACGCAAGGTGAGTACAGGAAATAGAGTCAGCTGGGTATTCTATGTAAAGCTTCTTTTAGGAGGTCTTCAGATTGTGTTTTCTGGGTTGTTGGCTGTTGCCTACAATGGGTCTTTTGATATTTTGAGAACCGCCATTGTGGCCAATGTGGCGGCTACAATTATCGCGTTTGCTCTTCACTACTTGGAGCAGTTCAAGTCGAAGGTGTCCAATGGTGTGTTGCTTTTTTTCTGGCTCTTTCAGGTGATTTTCCACGCCGAAAGAGTACTTTCGTTGAACTTGAGGGGCCAATTGGATTCTTCTCTCTCGACCGTGTCGATCTTATCTGCGGTCAACGCCTTCATCTTGTTGACGTTGGAGAATAGCTTTGCGCCCAAATCTTTGGCTCCATACAGTGCAGAAGCAGTGCTTTCTCCTTTCGACAGAGCAAATATTTTCTCCAGAATTACTTTTAGCTGGATGGCTCCGTTGATGAAAAAGGGCTTCTACCAGTTCTTGACCGAGAGGGATATGCCCTTTTTGCCTCTGGACCACAGAGCTGCCAACACTGCGTCTCTTTTCTTAAAGAACTGGAATAGCCAGGTCACTCCCTCATTGTTCTGGGCAATCTCAAAATCTTTTGGAGTTCCTTTCCTCGTTGGAGGTGTTTTCAAAGGATTGCAAGATGCGTTGGCTTTTGTTCAGCCTCAATTGCTCCGGATGTTGATTCGTTTTGTCAATGACTACTCTGAATCTTTGGAAAAGGGCGAGCCAATTCCTCTCACAAGAGGATTGATGATTGCCGGTGGAATGTTTGTAGTTTCCGTCACCCAGACGGCTTTCTTACACCAGTACTTCCAGAGGGCTTTCGAGATGGGCATGAAGATCAAGTCGTCGTTGACTGCTGTGATCTACAACAAGTCTTTGGTTTTGTCTAATGAAACGAAACAGGAATCCAACACCGGAGACATTGTCAACTTGATGTCGGTCGACGTGCAAAGATTGCAAGACTTGGTTCAGAACTTGCAAATTATCTGGTCGGGACCTTTCCAGATCATTTTGTGTTTGTACTCATTGCATGGATTGTTGGGTAATTCCATGTGGGCTGGTGTTGCTATTATGGTCATCATGATTCCAATGAACGCCATGATTGCCAGATACCAAAAGAAATTGCAAAAAACTCAAATGACGTACAAGGACGAGAGAACAAGATTGATCAGTGAGATGTTGAACAATATCAAGTCGTTGAAGTTGTACGGCTGGGAGAACCCTTATTTGACGAAGCTTAACCATGTGAGAAATGATAAGGAATTGACCAATTTGAGATTCATGGGTATTTTCGGTGCTGCCTCGACGTTTTCGTGGAACTTGGCACCTTTCTTAGTCAGTTGTTGTACATTTGGAATTTTTGTCTTAACTCAGAAGAACGCCAGCTTGTCCACCGACATTGTCTTCCCAGCCTTGTCATTGTTCAACTTGTTGTCATTCCCATTGGCTGTTGTTCCTATGGTCATCACTAATATTGTGGAGGCTCAAGTTGCAGTGTCTAGATTGACCAAGTTCTTGACTGGCTCTGAGTTGCAAGATAATGCTGTCGTTAGAGTTCCTAAGGCTGAAAATATTGGTGATGTTGCAGTTTCTGTCAAGAATGGTACTTTCTTGTGGTCGAAGCTGAAAGGGGAGGAAGCCTACAAGGTTGCCTTGTCTAACATCAACATGGAAGTCAAGAAGGGCGAGTTGGACTGTATTGTTGGAAAGGTTGGTTCTGGAAAGTCATCCATCATTCAAGCAATCTTGGGTGACCTTTACAAGCTTGACGGAGAGGTGAAGGTACACGGAAATATCGCATACGCTTCTCAAGTTCCATGGATTCTCAACGGAACCGTCAGAGAGAATATTTTGTTTGGCCACAAGTATGACCCTGAGTTTTATCAGCTCGTCTTGAATGCGTGTGCTTTATCTGTGGATTTGAAGATCTTGCCAAAGGGTGACAAGACAGAAGTGGGAGAAAAGGGTATTTCATTGTCTGGTGGTCAAAAGGCGAGACTTGCCTTGGCCAGAGCTGTATATGCAAGAGCTGACATTTACCTCTTTGATGATCCATTGAGTGCTGTTGATGAACATGTCGGAAGGCATTTGATCGACCATGTCTTGGGTCCAAATGGTTTGTTGAAATCAAAGTGTAGAATCTTGGCTACTAATGCTATTCACGTATTGAATGTTGCCAACAACGTTCATATGGTAAAGGATGGAAAGATTGTTGAACAGGGTACTTACTTGGAGATCATGGCTCAAGAAAAGAGCCAGTTGCGTCAACTTATCGTTGATTTCGGTAAGGGTAAGACTTCTTCAACCGTTGCATCTTCTTCTGCTGCTTCCACTAAGGCAGAAGCTACAGGCACTGCATCTGAAGAAGTAAAAGATGTCGACTATGCTCAGTTAGATAGCGATTTGGATATCGAGGTAAACAGTTTGAGAAGAGCATCTGTTGCTCCACTCATCACCGATGAAGAGCGTTTACTCTTGGAGCAGGAGGAAGAAGACGACGAAGACGAAGACACCAAAGCAAGAAGAGAACACGCAGAACAAGGTAAGGTTAAATGGGATGTATACAAGGAGTACGCCATGGCTTGTAGTCCTTTCAATGTTGCCGTGTTCTTGTGTGCAACCATTACTTCCATGGCTGTCAATGTTGGTTCAAACGTTTGGTTGAAGCACTGGTCTGAGGTCAACACTAGATATGGCTACAACCCAGATGTTCCTAAGTATTTGGGAATCTACTTTGCTATGGGTATTGCATATTCTCTTTGTGTTTTGGTTCAGACATGTTACATGTGGATCTATTGTACCATCAGGGGATCCAAGATCATGCATGATGGTATGGCCAAGTCTGTCTTGAGAGCTCCAATGTCGTTCTTTGAGACTACACCAATTGGACGTATTTTGAACAGATTTTCCAACGATATTTACAAGATTGATGAGATTTTGGGCAGAGTGTTTGGAATGTTCTTCAGCAACGCTGTGAAAGTGTTGTTTACCATTTTCGTCATCTGCTTCTCTACCTGGCAGTTCATTTTCATTGTTGCACCTTTGGGAGTCTTGTACGTATATTACCAGCAATACTTCTTGAGGACCACCAGAGAATTGCGTCGTTTGGACTCGGTTTCTAGATCGCCTATTTTTGCGAACTTCCAGGAATCTTTGAATGGTGTTTCGATCATTAGAGCTTACGGCCAAGAAGATAGATTCAGACACTTGAACATGGGAAGAATTGACAAGAACATGCGTGCGTACCATCCTGCTATCAATTCTAACAGATGGTTGGCAGTCAGATTGGAATTCTTGGGATCGATTATCATCTTGGGATCTTCTGGATTGGCAATCTTAAGTTTGAAGAGTGGCTCTATTTCTGCTGGTATGGTGGGTTTGTCAGTTTCCTACGCTTTGCAAGTTACTCAATCGTTGAACTGGATTGTCAGAATGACTGTTGAGGTTGAAGCCAACATTGTGTCTGTGGAGAGAGTTTTGGAATACTCCAGATTGACCCCAGAAGCTCCTGAGATTATCGAAGACTACAGACCCCCAACCAGCTGGCCAGCCGAAGGTGAAGTTATCTTCAAGGACTATTCCACCAGATACAGACCAGAATTGGACTTAGTATTGAAGAATATCAACTTGTCGGTCAAACCCCACGAGAAGATCGGTATCGTTGGTAGAACTGGTGCAGGTAAGTCCTCGTTGACGCTTGCCTTGTTCAGAATCATCGAGGCCAGTTCTGGACACATTGAAGTTGACAATCTCAACACCAGCAAGCTTGGGTTGGCTGATTTGAGACACAAGTTGTCGATTATCCCCCAGGATGCTCAGGTCTTTGAGGGTAGTATCAGAAGCAATTTGGATCCAACCGAGAGTTTTACTGATGAGGAAATCTGGAAAGCTTTGGAGTTGTCGCACTTGAAGGATCACGTCTTGAAGATGTATGGCGAAAGAGACGTAAGCGATGAGAATATCAAGTCTGGATTAGATGCGAGAATGAGCGAGGGAGGTTCAAACTTGTCCGTTGGTCAAAGACAATTAATGTGCCTTGCTAGAGCGTTGTTAATTCCATCTCATATCTTGGTTCTTGACGAGGCTACAGCTGCTGTTGATGTTGAAACTGACGCTGTTCTTCAAGAAACAATCAGGACCGAATTCAAGGACAGAACAATCTTGACCATTGCTCACAGATTGAACACGATCCTGGACTCTGACAGAATTATTGTTTTGGAGCAGGGAGAGGTTGCCGAATTCGATACGCCCCAAAACCTTTTGCAAAATAAGGACTCGTTGTATTACGCTCTTTACAAGCAGGGAGGTTTCCTCGATGAGGAGGTTGTCGGGGAAGATGAAAAATAGATATTCTCTACAATAAAACATAGTTGATAATGCATTATTCAGTGCTCACTTCTCTTTCTCAATGAGCTGATGTAATACAACGGATAGAAGTCGATACGGGACTCAACCTCAGAGGCGCTTGCCAGTGAAATTGTCTTTGTCAATTCATCCTCCGTCTTTTCTAGAAGCGAATCATTATTCAAGTTGTAAATCTCAATCAAATCTCCTTCTTCGGTGTCGACTGCAGCAATTATGGAACTCTCGACGATAGCAAAATCCACCAAAGGTTTGCTGGTTTCAAAGGTCTGCTTGTGAACGACGGAATAGTCATCCTTGACCTCGAATGTTAAAACACAGTTTGTGTTCTCGCACAATACCAATATCAAGTGAACACCGTTATGCGTGATGGTCTGAACCTTAGTAATGGAGATTTCCATGGGGGAATCTTCATTTCTGAATCTGTCAGGTGGATAGTGAGCTTCTTTCAAGAAAGGTTTGATATAGTCACGAAGTTCTATTTGCGCAAGCTTCTTGGCGTTGAACCAGTCCCACAACAACAAGTAGTCGTCGCCTCCTCCGCTGACTAGGAGATCATTGTTGAACTCGCAAAGATGTAAACACGATACAAATTCATGGTGTCCAAACAACCACTGTTTCACCACATATGACTGGGGGAAGTGAGTAATCTTGATATGCTCATCTCTGTCTCCAGTTAAGATGAACTGTTTGTTGTCGTGCTCAGCGACAAAAACATCACTCAACATAGACACATGTCCCAAAATGGGAACCAAGGACTTTTCGTCAACAGCATTCTCATCGTTGATTGGTATGCTGTAGACATCTCCGAACTTGTCAGCAACAATCAAGTCTGCGTCGTCTGTGGAAGTTGAAACGGCACACGGACGTTTTGGGAAGGTCTGGCGTTTGACGAGGGAGAGACAGTTGTCCTGGGAAAAGTCGATTTTGAAGATCACGGCGGCCTTATCGCTGTCTGTGGTGCCGATAATATGGTGCTCATCTCTTGTCAAAGTTAACGACCTGATATAATTATAGATTACAGGAGCTCCGGGGCCTGGAACGGGAACCTTAGGCTCCTTCTTATTCGTTTTAGCCTTCTTGGATGCTGGTTGCTGCTCCTCCTTCAATTTCTGGGCCTCATGTCTGGCCTTAAACTTCTGTTCCTGGAATGCTTGAGTATCAACAGTATCGGTCCAAGAACCAACCAAAACACCATCGGACAAGCGGAACACAAGCAATTTGTTCTTGACGGACACAAACAAATGCTGACCCAGTTTGTCAGCGACCAAGATCTGGAAAGGATGCTTCATTTGAGATCTCAATGGGTTGGTAATTTTCTGGTTTTTCCACTTTGTAGGTCATCGGACTGCATAATACCATCTTACCGTTACTTCTTGAACCAACCCCATCCCTGTTTTTTCTCACTTTCAACGGTTTTTTTCTCAGTTTCAATGCCTTCTGTATTTTCCGCTTCAGTGGCGTCTTCAGAAATGAACTTCTGCGGCTTCTGCGCATGTGAAAAGTACTGGTTGGCTCGGTCAGTGAGACTAGGAACTGCAGGGCCCTTCTTGAAAGATGCCAAAAATGTAGACAAATTGGTCTGGGCAATGTCTGTGAAAGTAAACGCAATGTGACATGGTTCGTGGAAGTTGAAGATGAATTCGTCACAAAGGGCGTCCCAGATCTTGTAGTTGCGAGTGTGGAACCACGCCTGGACAAAATGGTCTCCAAAACTCTTTAAATTGCCCAACTGGCGATTGGTTTCGACGTCAAATCCGGGAGGCGCACTCTTAAATCTGGACATGTACTGACTCAACCTGGTGGTGGCAAGAAGACTGCGAATATAGTCCTCGAACTGGTATCGGAAGTGATCGTCACTGCCAACAAAAGACTCACCATTCTGATGGGCCGATAAAAGACTTGTGATGAACTTCTTATCGTTTGCGGAGAGAATGAGCTCATCTGGCTTGCCGTGGGGATATGAAACCTGCGAAGTGTCCAAATTGACCAACACATCAACGTGAAACTGTGACAGCTGGTTGGCAATTAGCAAGTTGGAGCATCCCACCATGAAGGTCTCTGCCGTCAACTCGTCAAGTTGCTGTAGCGGTAAGTACGGGTTCCAAAACGATCCTTTTGTGTTGAAGACTTGCAATGGTAAACCAAAAAACCGTAGCATCGACTGCCGGTCATTTGTCTTTAATGAGTTAGGTTTGGTGAGTGGAGAGTACTTCTCTGTGTAGTCACTCAAGGGGCATCCCGACAACTCTAAATGGTTCAAAAGGTCGGGAATCAATGCAATGAGGTTATTCTGAAACTGGGTGAGAAGATCCAAATTGTTGTTGGAATAGATCAACACCTTTTTCTCGAGCAAAAGTGCTTTCAAGATAACAAGGAGGTTGGAGCGGAACTGATGGAGAATATGGCGCAAGTTCAAGTTCACGTAGAACTCCTCCTGTTTCTCGTTCTTCTGGTTCTCCAACAACATTGACTCGTCAGGTAACAACGGACTTTTGAGGTCTTCGTCATCTGCCAACTTGAACAGATCGTTGAGGTTATGGAACAAGTCCTCAAGCACATCAAAGTTGGTGAAATTGGCCTGCTGGAAGTAGCTGTGGGTAATGATCGATAGCTTTTCCTTGATTTTGGTGAATATGGGTTGTTTCCTCGAGATCACCACCACCGCCTTCTGAACGATTGACCTTGTGATGTCCTTATTTCTTTCAAGCTCTTCAGCAGAAAGATCTGCTGTTTTCACCTGACGAACACACAGACACCCAAAAAGCGTCTCGAGGTGGTTTGGATTGCCAGTGAACGACTCGATATCAGCCAGACTATCCAACGATGCAGAATTTTTGAAATCGTAGACCAAGTTGAAGTTACTAAATGTTTCCTCGAAAAGATGCGACCCGTCAGGAAGCGCCTGGAAAGGCAAATTGCGAAATAGCTTATCGTCTTGATCATAGTGAGAATGATAGTTAGATTTCCACCATTGGACCTCGGGCCCACGCACATGGTGGAAGTCCACCAAGCATAATGCAAACACCATATCGTCCCATTTTGACAAATCCGCCACCGATTTGCGGCGAGGCGACAGCATAATTGGCAATTTCTTGATTTTGATGGACAGCTGACGAGTTGGCTGTTTGGGCAGCGAAATCGGCGTAGACGGATGGCTGGAACTGGTCGTAGACACGCTTTTGTTGATGGTGGGCCTGCCACTTTCTCTAGAATCCGACCTTCTTCGTCCCTGAATGCTAGAGGCCAGACTTAACCTCATAGGTCGACATACAAACTCATCAGAAGCAGATTTCTGGGTGGTGAGTTTCTGTGGGGAGGAGGAGGCGGAGTCTTGTCTTTTCTGGATTCTGAGTGGGCGCAACGAGAATTCTGAGCTATCTGATTTCTCTTGGTCCACGAAGGGGTTGTCTGTGGGAGACATTGGACAAGTGGTGAATATGAGATTGGATGTTGGGAGTGTACAGATGTGGATGGTGGAGGTAGAGAAGGTGAAGGAAGAGGAAGGTAGAAGTAGGCGGAGGCAGAAATGAAAGAAAAGGACATGGAGGAGGTCAGAAGTGAATATAGGAAATATTTACGTGGAGGGGTGTTGGAGCATTAGGGAAGAGAGGGCTTTGAATATTTTGGTGATTGCTTTTGTAGTATGAATTAATTGGCGAGATTAAATGGGAATGAATGGGGATTTAAGAGGAACTTGGATGAATTGAAAGGAATTGGGTGTAGGGGATCAACGGCGAACGAAGATCGATTTTGCGATGCAAAGTTCGAATGTAGGGGGTATCAGTAAATGAGAGAAGTGGAGTATTTTTAGTAGTGACCATATTTTTAGTAGTGACCATAAAGGTTGTGAAATACGTAGATTCTAAAAGGTGCAATGGCCAAGTCGAAGAATGATAGTGCCGATTACAAAAATGAACTTGACTCCTGGCTGTTCCCATTGATGATACGAATTAGGTGACATGGAATGATTTTGTTATGATTATCATAGGATCTTATGGCTGCGAAGATCTTTTGGCTGCGAATGAGTTATCGCACTAGAGATTAATGATAAACACATTGACAACAGAGAAAATCAAATAGTGAAAAGATTGTGCTATTGAATAAGAGATATTGAACACCCTGAATGAGGTAATAGAACCAGTAATTGGGAATGAACATCGGAGAAATGGTAACGAGTACTCGAATCTAAATTGAAAGCACTGTATTTGGTTAAATCTGTGAGTTATCATGACATTAGCAACAACGATATCGTTGAGATATTTGTTGAAGCCGCACCCGGTGGTATACTTGTAGATTGGGCTGGTTCCAATGTCGAAATGCCATTGGCGTGTGCCACGATGACTCGGTGGATCCTCAACACTGATTCACTTCTTTTTCTATTCTCCAATATTACTGTTTCCTATCATTTATCAGCCTCCACCTTTAGTATCCAGCTTTAATATCCAGTTCATTTTCCAATTTATTATCCAGTTCAATTCTACCAATTTCTTCTGAATGGCCGTGGTCAGATCGCACATTCCATGCACCAACAGAACCATTCAACTACCAATTTTCAAACTTCTCCCAATATATCACACTAACCTCCTATTCCTCCATTTTCCAACCTCCTTCCAATTCTCATCTCCAAACATCTTCATCCGTCTTCTTTGTTCAAACTCTAGTTTCTACCATTCCCCACACTTTCACAGGTTATGTGGGCCGCACCAACTGTTTCCCAAACCTAAAACACACCAACACTCCTCCAACTGTCGGAAACACTTAATCGTCCTAAAAATACCCACCCAAATCACGGTAGCCCATCAATTCGTCCCAATTCGGCCCAATTCTTCCGCCACACTCTCCGACGACTCCGGAGTCGGAGTGGCATGGTCACGTGCACGGGCGCCCTCGAACTATATATTGCACCCCAATTCTCCAAATTGCTCTACCAGATTTCTCCAGCAAATTTCTCAGCAAATCACAAATATGACTCTTACTCAAGGCCAAACTTTCCCTGCCGGCGTGAACTTCGCCTACGTACCAATTGACTTGTCTACCATCAAGAGCGAGAATGCTTTGGCATGCTCCAGACCATTGCCATTGAGTTTGGATAAATTGTTTGAGAAGAACTCGGGTGGAAACGTCTTGTTTGTGGCCGTTCCAGGTGCATTCACCCCTACATGCACAGAGAACCACATTCCTCCTTACTTGAGCCACTTGAAGGAGTTGAAGGCCAAGAACTTCTCCACAATTGTGGTGTTCAGTGCTAACGACCCATTCGTCAGCAATGCCTGGGGAAAGTTGATGTTGCAGGATGCTCCATTGGGAGATGTTGCTGAATTGCCTACCGTGATCTTTGCTTCTGACCCCAACGCCAAGTTTTCGGTCGATAACGATATTTCGTTGGACTTGACTGCAATGGGTCTTGGCGTGAGAACTGGCAGATATGCTTTTGTAGTTAACGCCGACACCAAGACGGTGACTTACGTTGGTGTTGAGCCAGGTTCCGAGGTGGGCGTTAGTGGCTACGATGCTGTTATTGCTGCCAAGTTGTAAGTTTTCCCAGTTAATAGCTAATCAGACAATTGAGAGAGTTGCGTAGGTATGTAAGAGGACGAGGATACGGATTGAGTATTTATATTTGGTCGATATGAATTCGGACTGGTGTTGGGTGAAGCCATTGAGGTCATCTGAAGCCATTGAGGTCATCTGAAGCCATTGAGGTCATCTGAAGCCATTGAGGTCATCTGAAGCCATGGAGGTCATCTGATGGATGGAAATATGCAGATTGAGAACCCATCAATTAACAAGCAGTTTTAATAAGCGGCCAATTGGGTCACTTTGGTCAATTGGGTCAATTGGGTCAATATTGACAATTATTCGAGAAGAGACGATAATAGATGTTGGTATTGATCATTGTAAGGACCCACTGAATGAATTTCGCGTGAAGGTTCGCAACAATGAGAAATTTGGACGCATCGATCGAATGAATTGTGTCAATGAATTCAGTTTTTTTCGCAACAAGATCAATTTAATGTCAATTGAAAGAATTAATTTCAATTCACAGAACTTAGCATCAATTCACAGAACTTAGCATCAGTTCACAGAAGTTAGCATCATTAAAATTGCTCCGGTATCATCAAGTATCACTTACATGGATCTGGTGGTACCGATCTCATTGTCAACTTGCAGATCAACTGGTTCTCATTGATAAAATGCCAACTAAAGTGAAGCAAATATCCATTGAATCATCAATTGACAGAGAATGGCCCATTATCTACTCCAATGGCATCACTAGCAATCCACTTCTCACATCTCCAGGACTCAACACTACTAATAATCGTCTAACCTTCTCACCCTACTCTACACCCTATCAAAGCCGTATCTCGTTATGTTAATTACAACTCACCGGAAGCGTCAATGGTGACTCTGGCCTTGGTGGCACCAGAGTTGGATCCAAGAGACTCAACCTGCTTGACAACATCGTAACCGTCAACAACCTCTCCGAAAACAACGTGCTTACCGTCCAACCAAGAGCATGGCACGGTGGTAATGAAAAACTGCGAACCGTTGGTGTTTGGACCAGCGTTGGCCATCGACAACAATCCTGGTCTGTCGTGCTTCTTGATGAAGTTCTCGTCCTTGAACTTCTCGCCGTAAATGGACTTTCCACCAGTTCCGTTGCCTCTGGTGAAGTCACCACCCTGCAACATAAACTGAGGAATCACTCTGTGGAAAGCAGAGTTGGCGTAACCAAATCCCTTCTCACCAGTGCACAAGGCTCTGAAGTTCTCAGCGGTCTGAGGAACAACATCGTTGTACAACTTGAAGGTAACTCTTCCGAGCTTGCTGCCGTTAGCGGAAATATCAAAGTAGACTTGGGACATTGGGATTGTGGTGGGGGAGAAAACGTGCGAGGCGGGTGGAATTTATAGGTTTTGGATTTTTTTTGGGGAGGAAGTCGATGGAAGCTATGACGACAGGCCGGACTGCATGGTGGAGGGGTCCACGGCCGGAGTGGGCCATTCTCACGGTGCTGTGCAGGATCCAGTCCACGAATCAGTTCAACTCTCCAGTGATACACCCGTACACCAGACTTCCCGGTCGAATGTCAATCCTCCCCAATTCAAGTCTTTAGCACTACCAGTCATGAAAATGGTAGAATGTCATGGTAGTGTGCGAGGTGCAAAGCTTCGGCCGGAATGCGTCTGGATAGATGGCAATTGTTCTAGGTCCACGTTGCGAGTATGTGCAGTATTAGATCAATTGCGGTGGTGGGCCACCGGTTAGCCAATTCTGATGGCGGTGCACGGGTGTAGGTAAGAATCACTACTATGGGGCCAATCCATGGGAGGAACCATTAGAGACTTTTCTGGAATAATTGGGTGAAATGAAGCTAGTAGTAATCACGGGCACGTGGTGAAGGAAATGATTGAGGATCGATGAGGGATTATGTCACATTTGATAATTTCAACATCACCAAAGTGAAATCGTGGGGAACCCTTTAAGGAAAGAAGCATGATTGAAGCTCCTAATTTGGCAGATATCGTAATTGGACGGTGCATGGATTATCAGTAAAGCTGGTGAGATATGAAAACACCTCCATATAACTGGGAAGATTTAGGAATGGGAATGATTTCTAGTACTGTCAGTACGTAGTTGCTTTTCCACATGGATAGATCGACGGGCGCCCAGTTATAGTTACCAGTTCCCGTAAAAATGTGATCTCCATCACCTATGTGGGTGTGAAATGAATCTGCAAGAAAAAAGCTTCAAAATTTTTTTGAATTCGGTCGGTCCGAATTGTAGCGGAGGTTTGGTTCAAATCTCTAGGAATCGGGTTTGTGGTTGCACTTAACGCTGCAGATCTGAGGCGATATTTTGGAGTAGGATATTTTCGGATATTCTATTGCATGGAACAGATGCAATGAATGTGATGGAAGCGTTTTCTTGGTTCTTGGACTTACGGGTGGTTCCTTGTTTTCGCCCAACTTCCTACCCGTCAGTCGAAGAATCCGAAAACCGAGATTTCAGAATCAATTGTCCCGACAACACAAACAGGGGAATTTCCTTGCAAATCAACGGGTGCAATTGTAGTTGGCCAATGTCCCTGATGAAGAGTATCTATCATGTGGACTGGGATTAAAAGTACTCCTGTAATCACCAGGAAATCTGGTAGTCGTGGTCGTTGTCAACCATTTCCTCTCATAGAAACGAAATAACGATCCCAAACTAACCAAATCAGGAATTATTAAAACAAAATTGGAAGTATTCACATGAGGTAGAAAACCTATCACTCAGCCAAAACCTATCACTCAGCCAAAACCTATCACTCAGCCAAAACCTATCACCCAGCCAAAACCTATCACTCAGCCAGAACCAGCCCCACACACTACACTTGTTGAATCAGCAGAGTTCTCAATCAATGTCCGGAAACAGGCTGTGAAATCGACATACTGAGGGGAAGTGGGATATTGACTGATTTGCCAAATTCGATTTCTGGCCATGTCAATAGCGTCAATTGCCGAATCAAGAAATTCTACAGAAGCCACACCCCCAACGACAGTGCCAATTGCCTAGCTGCACCACAGCACCCCAAAATATCAATGTTTTCCGTCAGTTTTCCGTCAGCTCCAGTATTGAGCATGCGGCTATGGTAGCTGTTCCGATATCTACAAATTGAGTAAACAATGCGAAATAAGTCTTGGCGATCGGATATTGTGAAGGACGTTTGCAAGAATATTATTTCTACATTTGTCACTATGGATATGGTTAGAGGCTTCAGTGGAAACCACCCGGGAGGCCAGGTCCGGAAGGCTGAGTAATGAGCCATTTCTCGCACCACTGGAATCTACGGTGAAGTACAGGAAGCTATTAATAGACTAGGTGAGCCGTGGCAAATCTCTCCAGGTAGCGGGTGAAGCGGCTCGGGTGGCGGGGGAATTATTACGTCGTGTAGAACGTTGAGAAAACCACAAAATGCACTGGAAATAGACTCTTGACAAGAATAGGGGTCGGGTTCATATCCACTGGTGCAGGGGACAACTGCCTAATCTGCGGCAACATTAGCACACTACGCAGCCAAGCAACAATGACCTCGCCTCCCCCAGACGGAAACTCTTGTGACGTAGAGCAAACAGGAACCTAGATTCACAAAAATTACAAATGGAACGGCAAATACTGCAAGTGTTCCGAAATAACGTGTCCTTTAACATCCTTCACTAAGGAAATTAGCGCGGCCAAGAATCTGCACGGTGGGGAGAAGATTTTCTCTCGACGCATCTCTGCAGAGGGAATATTCATCATAGTGATAAATACCACCTTGGAACCCACCCAAGATCACCATACCAGAGAGCGGTCTAGCCCCATCCCCTCCCTGTTGCTTCTATGGTGTAACTCCCATTCCATCGTGGCTTGGTCCACATTTCACATTGCGATGTTTGAAGTCGTTTTACGATGCGCATGCAGGTTGCGCAATCGCTGATACTGGATTCGCCCAGTATAAATAGTCCGCCACGGGCACCACCTGATCGGGCGCGAACAGTAGAATCCTAGCTCTACGCCCCTCATTTGCCGGTTTAAACTTTTGCCGTCTCGTTCCCCTGGCCGCCTGCATCGTTTCTTTTCGCCTGTATTCCAGCGTTATCTGCATAATACTTACTTGGACCTGCAGTGCACTGTCGCAAAACACTTGGGACTACCACATTCTTTTTGACCTGGAAACCAACTACTAACTTTTGGTGGTTTGTATTGGTCTTTGAAGATTTTACATTGTTGTATTCCATATCTACGTCAAGGGGAGCTTACAATGCCAACATTGCTAGACCTGGTCTCCTCCAATGTGGCTAACTGTGCCTACTTGATCGATGTGGGCTTGTGCACCTGGATCCACAACCCCATTGTATTGTCGATATTTATTCTAGCTGGTGCCATTCTGCTTCTGGCCATGCTGGTGGCTGCCGCTTCCATCGACACCCTTTCGCATGTGGCATTCCACGACTACTTCTTCGACTTGCTCCACAACGCAATCAACCTCATATTCATAGTTCGGTTCCCATCCTCCTCGTCAAGGGGCTTGGCTATCGTTTCATCCACAGCCATGGAGTGGCTCTTGCTCATAGCCCAGAACTTGGGCTGTATGGTGCTTGTGTTTTCTTCCGAGTACTCACTTTTGTACTACAACTTGCATTCGGTCCTCAAGGCATTCATGTGGTGGCAGATTGTATGTCCCTACTTGATTTTGGTGTTGCTGCTTGCTGAGAAGTGGTGGTGCCGTCGCTCGCTGTCGGAAAAGGCTCCTTTGAAGCTTCAGAAGTTGCTGACAGGGTCGCTTCTAGTGGACACAAATAACAACTTCTTGCCGATATGCATGGCCCACTCGTTTGCCGCCATCAACGTCAACTTCCCCTTTGTAAGTGCCCCATATGTTGACATCGTGTACAAAATGGCATGCATTTCATTCAAGTTTTACTTGATCAATCGCTACGTGCTCTACGAGATTGTGATGGTGATCAGCGACGTGTCCAACTTGAAGAGCTATGCGGAGCTCTACACGCCGGTTCAGATTGGAAAGGAGAAATCGAGTCGCTGGTCGTTTTTCTCCCGCCATGTTAATCTGATTCTTATTTGTTGCACTGTAGTTCTCATGATTATTGACGGAGGCTTCATGGTGATGTCTGTGAGGGGATAGAAGTTAGAAAATTGCATAATAAAGTATTGACTCGTGTAGAAATGCTAGGCATGGGCTGTACTTAATCTGAAGGTATTGGTGTAGCTACATCCTATTATGGTTACGTACTTTACGATGGACGATGGTTGTGTGACGATCGTAGATGGAAAAGATTGAAAAAAGGACGCAAAATGCTTGGCAACATGTTGTTAGCGAATTTCCGTCTCGTACCGTTGGCGGGTTTCCATTGGCGGAATCCGGGCCAAGCCAAGAGAAAATTTTCTCGGAAATCCGCAAATTCGGAAATTGGCTCTTTATGATGCCAAGCGTATCCATGTAGAAATCGAACTGGTCTAGTACCTGGCGAAGGAATGATTCCACGATCTTCGAAGCGTTGCGTCACAGAACTTATCCATGTCAGTGGAGCCCCACATATCGTCGAAAAATGGAGGTTTCGGTGACTCCTCGAATACTGGAGGCTCTAGTTTTCTTCGCTTAACCTCAACATTTCGGGTCTCAATTCTATGAAGATGAGCGTCCTTCTCAGCGTCGTGGGCCTCAAGAGTTCTTTTTTCTTTGAGGAAAAGTAGCTCTTCCACCAAGGCATCTTCTAGCACTTTGCTTGAGGGTGCCATGGTTGGGAGGTTTAGAATTGATGGAGGAGAGGTTTCCTTCGGGTGATTTTCATCATCGAGATGCTCTTCAATTCCAGATTGAGAGGCTGCGGATTGTTGAGAATTCTCCTCTTCTTCTTGCTCTTGTTCTTCTTCTTCTTCTTCTTCTTCTTCTTCTTGTTCTTCTTCTTGTTCTTCTTCTTGTTCTTCTTCTTGTTCTTCTTCTTGTTCTTCTTCGTCCTCTTCCTCTTCTTTCACTTCGACATTCTCTTCCTCTTCCTTGACTTCATCGTTTACCTCTTCGTCTTCCTCTACCTCGTCAATCTTCTCCTTCTCACTCTCGCCATTGGCCTCCTCTATTTCAATCTCCAAATCCTGCTCTTCCTTTATCGAAAAGCTAGCACTCTTTTCTGGTCCATCCACTCCATTATGTGTCTCTAGTTCTTGCTCCAGCTCCTCCGGCTCCTCCAGCTCCTCCAGATCCTCCAGATTCTCCAGATTCTCCAGATCCTCCAAATCCTCCAAATCCTCCAACTCCCCACTGTAGTATCCCCTGGCACTGAAATCCACAATCTCTCCATCGTAGTCCCATTTTGCCTTCTCGTCACCATACAAGAATTGATCCGACTCCTCGTACCCCAAAACAAACTTCTGGTAAAACTTTCCATGGGGCTCCTCCCTACACAACAGCCCCTTCATCTCCACATTCAACCCCAACGATCTTCTCACGTTCACCCAGTATGTACCTAACACTGGGGTTTTTCCGTTCCTGTTTTTCGAGTAGAACCCCGTTGCTGGAGTCTCAAACAACTTCATCGCCTCAATTGCCCTATATATGGCAGCCCGGTTGACCTCCGTAGCTGGATTCAGACCGAATTCCTTGTATAAAGTGCCGTTATCGGAAAAATCGAACTCCGGATCTCCAGCAATCGCTCCTTCGAGTCCTTTGGTCACCACGAGTGAGGCCAAAATGTCCTTTACCCTCTGGCGGATCAATTCGTCGTAGAACACCATTGCATCAAAGCGAAGAACTCGTGATGGAGTATTACTCACTTCAGAATATTTGCTGACTCGGTACAATTTCTGGAGGTTGAGAAGGCCGCTGGAGTTGATAACTCCATACTCGTGAGTATCTTTATATCCACCAACAGAATGGCCATACTTTTCCACCATTATTCTGCGCCGTTCCATCTCCTCCTTCAGCTCCTGGTTAAATTCTCGCTCGCAGAGCCGGAAACTTTGGTCCTCTTCGTAGTCAATCCACTGTTGACTCAGCTCACATGCGATGGGTATTTCTGAGTAGATTGCGCCGTCCTCGAAGGCTCTGGATACGTAGCAGTAGGCAACTTTTTCGCTGGAGGGTGCATCGACGTCACGGAAAACCACGTTATGCTGTTTGTACGTTTCCAAGCGTCGTAGTTCCAGCTTTAGAAGGTCGTAGTAATTTGAGATCTCCAAGACAGACTTGGTTGGGAGATACGGACTAAAAGCATCGATGTTGTGGATGGAGTAGCGAGCAAGACATTGAAAAAACAATTCTTTTTCTTCTGGCGTCCAGAGCGTTCCTGGAAGGTCCTCTAGTTGGAGATTGGAACGTTTTGGTTGTGAGGTAATTTGAGAAGATGTGAACTCGGTCGCTTGAGAAGTATTTTCCATGGAAATGTCCTGTTGGTAAGTGGAGCCGTTTACGGAGTTGTAATTGTCTCCATTGAGTTCTTCGTGGTCCTCGGGGCTTTGGTTTGTGGCTCCATTGTGTTCATTGAGTTGATTGTGCTCGTTTCGTTCATTTGATAGATTTTGTTCATGTTGTTCATTTGATAAATGTTGTTCATTTTGTTCAATTAGTTCAATTACGTCAATTTGTTCAATCTGTTCATTATGTCCATTTTGTCCACCTTTTTCATTAGGATGCTCGTTATCGGTATTACCTTGGTCATATACTCCAACTTCATCCTCCTCTTGTGGACCGTAATATGCCCTTAGAACCGTCACTTTGCTCGGATAAAGTTTGCTGTCCTTTTTGAAATCGTTGTCTAAGTAGTCGAGACTGAAGAAGGACTCAATGTAGTTGTTTAGCAACGTCTGGTAGGCATCGTCTGAGCAGTCAAGATCAGAGTTATTTGTATTAGGCACAGTGGAGTCACCAGTATCATTTGAATTAGTAACAGTGGACCCCTCGGATTCGTCTATTTCAGAAGACATAAAGAAGTTGAAGAAGATCAACGTACTGCAGACATGAAGAAGAGGTTATGATGAGTAGTTGAATAGAGATGGAGAAAAAGCAAAGAGATGCAGAAAAGGAAAAGAAAAGATTGAAAGAGAGATTGAGCAGATAGAAAGAACATGATATTTATAAGTGGCCAATTGGCGATTGTTTGATGCATGTTAATATAAACTGTCTTCTCGTTTCTAGTACTCTGGTCAGAAAATGAGTTGGTCATTAGTATCACGATGCTAGCTCCAGTCGTGCCCAGGAAGTGAAATTATGACGAGCCACATCTGAGCCCACATCTGATCACCAGTGAGTGGAGAAGTGGAGATTCCAGGGAGAAAGTCCAAGTGAGAGTTTGAGGTGTTGAAATCGAGACAAGATGCTATGTCTGGGAACAAGTAAATCGCCCAAAAGCGTGTGTCTGTCTTGTGCAATCTGTTATTTCGTTAACACATAGTGGTTAAAAGATGCCACTTCAGTCAGAGTCCAATTGCCATTGATGTGGTCCTGCTACATCATATCCATTCATATTGTCGTCTCCTTCGTTTCTGTAGTCATCTATTGCTCTCCTTCTTTCCTATCTCTTTCTCGTCTCATTCATCCAATGTGGGTCTCTGCCATCGTCTTCTCCAACAGATGCTGCGACTCATCATCAGTATCCTCCCAGTCGCTATCTCCATGAATCTCCTGCAAGAGGCGAGGAATAAACGGTTTCGGCTCGTCGCCATCGTCGTCATAAAAAATCTCTACATACTCCTCCGGAACAAGCCCATTCTCCCCAGTATCTGGATCTTCAGCTACTAGCCAACCCTGGCCATGACGGTAGGAAATCCAGATAACTTGCCCCTCACGTAGCGCCACCTCATTGTCGTTTTCTGGAAGAAAATCAAAAAGCGCCACGGCTCGTCTGTTGATTTCGTCCGACGAATACGACACCAGAACGAGATCATCACTTTCGGTGGATTCGTCGCTCACCAGGCCGCGCCTACTAGTGGGATAATTGGTGAAGTGGAGCGGATGAGATTCGGGATATGCATAATCTGTGATTTGTGTTGTCGGCGGGCAAAGTCCGTGGGGACCCATGAGAAGAGTTGTAGGAGATAGATGCGGTGTACGGCAGGTGAGAATGGAGGAATGAAGAGAGAGAAAGGAGAAGAGGGCAATGAGAGAAGGAGAGAAAAGAGAGAAAAAGGGGAGATACAGAAAAAAGTGAAAATAATGAAAGGAGAGAGAAATGAGAGTTGAGTGATTGGAGTAAGACTAAAAAAGTGAATGGTTGGAATAGTCCAATACTGATGGTGGGTGCTATTGGTCCAGAGTGCGGAATGGAAGTAGTGATACTTTTGTTTTATTTTACTGATTAATGAAACTCTGAAACTTGGGAGAGGTTGTGCGAATATTATGGACTTGCTCTCGTGGGCAGTCTTTTTGGTCTGATTATTTTTCTGTTTGTAGATTTCCCGATACTTCTCACACAGTTCCTTTGTATCTCTGGGCGCCTTGGACATTAAGTTATTCGTTATCGTAGATGAATTTTTACAAGATGAAGAAAACTATAGATTATTCACATTAGTTGCTAGAATAATATCTCCATACATTGAATTCTTGTTTTAGTCGAATGGTGAAACCGAAACCCTATGGGAATCTTCTCAGCCCTGCGATGACGCTCTTCATTTTGGTTCTTCATTTTCCATTTCTTCTTCTCCATTTCTAATTATGATCTTCTTTTGATCTTTTTTCGATCTCCTTCTCCATTCTTATTATTTCTAATTATCTATTTTATATTCTACATTTAAATCCTCTACTTTTATCTTCTCAATTTCTTTTACACTCCTTCCGCAATATTTCCAATTCTCAATCCGCAGCCATTTTCTCCATTATCATCAGTAATTCTCTTTCAAGTATAATGTCTAAAAATCAAACCCACTAAACTCAATTTCCTTCGATCAATATCTCTATCAATACATCACCCATTCTAGAAGTATATTCCACCATTCCACTTCAGTATTCTGTTCCCATATTCATCTACACCTTCTCTTCTCGTCCTCTACACAATCTATGCAAACTTTCTCCACCAACTCATGGACCCATTGGAAGAACAACAGCAGGAGATCGAGGTGCTCCAGTCCATCTACCCAGATGAACTTGACTTAATCTCTCCCACGCATTATACCATTCTCATTGCTCTAGATGCTCCCAGCGACAGAAAACACCTGGCCCTTCTAGATGTCAGATATCCACCGAATTATCCTGATGAGGTGCCAACGCTAGATATCCTGACCCATATTGAGGAGGAACCTGTGGAAGAAGATCTGGACTCTGAAGACGAGTCCGAGAAGTTTGTCAATTTGTCTGAACAGATCGACTTCGAAAAAGACGACATTGCGGTGTTGCTCACCAAATTGAAAGAAGAGGCCGAAATGAACATTGGCATGCCGTCGATTTTTGCATTGGCGGCCTTACTCAAAGACGAGGCTGAGTTGCTATTCCAGGCCAAGTTGGACGAAGCCCAGGCCCACTATGACAAGCAGCTTTTGGCTCGTGAGGCCGAGGAGCAGAAGAAATTCCATGGAACAAAAGTCACCAAAGAGTCGTTTGCCGAGTGGAGAAATAACTTCCGGAAGGAAATACAAGTAGAAAAGAAGGATGCAGAAAGATTCGAGCACATGCACAATGGCAAGATGACTGGAAGGGAGATCTTCGAGAAAGGTTTGGCGGAGGAAAGCGACGACGAGTTGGCTGAAATGGCCAACTCGGTTGCGAAGGTTGCTGTGTAATTACTATATACGTGATAAAAGGAGTGGAAGGGCCGTTGAGGTGAATATTCGTAAACGACGGAGTCAAGGATCCATACCATGGCCGATTTGAATGGAGACCCAATGTGAATGAAGATGCAAAGTGAATGAAGACGCAATTTGAAAGAAGTAGCAATTTGAATGGACACACCCAATATGAATGATAACCCAATAGAAAATGCAAACAATCTAGAAAATCCAATCTATCAAATCCAATTACATTCAACCCTCAACTTGCAAATCCCCTTTACTCAATGTTCGAGATCCACTCCCACACCTTCATAACCTCACCGTGGATCTCTATTAGGCGATGCGACACGTTGGTGTTGCGATCAACCTTGCGACTGACTGCCTCCCACAATCTCATCTTGCGGGCGAGGTTCGATTCGTCGCTGAGAATAAGATCTCGGAGCTGGATTGATCCAATGTAGCCTGGGAGCTCGCTGGACTCTCGTGATAATCTGGCTTGTCTTTGAAGCTTGCTCAACACCTCCTTGTAAAGAATATTAATTTGTAGATGGTACAATTTGTAGCGATTATACTTGGTCCTTGCAACGAGAAGGGCAACGGCACCAATAGCGCATACCACAAGCGTAATTTTGAATTTCACCACGAGAGACATCATTGTATTGGACAACTGGCACTTCAAGCTAACGTGCGATAAGGACGTTGATCGAAAAACTTTGTGCGTGGTTTCCGTCTCTGCAACAGCGTCGTTAGCGACAACGGCGGGACGAACGTGATCAACGAATCCGACCTGTTTCTGGTTAGTAAAATGCTGGTAAAATTGCATTAAATCGGTAACTTGCCTTACAATTATTTCGGGTTCCTTTTCCAACTCCTCCACGGAACGCTGCCACAACTCTTCAAACTCCTCCAACGTGATGTATGGTGCCTTCATGGCCAACAAGAGGTCATGCAAGTCTTTCATCTCAATGCCTGCGGAAACATCGTCTTCGGACGATCCTCCACAATTAATGTGAGCGTTTCTAGCTCTCAATAAATCAAGAGCAACGTCAATCATGATCTCGATCTTCTCTGCTCTTTTTGTGTCTGGAATACACTTCTTCAACGAGGGATCCACGACTGGCATGTATGGGAAATACCATGGGGCAAACTCGACAAAATCGTCATAACATCCCATCTCCAAGTTTGGAAAGCACCGGGCATGCTGAGGACAATTTGCGCATTGAGGCTTGAAGTGATTATCCAAGTAGGCACCGGCTTGGACGAGAAAATCTGGGGTGTCTGGGGTATTTGGAATGGTGGGTTTGTAAATTTCCTGGCCACAGTATCCAACCAAGAATGTTTGTTCACGGTACCAGTATGCAAAGAGGGTGATGGCAGCCAAAATGGTCCAAGAAAGCAACGAGAACAAGAACCACAATATGGAGTTGCGGAATGATGATTTGCGAGGATGGATTTTCTTTTTCTTCTGAAGCTTTGCCCCTGGTTTCTTTTGTGAGGCTTCATCTTCAGATTCCTCTTGAGGTTCGTTTTCGGAATCCTCTTCAGTTAATTTGTCGGTTTCTTTCTCAGTTTCTTCATCTGATTCCTCCTCGCTACTGTCAAGATCCTCATCGCTTTCCCGTTCTTCTTCCTTTTCATGAACTTCATCATTCGCCTCATTGTCTTTTTTCTCCTCGACTTCACTCCCCTCGCTCAAATCCTCCGTGTACGTCAAGCGCTTCTTCAGAATAATAATGGGATTTCTTGGACTAATGACCCTTCTGCCCTTGGGCTTGGGTTTGACACTCTGGAGATCCACACCAAGGAGTCTAGCCAACTCAACATCAGTAGAATCATTCTTGGGCTTTCTGGATTCTCTAGATTTCTTGAATTCGTTGCTGGAAGAGTCTCTAGAGAAGGAGTGGCCACTGAGCAGCGAGACTGCTTCATTGAAATGGTCGTCTTCTCTTTTTAACTTCTTGAGTGCCAGATCGAAGCCCAGAGCGTTGTCTACGGAAGAGTCGGCGTTCGGAGATGCGGTCTGGAAAGAGCTGTGGAAGGAATTGGTTGCAGATTCGTCCAGGCGGTTTGAGGAACCTTCAGGCGTCTCCTTCTTCATTTGTGGCGAATGTGAAGTCTTTGACACTGGAGTTCTAGTAGCAGAATCAGATGTAGACTCCAGCGAAGAATCGGGGGAGTCCGCTTGTTCGGAATTTGGAGAGTCTACAGATTCAGATTTCACAGGGGACCCGGATTCAGATTTAACAGGCGTCTCAGACTCAAACTCAGATTTCACAGGTGTCTCAGACTCAGATGATAGCTTGGATGGAGTTTTAGATAGACTGTTAGATGCGGTTCTAGTCCCCCTGGAAGCCTTGGACGGCGTAGTAGATGGAGAGTTCACAGCCAAAGAAGTAGTCTTCACATTCAACGGCGTAGACTTGGTGGACTTTGACTTCTTTCTTGGAGAAAGAATCTCGGAATCGGAGTCTGTATCGATTTCAAACACATTTCCCTTTGTGGGCGAGTCCGAGAGCCTTAGTGGCGTCGCATTGTAGGTAGATTTTCTTTTTTTGCCTTTTGTGGAGCCCGATTCGGAGTCATTTGCCTTCTTGTCTGGGGTAGAAACCAACTCGTCGATATTTTCGAGTGGATCGGCGGATTTCAATGGCGGAGCATCCCAAATCTCGAAGTCACGAGCTTTGGACTTCTTGGTTGGTTTTTCAGGCCCGTTGCGGACCTTTTCGTTGAAAAGAAGTACTAATTCTCTCTTTCTGGCGTTGGAGGGAAACTCCACGCCGTTGTCAAACAAAACGCCCCGCAATTGCGCCACTTTCAATGAGGATACATCAAAGTCTGCGGTTAGTATGCCATTTTCAGTAGAATAGCCGATCAACTTACCCTCTTGAAGGTATTCGCTTGGGTCCATGGGATGATGAAGATGATGTTTTTATTTTAGTTTCGCAAGGTGTGTATAAGCGATGTAGAGTCGCAGATGGGGAAGAGAAATGGTAGATTGCGTGAACGATGCAGATTAATTTACATAAATGATTTAATTTAGGGTTACTGAATTGCAGATAAGCATGGGCTACAGACTTGATGGTGTATCATGAACAGGAAATAGTGATGATAGCAATAAAGGTGATGATTGCTTGTGGAAGAGAACAACAGCAAGGACACACATTGTAGTCAGATAGGCTCCATGCTTGTAGCAAATGTGGATCACAACTCGCAAATGTGGATCACAACTCGCCAGTGACGGGGCCCTAAATATTCTGAGCTGGAGTTCATCCTTCAAGTATTCATCAAACTCACAATCTTCAACTACAATGCGGTCGAATCGAAATTAATTGGAAAGGTCAGATGATCCCCTCTAAGTACGGATAGGACAGCGCCAACATCTTCAACTGCGCTTGGTCAGCTGCAACATCCTCGTCGGAGGATGTTTTCCCATGGATGTTCAAAACCACAGGCAACTCTTGAATCAAGTCCAAAGGCGCCGCATCGTGAAGATAGTTGATGTGCAAGTTGAGCGAGGCACTCTTGCACAAGTTCCAGTTCAACTGGTTCAAAAGACCCACCACGGCCATAAGTCTCACCGAGTTATGGAAATCGTCTTCGTTGTTGGCACGGTAGGTTACAGAAAACACCTCTAGCTGATGGCCCACCAAGCTGCACAGCTTAACAAGCCGGTAGAGTCTCATCAACTCATTTTCGTCGCCTACAGTTTCTTCGATATCGATGTGGAGCTCCCGGAGGCGAAGCAGCCGCATCTTGACAAAGATTGGCCGCATGTCACTACACGCCCGTACGGTGAGGGTCAACTTGGACAAATCGGAACAGTATTCTTCCATTAATTCTCCGTCATTCTTGTAGGGTTCAGGAGCATGGAGCACCAGCCAGTGGGAAAGATCCATAGATCTAAGTGGAGGAGAAATCTTTGACTAGACGAGGACAACCAAAGAAAGGGCAAAAATGCGGTTACCACAAATACGCTGGAGCCGGTCCAACAATAGGGCGGTCGGTGGAAGTTTCCGAGTCTGCTAGCAGACGGCGGTTATTGGTTTTTCAAGCAAGAAACGCTCGGATATATTCTAGGGATAATGAGGAGATTTGGAAAATAGCGATGTCAGTAGTTCAAGAAACTGATGGATACCTTGTTGGCGATGACGAGGAAAGTGGTCATGTAGGGGTGGGGGTGGAAACAAAAGTTGTTGTTGGAAGAAGACAAGGATAAAAATCTATAAAGGAGGATGATGCCTGATCACGTGTCTGGATACACGTGATGCTATGCTCACTTATCGGGTCGACACGACGAATCGCCCCCTACCGGATGTACTGGTTTTCTGCAAGATGCACTGGTGTTTCCCCCCAATGGCTTGGAGTGGAAGTGGCTCATATACCCGGAAGAGAGGGGAAGTTCCAGATCCGAGATGTACGAATGTGTGCCTCGCGCATCTCCGTGTCCCGCTTGAGATCGCTGCAGCGCGACGCCTCAGCGAAGCTCTGGTCTTCCATATGCGACGTGGATCGCGAACTTTTTTCCTTTTGCTGATGCACCCACCCGCCCCAGATAAGCGAGTGACTCAGAAGTTATTGCAATGTTGCATGCCGAGATTTGGGATCAGAAAGATATGAAAGCATCTAGATCAGTCAAGTCATGGGCCGGAAGAAACTACGGAATAAGTCTTTAGATAGGGCAACTACGCATTGTGCCCTGGCGGCGAATGTGCGTTGCGACGGCCAGTGCATTCTCGATCAATAGTTGGTCACGATGATCGTCATGATGGCGAGACTGCGCGGGCGCCATGCACGTTAAGTGGCTCTGCATTAGAACCCACCACTGGAGGCATGGAAGCATTTTGTCTCGATCGGAAATGGTACGAGGAACTACACATAGGAGCGTGGAGGACACCCTGAGAATTCAGAAATGCAATATCTCACAGACCGAAACGCTCAAGGGGGCCAAAATGACTCTGAAGTTATTATTCAATTGTGACGTTGGGAACTCTGTGAAAATTCTTGGGATGCTCGCTGAGGATCTCCACTTATAGCAGAAATGTCACCCTGGAGGTCATTCCGCTAAGTGGGATACGTAGAACCTCGGTTTACGGGATTCGGGAAAGGATGGTACCTATCGCCGACGGAGCCTGTCACCCCCGCGCCGGGCATGAACCCCTCTACAGAATTCAAATGCATCAATCGATTGCGCCTTGAGGTACAATGCTATTGTTGGCAAACCATCTAAGGGATATGCGAGGGCCGTCAACCATTGTTCCTTACGGGTAATAATCTTCGCTGCTTCTTGCGCGTGCATGACAATGCCACTCCGCCTCGTTTTGTATGGATTATTATTCGCCAGCTAATTCACTGGAGTTTTAGTCTTCCTTTCTTCGTCAGTCCAATGCAACATGCTGGAGTGGTTGATCTTCTCCAGGTTGCATTTCTCAACCAGTGATCGTGCGGAGTAACGATTTTCACCTGCCGATAGCTTATTTCCGCAGGATTGGTACTGGTCATAGATGCTCGTCTGCACTAGCTCGGTTATTCTTACCCATATTGTTCGCCTCTATCTGGAATACGCGGCGGGTGCAGGAGGCATATGTGACTTGTCCAACTCCGGCACCCTTAAATAATAAGGGGGTCGAGAGTAGGGAGAGCTGCCGGATCTTCCAGATTGCATCTGTGGAAAAGATGATGAAATTCAAGAATCTCGTGGGGGGTACTGCAAGATTGGAGGGGAGCATTCCGGTTTTCTATTTCTTTCTCCGTGATGTAATATTTGTTCCCATTCACCACTATTTATTGCAGACAAGTATTCAGTCGAGTATACAGCTTACGGAGACATTGTGGGAGTTGCCGATCTATCGAGATCGTTTGTGTATCAATGGTAATGAAAGATCGTGCGTTTTTTTTTCTATTTTTTAACGCCACCTACTCTCTTATTCTTACTGAAATTCGGAAAAAGCACACGCCGGAGTTGAGTTTTTTTGAGGCAACTTCAAACGGGACCTCGCGTAAAGTTACGTTTTGCAAAAAAAAAAAAACGCCTCTATAAAATCATCAACTTTGGAGTTCTGCAGTCTGATAAAACATGTAGCCGTTCAGATGGGGTATGGCTGTCGACTCGACAATATAGCCGTACTTCTGTGTCTGAGGAACTCCGTTAATGGGACCGGAGAATGACAGTAAAAACAATCATTTTTAGAAGATTGCTTCAGAACGTGCATAAGCCACTGTAGCGCTCGCCGAAGGATTAACATACCCGGATCATGTGGGACTACTGTGCATCGTGCATGAAATATGCATCTGAAATGCATATAGTCTGAGAGGAAAATGTCGCGCACCTTAGTAGTTATAAGGCTTTAAGTACAACGAAGCATAATAGCGGTGACGCCGATGCAATTCGATGCCACTCCTTCCCCCGTAATTATGCTTTCGGAGCCTAGCCTCTTCACCTCCGTTTATCTTAATTGGGTTACGCATCCTTTTGGTACCTCTTATTGTTGCTGATTCCTGTGCGATCTATTCTTCCGAGATCTCGGAATTGACCATCCGACTGGACCATGTTGCAATCGTAGAAACCATGTCGTCATGTGCTTATGCGGTTAGCAGGAATAGATTTGCGGCGGTTAGCAGGAATAAATTTGCGAAAGATAATAGGATATACTTCTCTATTATCTTGGCAGCTTCCTTGGTACACTTCTCTCCCCTCTGGATTTCCCATATTTTTCTCCTTTTATTTCGTTGGAGATAATGATACTTTCTTCGATGTTTCATTCCGTAACAATATATCTTCTCGCTTGCCTGGCAACTGTGCAGTGAAATCAGAAAACATGCCACTAAGCCTCGCTTTGCAGCCTCGCTAGGGTTTGCACTTGTCGAGAAATAAGCCCATTATTGCAGACAGCAAGGAGAAAATTTTGCGCGATATCATCTGAAGTGGTTTAGAGTTTAGATCGAGGAATGTTTGGATGCGAACGACTCGCCCAGGAAGGAAATGCGAGATCCAATTATTTAGGTTTAGCGAATTTGAGTTAGAGATGTAACGACGATGAAACAAAACGTTGTTGAGACCAAGCGCAGCTTAAGGCTGAAGTCGCAGGCTTAGGACATTGAAACTGGATAGATCCAGCACATACATGTCAAAAATGCTGGCTTTTTTTTGACATACTCGCATTGGAATGAGTGGTGACGTCCGAATTCGGCAATCGTGAGGTTATGAGGAGATCCCCCGAGCGACATTTCGTTGGGCTTAGTGCATTGCAATACCGCTGCGAAATGCCATGCAGCCGCACGCGGTGCATCCTGCACAATTACCCGGGGTTGAACTTATCCACTTCGTTAGACAAGATTGCATGTCTGATCCCCTGGACGATCTTTTCTTTTAATATAAGACGGCAACCTCTTCCCGACTTTTCTCCCCTTGTTTTGAGCTTCTGCCCCGAACAATCCGCGGAATAGCCAGTCTAATCTTGTGTTGCATCATCCTTCATTCTTGTATATCAATGACCCACTGAGATCGTCCAGAAAATTTAGTTTCGCTACACGTCCCACAGTCCCCACTCCTCCTTTTCCATATAGTTTGTCGCTATCGATCACCTTGCTGCACTTTTTGACCTCCTCATATTGCATTGTCCATGCCGCAACTTCCCTCAGTATCTGAGCTCATGGTGGGCGCCCACCTTTTGTTGCCCAGGAACCCATCCAACCCATCTCCGTCACATCAGGTTCCTCGATATTCCAGCCACTCTGACACTCCTCGCCGTCTGGAGTCATATATTGTGCCGCAGCTGCTGGCGCTGTTGAAACTGGATACCTCGGCGTCGCCCCTGCTGCACCCAGCAGCTTTGCAGCCCTTGGGCGTGGGCATGATGTCCATGCCTCTGGTTGCGCATTCGCACCTACCGCATATTCTGCAACTTGCCGGCTGTATCACGCCGCCGGGGCCCACTGCTCAATCTCCTTCGAACGTGTCCCCAAATGGAGGTGTCATGTCCCACCCAGTGGCTGCAACATATGGTGCTGGTGCAACCCTTGCCGCTACCAACACAACAGCCGTTTTAACGCATCCTACTACCCTACGAACCACCACAGGAATAGAAGCTTCTGTCAGCAAACCCATGTCGTCCGTTTCTGCACCGGCTGGTGCATCTGCTGTTGCGCCCACACCCGCGCCCGCCTCCTTCAGCGGCCCATCTTATGTACCTGCCTCGGACTACTTCAGCTACCGGAGCCATGCGAACGCACCACCAGCAGTAGGCGTCACCTCCGCGTCCGGGCCTCCATTGCATTACGGCCTCTACGGGCGCAACGACCTGGTGCTGCTGCTGCTTGAGTCCATTCTGCGCATGCTGCTGGCCAACAATGTCGTCCACCACGCCGAGAAGTCTCCGGTTCCTCCCCACCACCGCCTGAACCTGTTCTCTCAGGAATCATCCTATCATCCTATCCAGCATGTGCCGGCATACTCCACGTCAATGGGTCCCATCTTGTACGCTCCTACAGTTGCATCTTACGGTCCCCACGTTCCCCAGCAGTCAGCTGTCCGCGGAGGCTCCACTGTGGCTGCCATGGCCCCGGTAGGGTATGGAGTTCCTCAGCTTGGCCAAACGGTGCTTCAGCCTTACAGCATTCTGGTTGCATCGCCCTACAGCCAGGTGGTTGGCCCGGGCCCAGCCGCAGGCGCAGGTGCAGGTGCAATGCCCGAAGAAACGACCTCCAAGCTTGTGGCCGAACAAAACTTTGCGTTGTTGAACAAACGAAGAATCATTAAGAGGAGAACTCGTACTGGTTGTCTTACGTGCCGCAAGCGGCGCATCAAGTGCGACGAGCGCAAGCCACATTGCTTCAATTGCGAGCGTCTGAAGAAACTTTGTCTTGGTTACGAGGTGCTTCCATCACCAGGAAAGCATTCTGATTCCGAAACTGAAGGTAAGCCCGCTGCTTGTCACAGATCTTCAGTACACGATCTTCTTTAGGTATTTTACGCACAGGCGAGATCTTCTAATCATTTGATGGGCTTCTGCAGGCGACAAAACAATAGTGTCTGAGCCACGAGGATCGTACTATGTACCCTACAACATGAGGACACGGATATCCCTTTTCTTTTTGCTGTTGTTGGCGGTGTCGCTGGCGACATTTGTATGTACTATTGGGTTAAGAAACCAAAGAATAATCAAAAAACAATAAAAAAAACAATTAAAAAAACAATAAAAAAATGGATATAGTCCAGTAGGCAGAATAATAGATTGTGAGACCCAGAGTGTAGAAATCATTGATGAGCAAAAAGTTGTCGTGCAGTGGTCACGAGCACCCGTAGTGCCAGATGCGATTGCTTGCTTCTCATTTTCGCCGATCATAGCCTTGCAGGCAGAGGGTCTCATTCAAATTGAGGCGGCCGCATTGAGCGGCTCGATGACATCAGAAAAGCAACTCCAGATTTCCCAGTTGCCACCATGCGCACATGGCCGGGTACTGGTCCAAATCCGTATCACCATATTGTTCAACACCCGCCTAACTTCTCGGCACTTAACCCAGGACTAAAATGTGACATTAAGGCTATCAGATACTACACATGTTTCAAGGGTCTCAAGGTAAATTTAGAAGTTGCATTGCCTTACGTGGCGTTGGCTGCGATGGTTGCGTGGCGTGGCGCTGATCCTGGTGTTGGCATTGGCGTTGGCGATCTTCATGCTTTGCCTTTCTCCCAAGATAATATTTTCTTCGGTTCCAATCTCGATGGGGGCATCGTGCCTGGCGCACCTGGTTGGTAGCGCGGGGTCTGCGGCTTCATGCAGATATATCCGGTTCTGTGCAAATTAGCTCTCGTTTACTCCGAAAAGTTGCGGTGTGGGGGGTCAATGTTACAGTGGGGAGATCTACGCTACGACCGGAATGTGATCCGTGGGTAGTGACACTATGTATGATTATGCACATCACAGATCATCTCATGACGCCACCATCTATGACAGTTTGTTATCTTTGCACCCATAGTTTCGCGCAAGGGCGTCTCCAGGGTCCATGCACGGGAAGAATTCGGGCACCGGAGATGCCACGGGAGGGGTACAACCACTGGACTTAGACTTCGACGCTGGACACACGCCTGGATATTGGGCGACATTAGCGACATTTATCAATCTGTGCGCCGTAATTGATTGCCGCCAAATTCCAATTGTGAACCACATTACGGGTTCTGACGGGTGATTCTGACAATTCCTGACCGCTTGCACAAATCCTTACGACGGTGTTCAGGCAGAGAGTGATCTGCGAAGTAGTAGCCAGGAAAAGGAGTGCCAGTGACACATCCACAACGACAGACTGCATGATTGCACATTAGTTCCATGGAGTTGAATGTTCAGAATTCCAGAATGGTAACACGATCGTGATCTCAGAATAGATACACCCTTGGAATATCAGAAAATTCACATACTCGACAAATGAAAAGAACCAAGGTATCAGAGTTACAGAAAAAAAGGTATCGTCAACATGGCCTGATGACCTATCTTCACAATGCAGTAGGGAAACCGGACAGGATACCCGATGAGCTTCACACAACAATTCCCAGGGAATCGAAATCTTGAGCACACTGACATAATTCAAAGTGGTCAATAGTATTGCAAGTAGTGTAGTTCTCTCCGGACTCCTGATTGGAAAATCAACAATCACAATTTCGCACTTGAAAACCACTCAATTAACCCGTTCCATCTCTTGTACCGCATAGTCTAACATGTACGACTCCTCGAGCAAGTCGTCCAACCTCTGGTAATGTCTTTCGTTGTAGGGAATGATAGCCTCCACCACCTTGCGCACCTCGGGCACTTCCAAGTCCAATTGGTCCACCACCACCGCCAACACCTTCTGGGCAATCTCAAAGTGCTTGAAATTGATGTTCCAGTCTCGTACCCGCTTTAAAAGTGACGCCATCTGCGCATTATCAAGACCCTGGATAGTCTCCTGGAGCATAATACTACCAACAGCCAGCTCCGGATCTTCGTTGGCTTCGATCAGCGCCTTCACCACATTGTAGACCCTCATCAGATGTTCGAGTGTCAAGGCTAGCAAGAATGCGTTGCTCCAGTCATTGCTGCTGATGTAGTTACTCAACAGCTGCTCCTGCTCAACCCGCTGTTTGTCCTTCTCCTGCTGCTCCAAGAGCAACTGCTCGGTGTTGTCGGTCCAGAAGTTGATATTTCCGTCCGCGTCGGCGCTGGTCATGGTGAGCCCGTAGTCCTTGACGTCGAGCGCCCAGATACGGTTGGCATGATTGTCCAACGTAGCCACGCACTCGCTCTCCTTGATGTCCCATACCTTAACGAGCCCGTCGGCACCTGAAGTTACTAACTGCTTGTTCTTGTTGATGAACCGGCACCGCTGCACCGCATTGGTGTGGCCCTCCAATGTCTTCGTGCACGTGTAGTCTGCCAACAGCCAGATCTTGGCTGTCTTGTCACCGGAACTGGTTGCAATCAACTTGTCGTACTGGCAAAACGTGATGTCCCAGAGACCTCTCTTGTGTCCGCGAAGAATGCCCACAGTTTCGCCGGTGTCGACGTTCCAGACTTTGGCCAACTTGTCGAACGACGCCGTGGCAAAGAATTCGTCGTTGGGCGCTACAGCCATGGCGTTGATCTCCTTGTCGTGTGCCCGTCTCGTATAGTCACTGGACTTGACCGACTCCTGAGGTTGGTTGGGCACCTTCCATCGTTTCACCGTCAAGTCTGCAGATGCGGTGACAACAAATTTGGGATGGTGGTCGATGTTCTTGGACAAGCCACAAGCGGTGACAGCACCGGCATGGCCCACGAATGTGGTGTAGACATCAAACGTCTCGGTCTCATCGTTCCATCTCCACAAGCGAGCCTCGTTGTCCTTACTACCGGTGAGAATCCACAAACCGTCTTCAGAAACGTCCAAGCAGTTAAGCAAGTCCGTGTGGCCCTCGAGAAGCTGCACGTCGAACTTGGCGAGGGGGTTTATCACCCGCAATGCCGGTGCATTAGTGGCCATTGCAACAAGCGACAAATTGGGGCCGGCGTAGCGGAGATCCGATATAATGCCATGGTTTCCGGCCAATGTCCGCACTACGGGGATTTCGATGCCGTTATCTTCGACCGTAGCCTCATCCATAGCCAACTCCACGAGCGTCTGGTCGCTAACCACCATCCAGAGATTCGTGTCAGATGTTTTGAACACGTCATTCACCATCAACTCCTCCAGAGTCTCGAGTGGCTTGGTGGAGCCACCGAGTGGTTTTCCCGAACCAACGTCCCAGAGCTTGAGCTGACACCCTGATCCGGCCGTGTAGAACACCGGCATGTCCTGAAATGGAAGGAATCCACACGTCTCCACTTGATGTCTTACGGCAAACATGTTAACAACCTTGCGGAGGTTGTCTGTGTTGTAGATCACCACCACCTCGTCTCTTCCTGCCGTCATGAAATATTCTCCGTCGTCCAGGAATGCAAGGCCTCTGACTGCACCGGTGTGCTCGGTAGCGGTTGCAATGCATTTTCTCTTCACCAAGTTCCACACTTTGCTGGTTCCCATGGTGTCTCCCAGCGCTAGCATCCAGTTGGCCGAGTGGAGCTGTCCATAGAACTTGAGGGAACAAATGGTGGTGCCGTGGCCCTTGAGCGAGTGGGTGACGTAACCGTCCTGGGCGTCCCAAACGGTAATAACTCCGTCGGTGGCGCCAAATGCAAAAAGCGTTGATGTTTCATCGGCAGCAGCAATGTACGCAGGTGCTGCTAGTCTGTGCTGTTTGATGATCTTCCCGGTGTCGACGTCGTACACTCGGAGCTGCTGGCTCTGCGAGACCACAGCTAACTTAGATCCATCGGGAGTCATTGCCAACGCCGTCACCACCTCACCATCGCCCTCCAAGGTGTGCAAGGTGGAATTAGTGGACAAATCTGTAATCACGACGTCTTCGTTGAGCGGCG
This sequence comes from Sungouiella middelhoveniana, assembly GCA_030557965.1. NCBI lineage: Eukaryota > Fungi > Ascomycota > Pichiomycetes > Serinales > Metschnikowiaceae > Sungouiella > Sungouiella middelhoveniana. Next base: position 300,376 of record JANIJQ010000013.1, on the reverse strand, counting down.
TGGCTAGGAGGGAACCGTCTTTGGAAAACGTGGCTGACGTTGATCCGACGTAGAAGGGTTCCAACTCCTGGGAATTGTAGGCAAGCTTAATGGGTTCTGCCATAATTTCTGTAGGAGGTTGGATTTGAGATGGATGAGTGTGAAATTTTAGATGAAGATGTATGACTGTGTGCAGGTAGGTGATGGAGTAGATTGGTGAAGTGGAGATGATGATGGTGAAGGAAGCAGGCAAAAAAAAAAAAATTGGAAACGGATGTGCCTCTCAAAATTGCGGTTGCATGTAGTTTTTTGTCTGTCTTGATGTTTGCAATCATTCTCTGCGTAAATGGCCATTCAGATCAAATTGATCACATTCCATCAACAATTTCTATGCCCAAACTCCTTGCCGTCTCCCGCATATACTTGTCAATGTAATCCTCCATTCCCTCACCCTTGCCTCCGTATCTATCACCAGAAATAATTTGGCGCAACCGGAATAACCGGAACACCAAATCGCTGAAGAAGAGTGCCACACTGACCAGAATGAGCAGAAACCAATCACCCAAACTCCGTTGCGTCCACGATTCCTCCCAGAGCAGTTCAAGTGCAGATTTCGTAAAGATGTTTACTCGGTTGACCGGACTTCCCATGGACTGGTTCAAGTTCTGAATCATGCGCATGGTTCTCAGAACAAAAAGAAGCTGGAGCGGGAATCGAGACTCATCACCCAAAAACGACTTGATTAGGTCGTACGAGCTGCGAGACTCGTTGATGTTTGCATCTTTGGGGGGTCTTAGCTGCACCATTGCCGACAACAAATCTGTGGAGCCAATGCCCCACTCGCGAGAGATTTTCTCCACCGAACGTTCGTTGAAGTTGAAGAGCGACTTCCAAATCTCACAGTACTCGAGTCTGAATTTCTCTGGTAATGTCACGTAGAGCCCATGGTCCAATATCACCAACTGTTGCATTCCATTATGAAAGCGAGCCAAGAGATTTCCTGGGTGGGGGTCAGAGTGAACAAAGCCATATCCAAAGATTTGGCGGCCAAACACCATGATGTACTGGTTCATCATGGTGGTGATGTCCAATTTGGCATTGATAAGCCGCTGCTTGTCAGTAAGTGGTACTCCGTCGATCCATTCGGTCACCAACACCTGCTTTCCCGTGTAATTGTCGTAATTGCGGGGAATATATACATTCAAGTTGTTGACAATAGGATCGTCAGCCAAAAGCGAAGCTAGCTTTTTAGCATTGGCGCTTTCAATGCGGAAATCAGCCTCCTTCACCAATTGATCTGCCACATATTTTGTAAAGAACGACAACGGCAAATCAAACGCTTTGGAGTACACCCACGACATGAGACGATAAACCATCAAATCCACCGAGATTTGCTTATCGATGTAAGGGTGCTGGACCTTGACAGCCACCTCGGTGGATGAATTCTTAAGTCGAGCCTTGTGCACCTGAGCAATCAGCGCCGACGCTACGGGGTTATGCTCTATGTAGTCGAACACGTCTTTTTCGTAGTTGGCGCCCAATTGGCGCCGAAGAATTGCGTCGATCAGCTGCCACGAATCGGTGGGAGCGGAATCGTATAGTTTTACAAATCGCCGCTGGAACGCCACCGGAAACACCGAGCCCTGGTTGGCGATGGCCTGGCCCTGTTTAATGTACAAGCCTTTGTTTTCCTCGAGCATGGCGAACAATTTCTCGGCGGCAATCTCGTGGAGATCGTCGATAGAATCGTAAGACGCTGTTTTCTGGCCATATTGGTACGCAACCCACAGCAACACGTAGAGCGCACGAATAGATCGCTGAAGGAGCGACGAGTAGTAATATTCATCAATGGCATAAACGGCGGACCCCAAGGCTGCAACGGTTGCCAATCGCCTAAGATAAGATGGTTTCTTAGTAGAAGTTGAGTGAGTATTGTGGACGGGAACAGCGGAAGAACTGGAGCGATTGGAGCGATTTGCGAGAAAAAAGAGGGTCTTTCGGGTGGTCGAGAAGCCTCTGGTTCGAGGAAGTGAGAGCCACGGAGCTTTTGGTGTGAATATGGAAAGCATAGGGTGTATGAATATGAAATGTGGAGGTTTGGATGTGGAGATTGAGAAGTTGAGATAGTGGAGGAGTTCGTAAAGAGGGAACAATTTGGGAAAATGGAAGAATGTGGGAAAATGGAACAAAGAAGTAGAGATAAATGTTGGGAATTTGTCAAGATGTGGCAAGGAGTCAAGGATGGATAATTTTGTTGAAGTGGAATTATAGAGGGCCAGTTGAGATATTGAGTTCGCCAATTGCGGAGAGAGACCCGGATGGTGGATAGATGGAGTGACAGAGCAGGAGATTGGCGAGATGCATAGATGATACATAAATTTGAAATGAAATGAATCGAGGAATTGTGTGGCGAGGTGGTTTCATTGAAACCTTGGAATTATGACTAAAGTAGTGGTAGAAGTTGATCTCCATTCTGAGCTGGAGAAGGGCAGGGAAAATGGGGAAAATGAGGTAGTAGCAGGTCGAGTTGGATAAGCGGTGCTGCTGAAGTAAATAATGAAGTCTGAGGTAAGGAAGTTTCATTATGGTGCAACGAAAGTGGCTGCAAAATAACCATCTGCGAATTGAATTGAAATTCTATAACTGACACATCAAGAATACATGCTTTGAGTTGGGAGCAGACAAAAGTAGATTAGGAAACAATTGACTCCATGGTTTCAATTAGTGAATCTTGACTTATCTTAGTCGTCCATGTTCCTGTCCTTTTTCTTGTTCTCTGGATCTATTCCTCGATGTTGGTAAGCCGCCTGCTGACATCTGTTATCCACTGGCCCACTTTTTTATGCTTATAAGAATAAGGATCTTTGGTATACTACTGCAAATACATTGATGATCAATCCATCGACTGATCTTGTCTCTACATTCCTCTCTTCCCATATACGATGAAGACCGTAACAACTTCTTACAGGAGAAACCCACCAATGGTGCAATGGAGACGGTTAGTGTCGCCTATAAGATAATCTTCATAAGACCACAATCGATTATATCCACTTGCCCAGCTTACACGGTTTCAGAGTCTACAAGTGTACCGCATTTGCAAATTGTGAACCGAACACAAACTTGGTCGGAAGCGACCACTGAACCCACTGAATGGCAAGTCTTTCGAAGTAGTTAGTTCCAGCGTTGTCGAAGAAAGATTGTATCATTTGTGGAATTGTGATCATCGTGTCTACTTTTTTTTTCACTTTTGTCTATTCTAACCACTTCGAGTGAAACCCTAATTGGTTATGCTAAAATTTCCTTTCACTTAATCCACTTTCATTCCTTCATTGCTTCTATCATTTCTCAAAGCATCTGTGATATTTCATCACTTTTCATTTATTGAATTTCCACACCAGTTCGCTATTTTTCACTAAATCTACAAATGACTAGCACATCGAAACTTCCCTCCTCCGTAATCTACATTTTGCACCCAAAAAATCAGCAACGAACAAATAATTCCCAATTCTGACCGTTTTCCCATTTCCTCTATCCACATCTCTACATTCTCAACCTATCCAATTCTCGTTCTGTCCAATTCTCATCCTCACCAACCATCGTCTTCCTTCCCACCTGCCGGCCACGAATTCTGTATCGAAAATTGCGAAATCCATTGATTCCAGAATCTCCTCCAGCAAAATGTTCCAATTGGCTACCCAGGCATCTCGCATGGCTCTCCGCGCCACTCGCTCCTACTCCACTGGTGCTCCTCAGAAAGTTGGTGCCTTTAGAGGCGGATTGGTCGGTTTCTTATTGGGAACTTCGGTCACTGGTGCTGCTTCCTACTACTACTTGTTGGACGAATACACCAAGGCCAACAACGCCCTTTTGGTCGACTTGTTCAGCTTAAAGGAGACGGTGGAAAACTTGGAGACCCACGTCAAGAAGTTGGAGCAGAAGAAGTAGTGTTCTATGTACAAATCTATAAATTATTAACGAACTCCTCGCAGTAGTCGACCAATTGGTCGAAGCTTGCTCTGTCGATGCCCGCCGAGCCGATGAACCGGATCTCGAGTCTTCTTCCGCCTAACCGGCCCCCGTCAATCACCCCAAGCTGCACGGACACGTTGTTGTCGCCGCGGAGGGTGAGTTCTCGCCGGTAGCTGGTGTTTAAGTAGTCGTAGCGGACTTTTTGGCCATTGATGTCGAGAACAATGGACGGAGCAATGGAGGTGGGCTTTTTGCCGGAAAAATCCAACTCGCTCTTTTGCAAGAACTCCACCACGCCCTTTTGGATGCCGAATCTGGCGTAGTTGGATGTGGTTGCATTGAGCAAAGAGTCAAGCTCGAGAATGCTACCCAGACTGCTATCGAGACTGCTATCCAGATTGGTCTCAGATTCAGCAGATTCACCGTCTTCACCAAGTAATCTTCCCGTGATCTGGCTGCCTATCCGCATATCCGAGGCAGCGTTGGGAAGGCAAATCAAAGCATTCTTTTCAGCCTCCACAGTGACAATTTGCAACGTCTCAAGATCAGGCACAGACTGAGAATTGAGCTGGACCCACATTTCCACAGGCGGATACCTCATCTGGTCCTCCAACGACCTCTGGAGCGTTTGGTCGCCAAACTCCTCCACGAACGGTGAAGGAACAAACTTGAATTGAAGACTGTAGACGTGTGGATCCTCGTCCAATGATACAGAATGATCTTGGGTGATTGTAGATGTAAGAGCATGGTCGAATGCCAACGTTACGTTGGTGTTGAATATGTGGGGACGAGATTCCACTGAGTCGACAGAAGGCGACTCAATGCCCAATCGGGTGCCATTAACATGTTTGGCAAACAATACTTCACCAAGGGTGACGGTGAATACAGGCTCTTCAAGGTGAGAATCCAGAACACCGAGCAAATCTTTGCGGAAGCTGAAGTCAGTCAATTGTTGGTAGATTTGGTTTCTTTGTTCAAGCGACAATTTGATATCTTTGGACACCATTGGACTTTGAATAGTGGAAACAGTGCCTTCGCCGTCGTCACTTTTAACTTCATCTTCGCTTTCAACTTCCTTGTTTTTCACGTCCTTCTGGTATTTTTCCTCTTCCGCCTCCTTCTCTCCTCCGGCCTCCAAATCCTCCTCCAAAAGCCCTATACTCTCCAAAAGATCATACGTCTCCTTCATCATTTCTCTGTCATTCACCTCTTTGATATCATATCCCGTACGCAACGCCTTCGTTTCCATCTGGCTCAAACTCTCGTCAGAAAATCTCTCGAGATCTTCCTTCAACAACTCACTAGCCGCATGCATTCCTTCTGCCTTCAACTTGTAGTAATGCAATCCTCTCTCCTTCCAACTCACAGAGTAATCGTTGGTATATGGCAAAAGACAAGATGCCGCCATAATGTCTGCAGAAGGTAAATACAACTGCTCCTTTTGATGGAGATTGTATCCCAAATGCCAGAGAAAAAGTCTACGGATTCGCTTAATCTGGTGAGGGTTGAGCGACGCCCACTCATACCTGTCACCTTCCAAATGGGAAAAATACACTTCAGTGAACTTTCCTACTGCTTTGACGGAGAACGTTCCGTACTTCTCCTCATACAACTTCCTCAATGGTGAAAGATCCACTTCTTCTCGGTAGCAGTTGTCCACGCACGAAGAAATCAAGATTTTGGCGTTTTCAATCTGACTGTCTGATCCCACCACTTTCAACAGCTGTTTATCGGGGGTGAACTTCACACTAGATAATGTGCTCTTGACGTCTTTCCACAACTTGCCTTGCTGAGAGAGAAGTAAGAATATCTCGAATTTCGACATTGGAATAATCTCCTCCTTGAGAATCTGGTTCTCCCGCTTGCGCAACTCCTTCCTATACTTCTTGTTCTTCAACGGAACCTTGTGCTTCCAAATTTTTCGTACAATCACATCAGCAATCTGCAGCTTGGTCTTCCTGGGCATGGGCATGTCGTGACTCCGAACGTAGGCCAAAAGTTGGTCTTTTTTGAATGACATCACCAACGTATCGATCAAAGAGTGGGCACGAAACGAGCTAATGACATGTTCACTAGGTTTGAACTGGTCTATGTTTTCCTCGATTGCTCCAGCCACACTTTCCCACGGCTTGTCGTAGACATTTCCTTCCACGAGCTGCAGAATATGCTTTGGCATGTTCTTTTTGCGAGCGGATCGGCCCATTTGCTCCACGTATCTGGAAAGGGTTTTGTCTTTTGTCTCTTCTGGGGACAAAATCAAGATTTTTCGTTTAGATTTCGGGAGCTTGGGGATGATGGTGGGTTGCTTTTTCTCGCAGAGACGAGAGCTATGTACCAATGCTCTTCGGCCGGGAGCTAGCAACGTCCGAGCTCCGGCAAGGCATTGGGTTAGCATGATGGAGATGTAGTGAAGAGTGGTATATGTAGGAAGCTGATGAGTAGGTTGTGGTGCTTGGAGGAGAACGGAAGAGCATGTACAAAAAAAATTAGTTTATTGGGAATTTTGCTAGGGACGTTGCTTGTGAATTTTATTTGAAATTTAGATATGTGACGATAGTTGTTTGTGATTGCTTATTCGGAAGCGCAGAAATTTAGATTTCATAGGGTATGCAAGTATTCTCATTTTGGGAGTAGTCTTGAATGCCTCGCAAGTAGATTCAATTTTGGTAATAAACGAATGAACAGAAAAGAATATCATTCTGAATAATGGGTAGAAATCCATAGACAGAGAAAGTATTTCACTTTGCACTATCTATAATGATCATACTGGAAGCTGGCATTTAGCTCACGATCCTGAGAAAGGTTCAAGAAAATCTTCGGGACAGCTAAAGATGAATTTTTGGTGTCCATGTCTAGAACTTGAAATACTTGATATAGCCACTCCTTTAGTAGAATCTTTGGAACTCTTTCCAAGACGTTTTTGTATGTGATTGCTTACAGATGCATGCTATTCGACAATTTTGTTTCTTCTTGAAAAGACATAATTCCGTGATCTTCTTGATGGGCAGTATGACTATCGTTCTTGCCCAATTTCGACTCAACATGTACAACAGCTGAAATACCACAATCAAAATATAGTGCAATCTTAGAATTGCACGGAGACTTCTGCTGTTCTTGCTTGCCTTGATGGCGTCCCCACCCTAGGCTGAGCACAATTGGGAGATATGTATTCGTTCGGCGAAAAACAATTGCAATATTTCTCAGCTTTCTACTTCTTATGTGCCAATGCGTTTTCAAATAATGATTATTGAACCAATTTGCTTGCCCTGGCTGACCTTCAACAAAAGCTGAAGCGTGTAATAGATTCCACACAAATCATAAACTTTACTTGCTAATCTTGCTAAAGTTCTCTTCACTTCTGCAAATCAGACAAGATTCGTCGGTTGTGGACCAGCGACTACCTATGCGGTTCACTAGAGACAAACCCGACAAATGGACTTCCCTACCCCCGTCCGTTCACCAATAGTCCTTATGACCGTTGGCCACACCTACCATCGCAACCCTTGGTTACACCTTTACTCCGCTTGACTTTGGTAATGATATCTTCTCACCCGCCTTAAAGAGGCCCATTAATGGGAAACCACTGCATCCTTTGGCGTCAAACTTTCGAACCTAAATTATAAAAAGTCACAGAATCAGAAAAATCTTTTGACACAAGATGTTCACTAGCTTCAATCTTAGCGTCAGGGGAATAGTTCGCCATTGAAGCTTATCCATGTAGTTACCAATCAATCTGTATTCCGAAAGACCACCTTTATTAAGAGTTGCCTCAGCCAGAGAAACATTCAAATCGGGACGAGATAATCCACATCTCTGTTTTTCCAAACTTCCTTAACGGTATTGTGTTTTTGGAGCAATGCAAATACTTCTCAATAGCCTTGGTTTCAGGTGCTGAAGTTGTTTTCAACATTCTTTCAAGACAATATTATTAAGTTAACAGAAGATTCTCAATAGCCATGAACATATCATCTTAACAATCCTTTGTGAAATTAGAAATCTTCATCCCAAGCATCAGCTCTGCGTGATATAGGAAGCAGACACATTTCGGGAGCCATGTCTCCCTATTTTTTGGGAGCACGCCAATCGAAATCAATCTTGCCGCTTTCAGTAAAATCACGACGAAAGTCAAGTGCTTCGAGTGTCTTCCGTAGTCAAGGTAGATCTAGACGTCGTCTTTTACGTGAAATAGTGAAGAGGCAACCTTTTTGAGTTTAATAAATTTCTCCGAGAGTAAGAATATCCTACAGATTTGCAAATCTAGAATTTCGGTTATTAATCTACATCCTCCGCTCCAGGATCAGAATATCGATCATACTTCACAACAGTTCATGCACAAACGGGTATCTGATGAATTATGTGCACACATTAGATGGATAAAAACCTTACAAATGGGTGCGATGTATTCTTGGGATTCCTATAGGAATATCAAGGTAGTCAGTAGGTAGTCAGTAGTGGTCGTTGGTAATGGTAGTGAGAAGTAAGTTGCAAATGGTGAGTAGTATTAACAATATATAGATCTATGAGCACACCATCTATGGCCATTAAATACATTCTTTGGACACCATCGGCGGACATATGGGCCAAGGGAAAGTCCACAAAAAATTTCGGATATAAAGAACAGCAGAGAATGAATAGAAAGCCAAAATACAATCTATTTCACACCATGATATCCTGTAATAGTATAGACTATTATGATCTCCTGCACTTACATGAAGGTGACCACCAGTCGGTCATCATCAACAAAAGAACATCGAAAAACTCGGAAAGGGGTCCTTCCAGAATTCAGAATTCAGAATTCTTCTACACTTTAAATACTTCTACACTTCAAATACTTCTACACTTTAAATGCTTGTACATGTCCGAATACTCCTTCAATTCAGAACACCTCCATTCCAAACTTTTTGAGTTCCACCAATAATCTCCACCCACAACTGCATATTCCTCTATTTATTGCACCTATACCCATAGTCACACCCAATCTACCTATCCTTCCGATAATGGCAAGTGATAAATAGCCACAGCACCAAGGCGGAATTTGGTGCTCACTCCAGAGGGCAAGTGAGGACGAGGAGGGTGCCCAAACGTGACCACACGCACGTGACCAGCCTCCCAAACCGGCACTATTCTCATTATCCCCCGCTCGCACCTCCCCTTCTCAGCCCTCGCTATAACCTTCCGCGCCGCTCGCCTCGCCAACACCAGCCTATCCTGTAAATCGCTATCGCATCCCTGCTTTGCGCATTGTCCTGCCATAATAACCATGATGACCTCCACTAATATAAAACCCCCAAAACCCCCCACCGTGCTTCTTTCACGAACCACTTTTCACCGTTAATGTACACCCTCCGCTCGGCCAGATTCGTCGCCTCCGGCCTTCCCACCACCAGAACCATCATGGCTGCTAAATTAGCAGCCACTACCTACTCACTGGGATTTAGAACCTTCCAAACATCGCCAACAAAACCAAATTCGGCCACAGTGTCGCAAAAGGTCCAAGTTGGTCCCCAGGTTGCTGATGTTGCTGCAACTTCTGCAACGGCCACGCCGATTACTGCCACCACCAAAGCCGGTCAGCCATTCGACTCATCTTTCTTGAAGGATTTCACCATCAGCGAGCTTTTCTCGTTTATGGTGATTGGAATGGCCACTACCAACAAGTCGTTATTGAACTTGTGCATCAAGATTTTCCCGTACGTGCCGCTTCCCGTGATCAAGGCGCTCGTTTACAAGATCTACTGCGGAGGAGAAACCATTGAGCAAGTCAAGGAAACCGGCCAGAGATTGCAAGCTCGTGGCATTTACAACATGATGATCTCGTTGACCATCGAAGCTTGCAATGGAAACGACAATATTGATCCTGAATACATTGTTGCCGAGACCCAGAAATCGGTGACCGACATTTTGATTCCTCACACTCTTTCTGTCATGGAGACCGCCGAAGATATCAACTCCATTCCTGCCGGCTACGTTGCATTGAAGCCCACTGGTTTTGTCAAGAATGCTGCTGCCGTTTTGAGAAATTACAACTCCGAAGAATACAAGAAGGACTTTGATGATTTGGTTGCCAAGGCCTCGGCAGTGTGCAACACCATCTACGAGGCTAACCAGAGATTGGCCAAGCAATTTCCCGAAAGAGTTGCGCCCTTTGTTGTTGGCGTTGTTGATGCAGAAAAGTACGACCTCCAGGAAGGTGTTTACGAGTTGCAGAGAAGATTATATCAGCAGTTCAACCCCGTGGGATCTCCCGTGAGTGTGGTTGGAACTTTACAAATGTACTTGTCTGGATCTGCTGACTTGTTGGCCTTGGAGGAGAAGTTGGCCAAGGAACGCAACTACAGATTGGGGTTGAAGTTGGTTAGAGGAGCATACATCCATTCCGAGAGTGCTCGTGACTCCATCATCCACAAAACGAAGGAAGATACCGACTTGAACTACAACCAGGGTATCACATATTGCATTGAGTCTGTTTTGGCCAGCGAGGGCAACAGCTCCACCGTGGGCCACTTGGTGGTGGCTTCTCACAATGCCGAATCCTTGCAGTTGGCTACCGAGAAGACTTATAAGGGCGAGTTGTCCAAGAACAACCAAAATAAGTCCAACATTTGCTTGGGACAGTTGTTGGGTATGGCCGACTCCATTACTTACAACTTGATCAAGAACGAGAACGTCACCAATGTCATCAAGTACGTGCCTTGGGGTCCTCCATTGGAGACCAAGGAGTACTTGTTGAGAAGATTGGAGGAGAACGGCGATGCTGTGAAGAACGACAATGGGTTCCCATTGGTTAGAGCCGCTGCGTCGACGATGATGAAGAGGTTGTTTGCTTGAGAGACACGAACGTATGAATAGTTATAGAATATTAATGGGAGATAGAGATTGGCTCACTGGAGTGTCAAGTTCTGATGTAGTTTGATGATATTATCTAGTGTGGTACATGTAAGTCTGAAAAATTCCACCTAGCCGGTGCTCTGCTCTAATACTGATACTAGCATGTAAAATCAGACTGAAGTACCAAATTGACTTCGTCCTTCATGTTACTACTATAAACTGATCCTAGTCTTCGGTTTCCACACATACCCACTGATAACAGATTGAACCACCCATTCCCAGTCAATGATTCCAATGGTGGTTTGCTTCAGTTTCAGTGTGCGGCGCATGGTCTTTCTGGTATGCGAAGAAGCAAACTCTCCCACAGCATTGTCGTAGACCAAAATATTATTAATATCCCTGTTCGAAAGAACATTATTGATTTCCAGAACGTTCAGGCACTGTTGGAGAGAATGGGCTCCAAATGCATGGAAAATGAACCCACACATGTCGAGAGTTCGTGCGTCCTGTTTCTTGTTCAAGATCACTAAGTTGTATGATGCTAATAAATGCATGTTATTAGCAAACTGGCCATTCATTGGGACTTCCTTGGCACAATTCATGCGAAAGTCAAAAACCTCCAAGCTCTTTATTCCATTTGTAATGAGTGAATGTCCAGCAGGAAGTAGGTACACATGCCAGTTATCGAGCATTTCAGCATTGTTGATAGCCTGCTCGATAAAGCATTCTGCCAATATGGGCCAACCCAACGCTAGTGCCTGGAGATACTTTGGGCTCCGAGAATACCCATCTGAGAGAAGAGCTCCAAAATGGAACCCGTCGAACTTGGTCAGAGAAAGTCGAAGTTGTCCATCAGAAGTCCTCTCCATCGTGGTGTAGTGCTTTATTTCATCATCAATGAATACACCTCCGTTGTTAATGATCATTTCTGCCAATTGGTCCTTTCTCTCCCCTTCAATGGAAGTAACAAAAAAAACCATTCCTTCAAAAATGTTGGAGCGCAAGGATCTCCCATTGGTATCCGCAAGCTTCTTGGGGCTGATGGTGGCAGAAATAGGGAAGTCCTGGATCTCATTAAACGACCCGATAAGATTCTTCACCACGCCAAAATTCTCCTGGACAAGATCAATATGCTCATGAAAAATATGAAACTTCTGCTGGTGACTTGCCCATTTGCCCACCTCCATGAAAACGCTTGATACTGGCACCTGCAATTCCTTTTGCATTTGACGTCCTTTTCTGGCAACAAACACCGTATCATAGCCTCTGATGCACTGAAAGTCAGACTCCGGATACAATTCTGCCAATCCAGTGACAATATACTCTCCCATGTTCAGTATCAAGTGGACATCATCACCAATTCTCAAGTCCATTAGATACAAGTCTGTGTTTTTCACCTCCAACTGAGCAAGGTCTGCAAATTCGATTAGTGAGGTAGTTTCACCTGCTTCTAGAACACGGGCGGGATAATGCTTGAACTGTGCAAATGCCCACACCGCTTTTGGGTTTTGAATTGTTTGGACATCTAGGGTGTCCAGGCATTCCTGACGTAGTTCTGTTTTCTTGACGATAGGTTCATGTTGTTGAACCATAATGGCTTGGGTGTTATTGTTTTCCGTCTGATTTTCTGTCTGAATTTCTTTCTGATCCTCTGTTATATTTCCTGCTTGATTCTCTGTCTGACTTTCTTGGTTCTCGATTGCAATCTCCATTCGATTCTGGTTCTGTGACTGGCTCTTCTGTGATTGCGTTGCTGGTATCTCGTTGCGTCTTCTTTTAGTAGGAACAATTATGCGGTCAATGCTGTCATCGTAATCTTCCATATTGGCGAAAGCATTGAGATCGAGGTCTTGAACATCATGACTGACATCCTCCAACTCCGAAGATGACTGGCTCCAGGCCATTTTGTGGGTGATATTAGCTTTGTCTTCCATCTCGATGGCATCATGAATCTCCGGTCTTGGCGACCTACTCACGTGTGCACTTTCGTCTTCATCCATATACGTTTCCAGTTCCATTCGCCTCCTTTTCCTCTTATGGCGGAATACACTATCTTCGTAGAGCATGTTGTTCTCCTCAAGACGAATATCGTCCTCATTGCTAATTATACTTAGTTGAGACTGGAGCTTCTCATCGTTTTGCCAACTAGAATACACGGGCTTATGCCCAAGGTCCACGGAGCCAGATAACTCAAATAATTCTTCTTGCGTATTGAGAACTTGCGTCGTAGGCTCATCCAACGCTCTGGCAGGAGACATGAGAAGAGTAGAATCAAGCTCGAACTCGGATGTTTTATTAGGTGAAGATCCAACTTGAGTGATTGCGTCTGGTCGGAGATCTGGAAGTTGAGTGATCGGCTGGGTATGTTTCCACAATGCGGAAGTATCCTCCAGGGAACTTCTTGGTATGATAAGTGTATCATTGGCGATCATATCATGGTTTCTGGGTGATGATGCCATGTTGTCTCTTGTATGGATAACTTGAGTATCGTTAATGTCTTCATGGCAAATAACATTGGCCACGACGTTTTCATGATGAATTACCTGAGTGCCGGCATCTATCTCCTTTTGAGTGATGACCTGAGTATCTGCCTCAACGCCCTTTGACCCAATTCTCTGAGTTTCAAGGTTACCTAGTACTAAATCATTAGCATCTCGCCCATTGAGACGAGTGTCTTCGATATTATGCAGAGTTGTCGCCTCCAGCTCGTCTTTCCGAGAAATGTTCTCGGTTTTCGGCCCATTTCCCCTCCCCACCACCTGTGTGTCATTGATGTTCAAAGGATTATAGATAATGGGTGATATCTCAGATACTGGCTTCGCCTGGATGACCTGAGTATCGTCGTACTTGTCCAATTCCACTTTATCTTGTTCAATTTCTCCATCGAGTTGAATCTCCATCCGGTCTCCACCTTCAGCTTCTGGATTACCATCGTGTTCATTATCATGATTCGCTTTGGTATTCTGTGATGGTGAATTGGCCAAACTGACCAATTCCTGGGTCTCTTCTGTCCCAGAACCGTGTTTCAGTCGCGTTGGTACTGCTGAAAGGGAGAAATCGTGTTCTTCGGACGAAAAATAGCTTCGTTCTGGAAATATTGGGCTTGTGCTCTGGTCGATCTGCGTGGGTTCAAACGTTTTATCCGAAATCGGAGAGAAATTGGAATTATGGGTATTCGGTAGCTCTTCACTGTGTTTTGCGCCCCATCGCGTGTCCTCTGCGAATACTAAGCTGTCGTCGTGGGTAGGTGAAGCCATAGATGGAGAAATTGAAGATTGGTGATTCTCACGCGAAGTATTAGACAGTATCTATGGATTGCAAAATTTGAGGAACATAAGAAGAAACAAAGAATAGCGAGAAGGAGAAAAAAAGTGTGAAGAGACGAGGCAATTGACTAACTACTACAGAATTTTGGCGAATTTTCACCTAATTTATATCCACAATAATGAGTTGACTACAGGTGATAGCTGAGTACAAACTATAAAACCTACTGGCCAATACAAATTTATAGGACTACTGAGAACTAGTTGATAACAGATAAATTGATACTAAATTAACAACAAATTGATAACTAATTAATTACAAACACTGGAGATGGCGATATAGCAAATATCAGATACCGAATGGCTCATACTAAATCGACTCCGAGACTAACAAACTCATCCTACTAAGCACGTATACACGTAACTCATTAATATATAAACATGCAGATGGTAGTTCCGGTGCATCAATGATACCCCGGCATTTGATTATTTTGAAGCAAACTTAGCAAAGCTTGCGGGTTCTGTTGTACATGTGGGTTCTGGTTGACCAATTGTGATAAGTACTGTAGTTGATCGGCAGTCAACTCCAGCGAAAGTTGCTGGGGTTGATTCACCGGAGGACTATGGGCAGCGGGCGGGTAGAGGTCGCCAGAAGGCGTCGCGGCCAACTTGGAGAGAATGGAGTCCAAACTGGTCAGAGCGTTCTGTTGCGGTGCAGCTTTCTGCTGCGGAGGCAGCGATTTCTTCAAGATGCTCTTTCCCACTGGAACATAGTCTTTCTTTACCACGAAAACGCCATACAAACCGCGGGAAATCGGGCCCAAATTGAGAAATTCTGGAGCATCGTTGTCGAAAGCATAGAGGTAGGCGTCCTTGACGCACGCAGCTCTTCCAGATAAAACCCCAACCTTGGATCGCGAGTATAAATACTCAAACAACTTTTCGAAGTCTTGATTTCCGTCGGTTGGCTCGATATGAATGATATACAAATCTCTTGACGAGGTGATTTTGTCCACGTAGGGATCGGCCCGTTTCCTGTCCAAGCGGCCCTCGATGGAATATCTCGGTTTCTCCAAAAGCTCTTTACACACTCTGATGGCTCTGTTGTGGAAGCTGGCGGTAGTGACATCCTTTGGCTTCTCGTAGTTTGTACAGCCAACAAAAGTGGCGGTGGCGCCAAACTGGACAAAATCAGGAAACACAACATCGCCAGACCAGAACCGATTCGACATTGTCGGCGGAAGCTTGGGTGCGGGCGTTGAAGGCTTTGGGGCGGTGGCAGGAGTCTTTTCGGGGCTCTTGGATCCCAAAATAAAATCGAGCTCCTCATCGGAGTCGCTCGCTTCCTCACTCTTTTCCGTTTGAGGGTCAGGTTTCTTGTCGGCTTCGTCATCTTCGTCGTCATCAGCAATCTGGTACAAATTGGGCCCCGTCAGTCCTCCGATGACGCTCTCTCGGGCTGGCGTCACCTCGCTGAATATACGGTGGTCGATGTTTCTCGCAGCAATATTCAAATTGACTTCATCGTCGTTGGAACCGGTCTCCACAATCTCCTCACCTTTATGGGTTCGTCTGATCCGCCGACTCAGCTCATCTTCAACAGTCAACACCGACCGCCGGATCAGCTCCTGGCGCACCTTTTCGGCGTAATCCTTCAACTCGTCGTCGACTTCCTCTGGAGGAAGCACAACCAAGTTGTTCACGGTGACGGCGCCGTCGACCACGCGCTGGAACACGTTGGCCTTCTTGACAAGCGCCATTACGCTCCTACTCTTGTCTATATACTTTTTATCTGTGGTGCCCGACCACGCGTGTATTGCCGACTCCATCTGGGATGCCCATTTTTGAGCGTTCTGGTCGTCCACGGTTGCGTGTTTGAGAAGCACGTTGGCGATTGCTCTGATGACGCTCTGCCGCGTCTTGTTGGCAGGTACTTTTAATTCTGTGGTCTTCGTTTGTGTCGTCTTTGCGTCTGTGGCGACAATCTCCTTTTCTGGCGTGGTTTCTAGTGGCGAGGCACTCTCAGTGGTGGTGGTTGCAGCATTTCCGGGCTCTTTGTCGCCGTCACCGCATCGGTTGCACAAGTAGTGGCTGGGAATTGCCCGCTTCGTCTTGTATCCCATGCACCGGGCGTGTTGCCACGTCGAACATCGTTCACATTCAATCATCATGCCTCCGTCGTCGTTTTCTTCGTCGTAGTTGGCTTGGGTGGTACCGCAGGGGTCGCATCGTACGTCGCCCTCCACATCGCTGTGGGGATCATCGGTCTGTTTAGAGTTATTGGCGCCTAAGTTTGAGCTTTCTGTTACAAAGGATTCTTGTTGGTACTCTCCGTCAGTTTTTCTTCTTTTGGCATCGGGTTCGTCTTCGAATTTATAGTATACGTCCTGAAGATCATGCCCGGAATGGGTTCCCTTATTGGCTCGCGAGGAGCGGCGTGGTTCGGTACTCATTGTGAGTTGTAGTTTCGAAGGTTTTGGATGAGTATTTGATTTTTTGGTCGTTTGACATGAGGGATGGCGTGCAGGCAGGAGTGCAGGCTGGTGCTGGGGGTGATGAGCACGACGGGAATGGGGGTATGGAGCGGATTTTTGGGGAGATTCGAGGTGGGGTGGTTGTATTGGGACGATGATATTTGGTTTTCTATTTTTTTTTTGTTAATTTTTCTTGGGATGGAAGGTTTTTTTATAGGTCTACTTCTCTATGAGGATGGGTATTGAGATGCTACACACAGTACTGGTCTTAGTAGGATGGTGCAGTTAACAGTGGAAATCAACGAGGAAAGTGGTTGTGAATTTGATTATTTTTTTGGAATGCTTTTTTTTTGTTGATTTATTTCTTGGAATTAGTGGAGTTGATGTCATGCTCGAGTCACTTGTCGATGTGCAGCAATGTTCTGGCTACTCTCTGTTTCTAACTGGTATTCTTCTCATGCATGCACGGGTCATAATCAATCATTTCGTAGAATTAGTTAACTGCTAGGTGATAACCAGAATTTGAAGTATGTGCTCCAACTGATACAAAATCCTCTTTCTCAGAATCTCCTTCAGGGTCAAATATTTATTCTTCAAGAGTTGCATTTGTTATTATTTTGAGAATTACTGTTCGTCTGATCTCTAGGTAACGACACCATCGTTAGTGATTACTACTTAACTAGTTCTAGTGGACTAAGTTATTATTCGAAATGCTTTCCCTTCGATTTCACAAAGGCACTTTTCTTCCCTGCACTATTTGGAGTTTGTAGTACACATCTTCTATGGTTTAATAGCAACTACTTATAATTAATGAAAAAGTGCATTGAGGCATGTTCTGTGAGAACGAATTCTATATTATTCGATTTAACAGAACTACTAACAATAAATTCGAATTAGTACAAGGTTTCTGTTAATTTAACTATTTGGAACCTTTGCTTATAACTGCCACAGGTGTTTCTGATTGGTACCATACATCAACACCTACTTACCAAGCGAATGATGTCTGTAAAATATCTCTATGAGGCTAGTAGAGTATCTAAGAGGTATTCCAAATGAAATACTCTGGTGAACAATGTCTTTTCAAAACCACTATTAAGGGCTGGCCCAAGCATACATAAGGGAAAGTTGAATAATCATGAAAACCACAATGAAGTATTCAATCTCCATTGACAATCTAGATTAATATCACTTTTTCAATTAAGACTAGTACAGCCCTTTCCAGAATCGCTTGATTCTCAAATCTCAGAATTTACTTCGTAAAGTACATTAGTTCCTAAACACTATCATTGTGAGAGGTCCAACGAGAC
This sequence comes from Sungouiella middelhoveniana, assembly GCA_030557965.1. NCBI lineage: Eukaryota > Fungi > Ascomycota > Pichiomycetes > Serinales > Metschnikowiaceae > Sungouiella > Sungouiella middelhoveniana. The sequence goes on along the minus strand of JANIJQ010000013.1, from coordinate 282,556 downwards.
GGCATTGGGAAAGAGTATTTATCAACGCAATTATGAGCAAGCTGAACCGTCCATTCTCATTACTGACCGAACAGCCCTCTCACTTCCATGTCTCAATAAACTGTAATATATCCTCTCAGCATCTACAACCTTCAACAATAAAATCAATATCCTATAAACCCTTGATCAATGCAATAAAATCTCGGTCGTCACCCAACACCTCCTCCACGTCCGCCAACACATTCTCGCTAAACAATCCCGATTTGGTGGACCGATAACCTTCAGAAACCGCATCGGCATTCGACTGCCGTCTTCTTCTTTGTTTAGAAGGAATGGGCGAGTCCTTAACTGTGGCAGTGGGAACCAGTTTCGCACCAGGTTTCTTAACCCGGTTTTCATTTGACTTCTTTCCAGTGATGAAGTCGGTATTCATTTTGGAAGTACTGAATCCAGCCATTGGCTCGGGAACAATCACCTGATGATTGATGTGGAGCTTGTCTCTAAACGCTCCTAGAGGCACATGCTTCTTGTTGTTGTTGAAGTCTCGCCAAATCCGGATATCGTTCTCATCGTCATTGTCTAACTCACTGATGTTGAGCAACTCATCCAATTCAATAGCCGAATCCTCGGAATCGGGCTTGATGCTGAAACTTCTCCATCCTTTCGACCGGGGATTTTTCGTTTGGTTCAATGTTCGAGTTGAAAGGCCATCAATGATTCCAAATGGCTTGCAGTCCACGGCAACCCAAGTGCCCAACACTGGAGGCCTGTAATCGGCAGTTTTTGACGACAACACCTCCTTGGCCACCTTGGAACCTGTTTGGTTATTGGTGGAAGAAGCAGGGAGCGACAAGTCCACGTCGGTAGATTCTCCAGAGTCATATTCGTTGTCACTCTCTGCCGGCTCAAGACTGGACTCGCGGGCACCATCGTGGGTGAGACCATCGATATTGCCGTTTTTAGTGTCCATATCCTGCTGGAAAATCTGCTCCAACATAAACTGTTCTTCGAGATCGTAGATTTCGGGCTCCGACTCATTCTCGGAGTCCGCATCGGAACTGAAAAAGTAGTTCCACAAGTACGAATCGTCGTCGTCTTCGCTATCTAACGGACCCTTCCTCTTATGTGACTTTGAAAGGTGCTTCTTCTTCGATTTCTGGCTCTGGCTCTGGATTGGTGCCAGATCATCGAACGTCTCGGGCTTCTTATCGAAAATGGGGGTGTCGAAGTCGATGAAATCGATGTAGTCGTTGCCGTCGTCCACGTCAAACGACGGGTGCGTGACATCTTCGACATCGCTGCCGAACTGGCTATCATCGCTTGAACTAGCATACTGGAGAACCTGCTTTTTCTGCGAATTGGTATCTTTGAACGAGTCCATGATCTTGGCAGTGGCGACAGTATCGTCGTCTTCGTCATCGAACCCATTGGTTTCAAACTCGTTGACCAAGTACTTTTCTTCTTCTCGGAGAAAGGGGTCCTCCTTGTCGTCCTCATTCACCGAGCTCATGGAGCTCTGTCTCGTGCGAGACTGCGGTGGTTTTGCCTCGGTGATGAACTCGTCGATATCGTTGTCGGCCTGCAACGTTGCAAGCAAATCGTTATCGTCAAACTCATACTCTTCCTCTGAGTTGAACTCATCATCCTTGAACTTGGGAACATCCATGGCGGGTTCAGAGTATTGGAAGTCGAAGTTGTAGGCATGGTCGTTTCCCATCACCTCCTCGCCAAGATCTTCCTCCTCGAGCGCTTCTGGCTTCTCTAGTTCTTCGTCTTCCTCGTTGATTACCGCCGATGAATCATCAAACTCAAACTTGAAGTTGATACCTTCCGGAAGTGCCACTTCAGATCGACGACGGTAGGCGGAACTTCTTCGGCGTTTCATGGGTTTGTCTAATTTCTCATGTTTCTCCTGTTTCTCTTGTGATTCTTGTTCCTTTTGCGATTCGACTGTCGGTGGTGGTTTGGGCAATCCTTTAATTCCGCGGAGAGATTTCATGGATTTCGCTCTTCTCTCGGCCTGCAATTGAACGAAATCCACCTCGGAGTCGTCCGAGGACGAGTAGTCGTTTTCAACATCTGGTGAATCCTGTGACGAGCTTGAATCTGTGGAGCTACGTCTACTAGTATCCACCATAGAGTATATCGCACCCAAACCTTCGACTTCATCGTCGTCGTCGTTGTCGTCATCAAGATAGTCCATTACGGCCACATCATTATCTTCTTCTTCTTCTTCATCTTCTTCATTGTCGGATAATTCAACCTGGGCTCGATAGACCTTGGTGGAAACCTTCTTTCGTGCTGGGGGTCTGGTTTTCTTCAGCTTGGGCATCCGGACAGGCCCGGCCGACTCGGAATTGAAGAAAACAGACCCTTTTCTGCTAGCCGCGGTCTCATCGTCTTCAGACATCGCCGTGAGCGACGATTCGGATTCTGATCCAGATGAGTATTTTCTGGTCAAAGCTGCGATATCATCGGAACCTTCCGAAGAAACCGATTCTGCAATACTTAAGCGTCTGTTACGCTTTGCCTGGAAATTATAATTGTGAAATGATTTGCCTCCTTTGCCGTATCTTGGGGTCTTGTACAGCTTTGGATTCAGTTTTTGCGAGTATGTGGATTTATTGACCGAGGAGGCCTTTCTCGGACTTTTCGCCATGATTAGAGCTTAGTGGTGTATAGGGATCTTCAAATAGGTATTGGCGAATCTTGCTAGCATAGTAGTCACCTGGAACTAAATAGTTGCAAAGATGGTACAGATTTGGATCCACGAGGGAAGAAGACGAATTGGGGGATCAAGCGGAAATCGTAGGTGAACTTTGTGGATGTATAAAAAGGTTGAAAGTTACCGCAAAATGCAATAAAAGCTGGAGATTTTCTGACTAGGGATAAGTGATGTGGATTAAGCGAAATAGGAAGCGATGAGATAAATTTCATCACCATGCCGCATGTATACAGGACACAACAATGTTTACAAAATTGTGGATGGTGGGATGGAATCGATTGGAATCGATTTGCAGGAGTTACAGTGCTGGAAAGGTAATTCCGAAGGAGGTTTCCCTTTTTCGGTGGTTGGGGGATTTTCTGGAGGTTTTCCGTGGAAATTGCTGCGGTAGAAATAGTAAGGAACCGCAAGTGCAGATCGCACTGTGGATCCGCAGGATGGATAGGGAAGGTATAGAGATAGGAGAGAAATCCGCGAGGGGATCGAAGTACGTGGGGATGCAGAGGTGGTGGCGAGAAGGAATATATTGTGACTTGTTGAGAGTGAATGTAGTTGGTTCAGAAGGTCATGATTAGTAGAGATAGTGATTAAAAGAGATAGGGATTATTATAGATAGTGATAGAAAGAGTATTGACAATAGTTCTTAATACAGAAAGTTATCATTAACAGAGAGTGTAATGATCCAACATTGATTATGGAGGGGAAAATAAAATGCAGCTGCGGTAAAAATGGTGAGAATGATAGTGGAAATAGTGCTGGTGGAAATTTGCTAGTGCTAATTAATTTAAAGAGACGGACACGATTAATGGATGATTAGCGAGGATATTCAAAACAGGCAATGGTGCGTTTATCAATGAAAGCTACATACTATTGCCCAAACGGACCAATTAATGGCTCAAAGATAAGAAAATTGGCAATGAGTAGAATATTCTGTGGCAAGCGCAATTTTCAGAATGTCATACAAATTGTTAATCTAGCAAACTACTAATCATTTGAGCAACAGACAAAATGTGACAAAAAAGTACAAAGTTAAATAGTGAAAAGAGTGAACACACAAATGAACCGGAATAACAACGACAAATGAAAAAGCGAAAGGTTACCGCCCCAAAGAATCGAAATAGGATTATTCAAATCATCCTTCTTCTACATTTCGACAATCCACTCCACTTCCCCCTTCCTCCAATCTGCATGCCTCGCAGATAACAGCCCACCATCTCACAACCAGACATACACAAACTGCGCTACATCGACATATCACACCCCATAAAAACCCCATAAAAACCCCAAAACAATCTTTAATCGTTCCATCGATTTTCAACATCCCGTAAACTATATTAACCTCAAATCTATCATTTAAATATCTCCCTATGGCTCCTACATCCCACCATCGGTCTATCGCGGCCTGCACCCACGCGACGCGAAATTGGCCAAATCTCAACAACTCTTTTCTTCTGCTCATCATGTTGAACACCAGAAACATTCGGGTGGTTGTAGCCGCTTTCTTGCTTTTCACCGTAGTGGGGTATTTCGCCTTTTCGTCGGGGTCATTTGCTGAATCGGTTAACCGCGTCAAACCCCCTGCGTCTGCGGATTATGATATAGAAGAAGGAAACACTCTTCAAGGTTCCACTCACCAGGGCTCTGAAGCTCCATACAAGGCTCCAGGCAACCATGCTCAGAAAGTAGGTGGCGGACAGGCTTCTGTTGCCGAGGATGGTGATGTGGGTAAGGATGAGAAGGTTGCACCAAAGGAAGGGAAAGTTGGATCTGGATCTGGATCTGGCTCGGGTTCGGGTTCAGGTTCTGGAGCTGCCTCAAATTCTGGCTCGGGTTCTGGAGCTGTCTCTAATTCTGGCTCTGGCTCGGGTTCTGGCTCAACTCCCGGGTCGCCAAAGTACCCCGTTTCTCCTGACTCTCTGGATGCCCTCAAGGAAGTAAAGAAACCTTCTGGAGAAAAATGTGAAAAGACAGAATACGTCGTCATGATCGACGCTGGTTCCACCGGTTCTCGTGTCCACGTGTATGCTTTCGACACCTGTGTGTCTCCACCACGGTTGTTGAAAGAGGAATTCAAGATGTTGAAGCCTGGATTGTCGTCGTTTGATACCGATACCGAGGGTGCCGCTAAGTCGTTAGATCCATTGTTGGAAGTTGCTCTTAGCACCGTGCCAAAGGAAAAACAGGGATGCACTCCCGTTGCTGTGAAGGCCACCGCCGGTTTGCGTTTGTTGGGTAAGGAGAAGTCCGATGCCATTTTGGCCGAGGTCCGTAAGCACTTGGAGACCGATTATCCATTCGCAGTAGTTAAGGGCGATGGAATCTGCATCATGGAAGGTAAAGACGAAGGTGTGTACGCATGGATCACCACCAACTTCCTTTTGGGAAACATTGGAGGTGAAGAGAAGCTCCCCACTGCCGCAGTGTTTGATTTGGGTGGAGGATCTACCCAGATTGTTTTCGAGCCCCAGTTTGGCGACAAAGAGGTCATGGCCGAGGGAGAGCACAAGTACGAGTTCACCTTTGGCTCGCACAAGTTCACCTTGTACCAGTTCAGTCACTTGGGCTACGGATTGATGGAGGGAAGAAATAAGGTCAATGGGTTGGTTGTGTCGAGCCACATCAACAACAAGAAGGCAGAGTTGACCAAGTACGCATCGAAGGATGCAGCCAAGGAAGCTAAGGCGGAGGTGACTATCATTAACCCATGTTTCCCACCAGAAGTTGAGGCCAACGACGTGCAAGTTAAGCTTGGCGACAATGAGTTCTACGTGGTGAACTTCAAGGGTCCATCCGATGCCACTGGTCCTCAATGTAGACACCTTGCCGAGCAAGTGTTGAACATGGAGGCCGAATGTAAGACGCTTCCATGCTCGTTCAACGGTGCTTACCAGCCTTCGTTGGTCAAGACCTTCCACAGAGACTCTGACATGTGGGTGTTTTCCTACTTTTACGACAGAACCAACCCATTGGGATTCCCCGGGTCATTCAAGATGGATGAGTTGATGGATTTGACCAAGACTGTGTGCTCAGGGCTGAAGTTGTGGGCAGATGTGTTGTTGGGCGATGGCGCAGACCAGTTGAAGAACGAGCCAAGCTGGTGTCTTGACTTGTCGTTCATCAGTGCCATGCTCCACACCGGATACAACATTCCGTTGAGCAGAGAGTTGAAGACTGCCAAGACCATTGCTAACAACGAGTTGGGTTGGTGTCTTGGAGCTTCGTTGCCATTGTTGGATTCTAAGGCTGGCAACTGGCAATGTAGAGTTGACCAGGTTGAATAGAGTTAATCGAAGAGAGAAGTAGAAGAGAGGGAAGTAGAAGAGAGGGAAGAGACTGAAGTAGAAGAGAGTGAAGAGACTGAAGAGAGGGAAGTAGAAGAGAGGGAAGTAGAAGAGAGTGAAGAGAGTGAAGGTGTAAAATGGGTAGAGAAAATTCAATGGTCAAGTAGAGACGAAGAGGCAAATTGCATGTAGATGATGGTACAGAAAGTAGTTGCAGGAATGAAAATTACAGATAATGGCGAAGTTCAAGAGAAAACGGAGAAATATAAGAAACTGCAACAATCGTATTCATTAGATTTCAAAAAGAAAGTAACGCAGAAAAAGAAACTATGGAGAGGCCTATCTATTACCCGATCTCCAGAATGAAGCCCGACCCCGGAATTCGAGGAACATCCTGCAGAAACCTCCTCGGACTCTTACCACCAATATCTAATACACTGGCAGTAAAAAACGATCCCCCAGATAAATATAAGCGACATCATCTCATAAATATCTTCTCACCCACATTCCGAACCCATCCATATCATTCAACGCCAACTTTCTCCCCCAAATTCCCCCCATTGCCACTCTCCATCTATACACCCCCACGGCCTCACCGGAACTCATTCACTTTTTTCCTCAACATAGTGGTGAAATCAAACCCAGCAACCATCCTTTTTTAACAGGATTTTATCTTCTTTCTCTGCCTGCTATAGGCAGTTCTGAATACGTGTACCACCGCTAGCGACTTCTGGTCACCTTGCAAGTGATTTTGTCTTTTTTCGGAACTAATTTCGCCTTCTGCTACAAGTTCCGATTCCATGTCGCTGTTACCAAAATCAAACTCACAAGTCCCACTCACGGCCGCAGTGGCCCGAAAGGTTCCGGGACCTAAATCTGCCGACATCAAACCGGCTCCTTCAAGCATGTTCAAGAAATTGAGCAAGGATGACTTGAAAACTGTTCGTTCTCATACTGAATTGGCCAAAACCGCTAATGGAGTGAGAATGCTAACGAAAAACCTCGCCATGGCCACCATCCAGCTCCACGTGAGAGCAGTTATGATCGTCACCAAGGCCAGAGATAATTCGTTGATTTACTTGACGCGAGAAATGGTCGAATGGCTATTGGATAGACCAGACGATATCACCATCTATGTCGACAATAACTTGCGGAAACTGCTTCGATTTGACGCCGCAGCTATTGCCAAGAACCATGCGAAGGCGGACCGACTTTTGAAGTTCTGGAAGAAGGAAACCGCCGCAAGACACCCAGAAAATTTTGATTTGGTAGTCACACTTGGAGGAGACGGAACCGTGTTGTATGTACTGAATCTCTTCCAGCGGGTTGTTCCTCCGATAATGTCTTTTGCACTTGGATCGCTTGGATTCCTCACCAACTTCCGTTTCGAGCAGTTCCGCAAGAGAATGACCACTGTTCTCGATACTGGAGTCAAAGCGTATATGAGAATGAGATTTACCTGCCGAGTTCACAATACCGAGGGGAAACTTATTTGCGAGCAGCAGGTACTCAACGAGTTGGTGGTGGACCGCGGACCCAGTCCATACGTGACTAATTTGGAACTTTACGGCGACGGCTCGCTTCTTACTGTGGCACAGGCTGACGGCTTAATCATAGCTACACCAACGGGATCCACTGCATACTCACTTTCCGCTGGAGGATCTTTGGTTCATCCTGGGGTCAGCGCCATCAGCGTGACTCCCATTTGTCCGCATACGCTCTCATTCCGGCCGATATTGTTGCCGGATGGAATGTCGTTGAAGGTCAAGGTTCCTTCGACCAGTCGGGCCACGGCATGGGCGTCATTCGATGGAAAGGTTAGAACAGAGCTTAAAAAAGGCTACTACGTGACTGTCCAGGCCAGCCGGTTCCCATTGCCTACGGTTCGTTCGTCGAAAACTGAGTACTTTGATTCCGTGAGTCACAACTTGAACTGGAACGCCCGGGAGCAGCAGAAGCCGTTCAGTCACTTTTTGACAGGAACAACTAAATCAGCGTTTGAACAGATCCACAAAGGTGACGGTCTTCTCGAGCTGCAATTGGCGCTGCTGCAGATGGAGCAGTACGATATTGACTACAGTGACCAGTCTGATACTGAAACCGACACTAGCGACAGTGTTCACGATTATGTTTCTGACTACGACCATGGGTTGCATTACGTTCCTCTGCCGGAAAGCGGGGTTAGCACTCCCACTAATCATTATGGACATCCCGATAACCGGACCTGCTATGCTCATCCGAATGCGGTGATTCTGCTTTTCGGAGACTCGAGCACTTCCGACGAGACGGAGAGTGACAGTTTGTCGCGATTAGAGATATGAGGTGAGAGGGGTTGTGGCAGGAATTTGTTTGAGTGAATGTTATGTGATGTGTCGACGATACGCGCTAGATACACTTTGAGCACATCATTGTGAAGTTGAATCATATTATTTAGAGGGAAATTTTCCGAGGACTTGAGGCACATTATTTACTGAACGGGATTTTCTGAAGAGTTGACGCGCAGTGCTATTGGTTCGATACTTGAACCGATCATGCAATCGAAGCGGATAGAATCTAAAGACTTGAATCATATCCATGGATAGAATCTAAAGACTTTTAGCAGATCATTCAATTGAAAAGGATATTCTCAGTGAGCGAATGAAGAATGAAAGCATCCATTTGGCCATGATTGATTTTGGCTAACCAGCCCACCAAATGCAGAACTACGGAAATGGGACAAAGCGAAAACCTCAATCTGACGATGCCAAATTGGTCCCTGATGTTTCAACTGGTTTCCACTGGTCTCTACTTGCACCCACTGGTCGCTACTAGACCAACCTCCGGTGTTCGCTTATATCCCAAACCAGAAATCTAGATCCTTCAAGTCACGTGCGCGAATCACCCACGCATGCATTTAATGGATGACTGTGGTCATTCTGCCTTATCGATATCTAGAGATAACCACGTCTATTAGTAATTTACACTAAAAAATACCGAAGCCAAACCTTCCCCATTCACTACTTCTCTACAAATCACCCTAATCTCCCATGACCGCCCAAAACCGCCCCCCTGACAAAAGTTGTTGCTGCCATTGGCCTCGCGGTCACGTGAGAAAAAGAAAGAAAAAATGTTCCATTGGAAAAGAAATCTGCAGGGCTATAAAAAAAAAAATCTCCTACAACTCTTCTTTCTAAAAAATCCTAGGAAAAGAATGACTGATTTAGCTCAGCAAATGAACAACCTTTCCGTCAACGGATCGGACAACCAGGACCACTCTTCCAAGTCTCAGTACGTCCCTCCCCACCTCAGAAACAGACAGGGTGGCGGTTCTGGTGGCAGAAACTTTGAATTTGGCGGCTCCGGCAACAACCGCAGAAGCAACTTCGGCGGCAGCGGCAACGGCGGCAGCGGCTACAACAACGGTGGTGGTAGCGGCTTTGGCGGCGGCCGTCGTGGCAACAACGGATTCGGCGGCTACAACAAAGGTTCCGGTGGCTTTGGCAACAACAACAACAACAGAGGCCCCCGCGTCGGAGTGGGACGCTGGGTCGACGGCAAGCACGAGCCTGCTCCAAGCAACGAAAGAATGGAGCTCGAGTTGTTTGGTACCGCCGACGACGCCTCGTTCCAGTCGTCCGGTATCAACTTTGACAACTACGACGACATTCCTGTCGAGGCCTCTGGTGACGACGTGCCAGACGCCATCACTTCTTTCGAGTCTCCACCATTGGACGAGTTGTTGGTGCTGAACATCAGATTGTCCAGATTCACCAAGCCTACTCCTGTCCAGAAGTACTCTGTTCCTATTGTTTCCAAGGGCAGAGACTTGATGGCATGTGCCCAGACTGGTTCCGGTAAGACGGGTGGATTCTTGTTCCCAGTTTTGTCCGAGTGTTTCATGAACGGCCCAGCTCCTGTTCCAGAAAACGCCGGTGCTTTCTCCGGTAACAAGGTGTACCCTACCGTGTTGATCATGGCCCCAACCAGAGAGTTGGTTTCTCAGATCTTCGACGAGGCCAAGAAGTTCTGTTACAGATCATGGGTTCGCCCTGCCGTCGCCTACGGTGGTGTTGACATTGGTCAGCAGATCAGAACCTTGCAGAGAGGATGTGATCTCTTGGTGGCTGCTCCAGGTCGTTTGACCGATATGTTGGAGAGAGGCCGTGTTTCCTTGTGCAATGTCAAGTACTTGGTATTGGATGAGGCCGACAGAATGTTGGATATGGGTTTCGAGCCTCAAATCAGACACATTGTCCAGGAGTGTGACATGCCAGACGTGCAAGACAGACAAACTCTCATGTTCTCGGCTACTTTCCCAAGAAACATTCAGATGTTGGCTAGAGACTTCTTGAAGGACTACGTGTTCTTGTCGGTTGGCCGTGTTGGTTCTACTTCTGCTAACATCACCCAGAAAGTTTTGTTGGTTGAGGACGACGAGAAGCGGTCCGTGATCTTGGACTTGTTGAGTGCCACTGAGAACAGCTTGACCATCGTCTTCACCGAGACCAAGAGAATGGCCGACTACTTGGCTGACTTCTTATATGACCAGGGCTTCCCAGCTACTGCCATTCATGGTAACAGAACCCAGTATGAAAGAGAGAAGGCCTTGGCTGCTTTCAAGAACGGTACTGCCCCAATCTTGGTTGCAACTGCTGTTGCTGCCAGAGGTTTGGATATTCCAAACGTCCAGCATGTAATCAACTACGACTTGCCAAATGACATTGATGACTATGTGCACAGAATTGGTCGTACCGGTCGTGCTGGTAACGTTGGTATTGCCACTTCGTTCTTCAACAGAAACAACAAGAATATCGTTAAGGACTTGATTGCTTTGTTGACTGAAGCTAACCAGGAGATCCCAGATTTCTTGGTGAGAATGAGCAGAGAATCCTCATTCGGCCGTGGCGGAGGTCGCGGCGGAGGAGGACGTGGTGTCTTGGGAGGTGGAAGATCCGGTGGAGCTTCCAGAGACTTCAGAAGACAAGGCGGTGGCGGAGGCTACGGTGGCTCTTCCGCTAGTTCCTGGGGAAGCAGCGCAAGCAACAACTGGGGTTCTTCCTCAAACTACGACAAGGGTGGCAGCTCTAACGGCGGCTACTCTTCGAACTACGGTAACCAGTCTCAGAACACCTCCTGGTGGTGAGCGGGGTACCTTAGTCGTTGTACGCTTGTTTTTGTCTTGTTCTTATAAAAATTGCCTTTTGTTACAATAATTGGTCTTGCGGGATGCTAGACGAAAAGAGGGATGTCGTTGAAGAGCATCGAAAATTGATTCTGATGATGTCTGAATCGTTTTGAGTGGAAGAAGAAATGAGGAAAGTTGATCTACGATTAATCAGCTGCATAATTTATTCAGGTTTATCTTTTTCATGGTTGAACCCCTTCAGTTGTGGGTTCACGGGTTCGGTTTTTTTTTGTCTTGTTTGTCTTTTGTTCACTTCATGTTCTCTTGTCGTGAAGAGTATGGCCAGTGTGCCTATTCATCTATTTTTTCACGAGATTTAGAACGTGTATTATTATTGCTATTACGAAAGAAAAATGGGATAAAGAAAAGGGAAAAGGAATAGACTACAATCGTGGGAGGACTTTCGCCACAAAATTTTGTTATAGAGGCCGCCTTGCGGTACCAACTTATGCTTTCCATTTGAATGGTTAGTCGTTGGTGTATTTTGATTGGATTTAGACATTGGGGGGACTCTATAGAGATGTATTATTTTAATGAAAGCATTAACAGAAATGATTGCAAGTGTAAGCATGAATATTAGGGAGGGTACTATCCAAAACTAGCATGTGGAGTAGGTGGCACCACTAGCGATAGAAATTCGATGATATTTCCTTGAGTTTCCAAGAAAATTGAGCACATGTGTCAAGATTGAACAAGAAACATACCTCATATCAATTTCTCTCTACTTCCTCCTTCACAATCTTCTATTCCTTTAAGAAAAAACTTCCCCATTCCTTCAACAATCTCTCCATCCATGAACTTCTACTTCTTCTACTTAATGAAAAGCTGCCGATATACGACTCGAAATACTATTAATACGGATATTCTTGTTACCACCGTCGTGCATGGCCTTGGCTTTCTTGGATAATACTCTCTCTATTCAAATTATTCAATTATTTTATTATCTTCTGCTTTTATCTAAAGAAATAAAAACATAAAGTTAAAAATCAATTAAAAATGCAAACTGTATCAGTAATTAACTCTGATTTACATTGAATGTTCCCTACACAGTTGCGTCTAAGCTTATTCTTGCGCGTATTCTCTCGTCCTATTCTTACTATCGCTCATTGGATCTTACTACACCTCATAAGGGCCAAAATGGCTTCGTTATACCCATCGTAAAGAAATCTTTAGTTTATTTTACCATCCCCATCAGCTGGAAACAGAGTAAACATCTTATATAGTCCCCTGTCACTTTATCCAAGAATTTGATTTCGATCTACACCCGTACACCGATCTATCTTCCATCACCATATTCCACAAGAACCTCGATAATACCACCGAGTCATGTTTAAAATGGTAAGTGTCAAGCAGAAATGGCGGGTTTTAGCATTGACAATGGCTCTACTATATCTCGTCATGACTTTCATTCGCTCATCAGCTGTTCCAAGCCATTCTCCCAAAACGGAGTTGAAATCGTCCAAGCTAAGCCCAGATCGAGAGCTCGAGATCCACTCTAACTGGAGAGATTACGGAGGGGGAACGAACAAAGCACTGCAATTACCTACTCTTTCTACTTTGAGACTGCAGCTTAGCTTCCAGTTCCCCTACGAACCCAAGAAGGGTTTTCAGAAGAATATCTGGCAGACGTGGAAAGTTGGGCCAGATAGCCCTGATTTCCCAAACAAATATCGTAGTTGCTCCCAGTCGTGGACACAAAGAAACCCCGGATATAAACACAATGTCATCACCGACGCCCAATGTGACGCAATGATCAACGACATTTATGGAACTGTTCCTGATGTTGCGGAGGCTTGGAACGCCATGCCCAAAAGCATTTTGAAGGCCGATTTCTTTCGCTATCTCATTTTATTTGCCCGTGGCGGTGTATACTCGGATATCGACACCATGGGGCTTAAGCCCATTGAGCAGTGGGTTTCAGCCAATGAAACCATCTACGAAAAGACAAACGACGCAGGTTTAGTGGTGGGAATCGAGGCTGATCCTGACCGGCCAGACTGGGCGGAATGGTATGCACGGAGAATTCAGTTCTGTCAGTGGACCATTCAGGCCAAAAAGGGCCATCCGATGTTGCGCGAGTTGATTGGAGAAATCACCGAGTTGACATTGGACAGGAAGAAGAAAGGCCAGTTGAAGAAAGTCCTAGGAAAAGATGCTGGAGGCGACATCATGAACTGGACGGGGCCAGGAATCTGGACAGATATGGTGTTTCGATATATGAACAACATTGTGCAGCCCGATCAGAACTTTAAGACGAGAAAGTACGACGACATTGTCACCTGGAAGATGTTTACGGGGCTTGAGGTGCCGATGGTGTTGGAAGATGTTCTAATTTTGCCCATCACATCGTTTTCTCCTGATGTGGGTCAGATGGGGGCGCATTCGTCTTCTCATCCGATGGCTTACGCGAAGCACATGTTTCTGGGGAGCTGGAAGAAGGGAGACAGGTCCCAAGTGTAGGGGATGGGGAGATGGGAGAATTCACACTAAGAGCATTGATTTGAGAAGGAGGAGGATGAAGAAGAAGGCGAGAGTCTGTGAATGGTATCTTCATGATATTTCTGTTCATTTCCTTTGATATTTCTGTTCATTTTCTTTGAAATTTCATTGAAGTTTCTGTGAAGTTTCTGTGAAGTTTCTGTGAAGTTTCGATGAACTTCTAATTCTGCGAGTTACTGCGTTTGTCGATGAATTTCTGTCTATCTCCTGTGATTGTCTGAGATTTCCACGACTATTCAGTCTCTTCATGTCTATCATTCATTGGCCAACCCAACATCGCTTTTGACATGATTCAAGTTCATGAATCCAGACACCCATATAGACACGTATTACCGCTTGCATGGCAAGCTCTATTCCTTACTTGTTTGCCAATTCTACTAATGGTGTGACAGCAACCGAAGATTTCGCAGTCATATAATGAACATTCTCAACCACATATAACCTTTCTCGCAGAATACCCAAATATTGCTATATAGTAAGATATCGAAACCTAAATAATCACCACAAAATGCCAACAAGCATTTGAAAAAAAAATCTCTCCACTCACTTCTCTCGTGGCCTCATTCTCGCTCAATTGCTCATGCTTCTCCACATCTGGCTCTAGAACCATGCACTCCATCCATATATAAGCAACTACTTCACTTACCTCGCTACTCAAAAATGCTAAAAGTCGCTTTGGTAGTCGTTGATCTCCAGGAAGACTTTCTTCCTCCCGATGGCACCCTTGTTGTCCCCGATGGCCGCTCGGTGGTGCGTCCCATCACCGATTTGTTACATACTGAACGGTATCCATGGCTGGCAATAATCGTCACTCAGGATTGGCATCCTGCCGACCATTGTCTGTTTGCATCGCAGCACGGGGTAGAGCCGTTTACGGAATTGGAGTTTGAGCATCCGTTGGGGGAGAAGAACTGCTACACTGGCGAAGTTAAGAAGCAGAAACAATATGTATGGCCGGACCATTGTGTTCAAGAATCGTTTGGGGCCACGGTGGAGTCGCTGTTTTTCAAGAAATTCGAGCTGTTGCAAGGACAACTCCCCACTGCTGTTGTCAAAAAGGGCTACTTGAAGGACAGGGAATATTATCTGTGTTTCTCGGATTGCTGGAAACTTCATCGTACGGAGATGGAGAAGTTGCTTGTGGCCAATGATATCACCGATGTGGTGTTTGTGGGGCTTGCCTACGACTTCTGTGTGTTGAACTCTGCCATTGATTGTCTGGGATCGGGGTTCAATACTTTTGTAATTCGAAACTGTTGCAAGAGTGTGTACCCGGAAAATAACCCACAGACAGAGAAGATGTATCGTGATGCGGGGGTGCAGCTTGTGGATAATGTGGAGGAGTTGTTGAAGCATTATATGTAGCAGGATGTTGTCATATGTACTGGGCTGTAGCGTAATGAAGGGTTGGGAATGATGAGGGAATGAGTTTGGTAGGTTGAAGTGTGGATTAGAATCTAGTTGGCGATATTCTTTTGGAAAGGTAATCTGATCTATTGCCATGAGATTCTTGTAGGTCAGATTCTTGTAGGCTGGACTCATTTTCATCAGATACGTCGACATGTTGTCAGGTTCATTTCGATCTAAATCATTGTTCATTATCAGATTCATTGCGATCTAAATCGTTGCAAATTCATTAGTAGATTCATGTTCATTATATTCGTTCAGAGCGCCAATTGGGCAAGAAGCTCGGCCCGCCGTTTCTCCACTAACCACCGCTCAACGTCATCACTGGTCGGAAGACGACCCTTGACTTGTTTAGGTGTATATGGAGCAGGAAGAACCTTCTCTCCAAGTGCAGTGTTGATCTCTGCCATAATGTTGCGTTTGTCGTAGTCGATCGTTCCAAGAAGAGTATTGGCCTCCTCTCCATCGCCAGAAATCCACGAAGGCTCAAATACTCCGTAGTATTCCAACCCCAACTTGTCGCTGGGCTTTTCCTTTGTCTCGTTCTTCTCTTGATTCTTCAGCTTCACTTCAACCAACTCTCGTGCTCGGCCATAGTATCGTGTGCCCTTGATGTTTATTCCTTGCACTTGGCTTCCGTAACTAATATAGTCGTTTCCTCCTAGCTGCTTGATATGGTACTCCCATGCTCGTTTCTCTCGATGGAGCTTGTTAAGAGTGTCATTGAGGCTTCGAATGTCAGATTCCGGGATTGTGGGGTCATTGATTTTGGTGAGATTGACAGAAATCTCCGTAACAACGGTTTGCCGCCATTTTTCTGCTTGAGGTAGCGACTCTACCGATTGGACATATTTAGGTCTTTGGCTAGGGTCGGACTCTAGAACTCCAGCTTCTCTGCTGACTTGAGCCTGGTATCTGTTGAGAGCCGATTGGGCTTTTTCTTTATTTCGAGACATTTCTTTAGTAAGGTTTCTCTTTTTCAGGGAATTCGCTGTTAGTGTTTGAGTATTTCTTGTATGTAAGATGATAGTTGGGTAGTGTGAGATGATATTGTGCGATGATTTGATTGTGATGGATTGGTTGCGAAAAAATGTATGAAGGTAGAGAACGAAATTCTATCAATACTTTTGATTATGCTATCCCCTTCGGTTCCATATCTAAATTTTTTCCCTCTTTCTTTCCTTTTTCTTTGTTTTCCTCAGTTTCCCTTCGTTTTTCATTCGTTTCTCCCCTTCACATTGTAGTCTACATCCTCTTCCCCCACTCAGTTTCATTGAATCCTACTTTACATACCACGGAACTGGTTCTTGGATGCACTTCTTCTGCCAGCAAATCTCTGCTTAGTTCTTCCGTGCTTCTGCGCTGCGTCTTCGTCATCGGAATCCATCTGGTCCGATCTAAACTTAACCTTCTTCTCGGCCTTCTTGGGCTGGAACGTGAGCTCCACCTCTCCCTTTCCGTGACGACGCAATCTTGAGTTATGACGGTCCGCGGCCCTCTCCTTGGTCACCTTATTGAGTTCTCTGACCTTCTTGCCAAAACTGTCGTTTTGCTTGGCCTGTGTCTCATCCTCGGTAACTGCTCTCATCTCGTTCATGAACCTGCTGGCCTCTTCGTCCTTCTTCTTTTTCTCTCTCAACTTCTCCAACCCCTTTTGAATTTTCTCTTTGTGCAATTTCTCCTTCTCCTCGTCGTCACTTTCTGACTCATCTTCTGAATCACTGGCCTTCGTGTTTCCGTTCATACGCTCCTCATCAGACTCCTCAGCAGCAGTCAAGCCACGAGAACGCTCGGTAACCGTGACATCCTTTGTAACACGGACAGGATTAAGCTGTTTGTAATCGTGCGACTCTTCATCAACAGCAAAGTCGGGGTTCTCGAACAACTCAGCGAAACGGTCATCATTAACAATACTCTCACTGCCTTCCTTCTCCAGCAATTTGCTGGCCAAGTCCTGGTTGACCTTGATCTTGGATTTCGTGACAGCACCAGTGCTTCTGATTCTCGACTCTCTCTCTTTTTCAATCTTCTTTTTGATTTCTCTTTCTCTCTGGTCTTGGTAGGAGTTAGGGTTGGCGATCAAGTTGACCTTATCATACAATTCGTTGTTGATAAAGTATCCGTGCATGTACGAACGCATCACGTTCGACCCAACCAAGTGCGTCAAGTTCAACTTGGCAACCTCGTCTCTGGTGATGAATCTGAAGTTCGAGTATACGGTATCGGTCGGCTTCTCTTCCAATTCTTCAGTGATGTTGTCCAAGAACGAACACCACTTTGGTGCTGGACCCAAGTTGGGGATGTAGTATGCATGCATTGGGATCCCTTCATTGGCAGTGAAGAACATTCCGCTTTCCTTGACGTAGGCAATATCGTTGATGTCCACACTTGGTTCCATCGAAGTGAAAGGCTTGCCATCAAATCTATTCCAGACCTTAGCGATTCTCTTGTCGGAGGTCATGATCTTGTTGGCATCGGCAGAATTGTCGTCAATCCAAAGAATCTTCTTGACCTCAAACCCATAACCTTGGTCTTTGACAATCGATGGGGTGGACGCTCTAAGGTCGTATAGAAGCGACTTTCCGTTAGAGGTACCACATGCAAAATTCAATCCATCATTTCTGAAAGTGGTGGCAGTAACCTGAAGGCTCTCGCCGAGTTGGTCGGCCACGAACAACTTAGCTGCTCTTTGCCTGCTTCGTGGGTCCCAAAACTCCACTGTTCCATCTTCCAATCCAGCACAAAGCAACCCGTGCACAGGATTAAGTTCCACAGAGTTGACTCCCTCAGATGTATCTAGCACGTAGGGGTTAAGAAAGCGGCCTTGCTCCAAATTTAACCTGTACAATTCGTTTCCAGATGCACCAATCAATAAGTCACAGTTAGAGGCATTGAAAGCCAAGCTTCTTCCAAACTTTGGGATTCTGGTTTTGTAGTGGATTCCACCTTTAGTGTGGAACTCGATGGTTCTGTCATTTTGCAAATGTACAGACTTTGTCCAGTCGTCGGACAAGATCTGAAAATCCACATTCTCACTATCGGTGTGACGGTCGAACTTGAGTGACAAATTTGAGAAGTCGTAAACGTGGATCTGTGGCTTGTACGTTCCTGTAGCCATGGCATATTGGCCATCTGGTGAAACTTTGATTTTGTTCGATGCTTCACTGAATTCAAAATCTTGAATCAATTCAACTCTGTTCATATAATCTGCATCATGTTTCAATTCCTTTTTTCTTTTTCTGGCGATCCAGTCGGGTAAAGACCTTGAAACGTTCGATCCTGCTACCTGGTAGACAGAAACATCACCTGCTGATGTAGATTTCAACACCATGATGGGTTATTTCTCGAGTACTAGATGAGATGATCATCTCAATAGCGTAAAAAAAAATGTGCGCTTACTGTGGTTGGTGTGCATACAGCATTCCATCATTCTCGCACATCACTATTATTACTTGCCAAATCTATTACTGCTCTTCAGTCTTGAAGATGCAACAGAACCAGTTGTTGGTGGTGGTGGGATTCTCGCGATATCGCCCTCAGATGTAGTTTTCTTACTTTGCTGGTTGGCGTAGAGAAATTTGTACTCGGAACTTTCCACTTCCACTTGCTCAATCCTAGCAGGCTTCACATCACAGTACTTGGAAATGCCCAGCCGATCATTAACCTCGGATAAGAACGTAGTCACAAACAACAGAATACCACATGTCACCAACTCCTTGTTATTGTCGCCAATTTTTTTCACAAGAATGCGGTCGAACAACTCCTCAAACACCTCCACAAGTCTCAAATCTGCATAGCATGCATCATTGGCAAAGTTGAACAACGAAATCCAAATGGCAGGCTCCGCCTCGGCGAAGGCAACTATTTTCTCAACAATGACACCACAGAGGACAGGAATCAACGGAGGGTTCTCAGGGGTATTAGCATATGAACTGCGTGGTTGATATTTCAAACTGCAGTAGGTTGCAGCAACCAACAATCCAAGTATTTGCTCTACTGCCTCGGTGAGCAACTTCTTTGCGATTTCAGGAGTAGCAACAATTTTTGCTGAAGCCGCCAACTCATCGTCGATCACATTGAGCACCGTCTTCAAAACAAGGGTAATGCTCAGCAACAAGTCACCGTAAGCATCGATGCTATGCATCATCTGCACTGCTTCATCACAATTACCGAAATCCATCGTAATCAGAAAATAGGCAGGCTTGGCTATCGGGGGGAGTGCTTGAGCAGGGAAAATCTCATTGATTGGGGCGAGAATCAGCATATCTTGCCCACACCAAGATAACATGGTGTGGGAGATGGTAAAGCCGAACTCACACAAAACTGCAAGTACATTCTTAGTGTGGCAGTGGTAATTGAAATCTCCGTAAAGCTTAAGCTTTGACCCCGACAATCCAGACCATTGTTCCAATTTTGCAGCCGCAGTCTCAACGCACGGGGCAATGATGGAGGTGCGGTGCCATTTCAAGCTGCGGCCCTGGTTCAATACATCGATAACAAATCCGAACGGAGAAGTTGCTGCCAGCTGCAACGCATCTGCATGGTTCGCACCATAAGCTTTCTGGACTTCCGCAGCGTCCGGCAAGTGCAAGATGTGGAGGGCGATTGAGGAGCATGCAGCACGATGCATGATGATGTTCGAAACCAAATCAGCTGATTTGGTGACCATTCTGGAACCCCCGCTTGCGGATGCCGAATGGATAATAGAATAGGCATTTTGCATCTGGAACATGATTACCATGGCCAAGTCACGGTGGGCCACACTAGTCAGCATCACCTCAAGTAATTTCTTGTAAGGCTCGTAGGACTGAGACATTTGGCCCAGCAGGGAAATAATGGCAGAAATGGCGTTCATGGTATCTACAGCCAGTGCCGCCAATGCGGCGATTGGTGGCAAGGAAGACATTTCGGGGGCCCATGCCATGGTGGCCCAGAAACAGAAAAATGGAATGCCGGATGGAGTTCGATTGGCCCGGTTAGAGGCGTGGGAGCCATTTGCAGGATTAGAAGCGTTTGGCGTGGCGCCTGTAGAAAACACCACCCCAGAATCTGCAAATCCAGATTGACAGGGCCACCATGTAGGGAGAGCGAAAGATGGTGCGAATGGTTCAGCGGTGCGCACGGCATTTTTGAAAAGAGGAAAAAGCTGGTTATTGGTCCAGCAGGCGGCTACAATGACACAGAAGGCGGCAGAAACTCGGGGCAGGTCGACAATCGACACCAACCGAGCAGCGTCCTCCAAAAATTTGTCAGGGATGGCAAATTGGGAGGGAGAAGCGGCGAAGTCGATCCAACGAGAGGCAATTTTGTTGGCGTCATTAACAAGGGAGGGATTTCCGGGGGTAGCCGTCAACCGCTCCGCGAGAGTTTGAAGATGAGAGTGGGAGTTGACAAGAGAGAGATCCATGATGGTAGATAGTTGACAGAGGACAGGACCCTTCGACAGATGCACCGATGCGGTAGTCAAAAAGTAGGTGTAGTAGATTCGGGGTACTTAGTGTTGGAAAACCTAGACGTAGTAGATTTAGTAGACTTAGTAGACTTGGAAAACCTAGACTTAGTAGAAGAAATGAGAAGCACACTTACAAGCACACTAGAAGTTGTGGAAGCTTCAGGGGGTTCGGCAGCTTCGGCGGTTTCGGGGGTTTCCTATCAGTTCCGTATTCCAAGCTTACCCAAAAAGTACTGTGGCCCAGATTAAGTTGAGGAAAAGAAAGTAGTTGAGGATATTAGCTGCAAACTTTGTGGCTCGACCCTTATAAGCTCGGTGCAGGTCCTTTTAGCGCAGTGCGCCAGGTACAAGGGTGCGACAGGTCCGATACCGATATGAGAAAGGTAAATAGAAAGTCAAGAAGGAAACAAAAATCGACAAACTAACATAGGGGTAGCAGTGAACATGAAGAGCTAAGTTTAACAGAAAATAAACGACTATCGCCGTGTATAGTGTGGAGGAGATAGACCCCAGTATTTAGGTATAAGGTGGGATAGGAAACCAGTAGTGGGGAACACTGGTGCAGTCGCACTTGACCCAGTAACTTTCGCCCTACATACCAACTTTTGGCACCATTTCCTAGATATCCGCCTCTACTAACTTTCCCACTATCAACTAACTTTTCCACTATCAACTAACTTTGGACCTATAAAACTAGCTTTGGAAATATACCCTGAGTTAGGAGATACATTTCCGACCAACGAGATATTCCCATTGGCTGGGATCTCGCTACCATTTGCGTTCCCATTTAACTAAATACTATTTCCATTCATCTTCTTCTTTTCATGTTTCCAACCCATTTCCCTATTCCTATTCACTATTCCATTTCCATCCAATTTTTTTCTCGAATGGATATGCTCACTTTGGCCAGCCACTTCTCTCTTTTGCCCGTTTAATCTTTGCAGCCCTGTTCCAATCCCCCACCCGCCCGCTTGGTTCTCGATGCCCCCCCTGCACTCCGGTCACGAGCCCTGGAGGAGCTGGAACTCTCAAACCACCATGCAAACAATAATGGGTTCGGGATCTAGCAGCATAGAAAATTGCAGTGATCGACATTTTACGGCGCACTAATTAATGAGTTTCTACACCAAGTTGAACTTACAGATATTCACTCTGCCTGTATATAACATCACCACCATGGAGGAAATCGGGCCAGGGTGCTCCCTCCGCATTTCTCTCCATCCCCGCTTCTTTTTAACTTCAACTCTTACTAACGGTTCCCCAGCTCACGCCGAGGCACACCGCCTGTGCATAACGTTAGCGCTCTGTGTACAAGATGGGGCCTGCAGCTAACTAGGAACCCGCCTGCGCACAGCCAGTTGCTTTTGGTTGCATCATCTATTTTGCTCAGGGCTTCACTGCCCTTCAATAACATATAAGGGTGCTAGTGCACCGTGGGCTAGTTGACTCCATTGCAAATTCATGAATTCCGATTACTCTCTCAGCGCTGCCTTTGCTGCTGCCCGCAAAAACTCCCAAGATACCCTGTCGCTGACCAGCACAGACAAAGCGGACCAGGGCGACCAAAATAACCAAAAGTCAATAACATATCCAATAATGGACTTGAACGACATCACGCGAGACTATGAGAGATATAAGCAGAAGCTCTGGGAAGAGCGCATGTTGAATTTGCATGAGATGCTACGGTCGTAGGACTAGAAAGGTTGCTGATTGCAACATAGACTCGGTAACGATGGACGGTGACACAGAGACTGTCTGTTGATGCTTGGTGATAAAATATTCATTTCATTTTCATTCTGTGGGGCCCGGAGCGTACACAGGGTGTTTAATACCATTGATTTAGCTTTAATACCATTGATTTAGCTTTAATACCATTGATTTAGCTTTAAATATAGTGAGAACACTCTACTCTTACTTGTAGATTGAGGTGGATAGTCAATATTCGACCTGAGAAACCACAGTCCAAAAGAGGGCCATAGCGATTAATCGAGCTGCGAAGCCAAGGTCGTCAACTGCTTCAACACCGCAGACTTGGCAGTTCCTCCCGTGGCAGTTCTTCTCTCCACACTCACCTCAAAGTCGAAAACATCAACCACATCGCTGCCGAACCGGGAGTCGATCTCCTGGTACTGCTCAACCGTCAACTTGTCGATACCAGACAACTTCAACTCCTCTGCGGTTCTCACACACTCACCGGAAATGTGGTGGGTCTCTCTGAATGGGACACCCTTTCTCACCAAGTAGTCGGCCAAATCGGTCGCCAACATGTCCATGGTCAATGCACCCTCCATGTTCTCCTTCTTAATGGCCAAAGTAGAAATAACTCCAGTGGCAATCAAGATGGAGTGTTCCACGGTGGTCATGGCGTCGAAAAGTGGCTCCTTGTCCTCCTGCATGTCCTTGTTGTAGGTGGAAGGAATCGACTTCAACGACATCATGAATCCAGCCATGGAGCCGAAAACACGGCCCGCCTTTCCTCTCAAAAGCTCGAGCGAGTCGGGGTTCTTCTTCTGAGGCATCAACGATGACCCGGTCGAGTAGGCGTCGGCCAACTGCACAAACCCAAACTCGGCCGATGAGTAGAGAATCAAGTCCTCGGAAAATCTCGAAATGTGGTTCATGAACAACGACGACCAGAACAACGTCTCCACTACGAAATCACGATCGGAAACCGCAGTCAAGGAATTGCCAATGACTCCGCTAAATCCTAATCCCTCCGCAAGAAACTCTCTATCAATTCCATAGGGATGTCCAGCCAACGCTCCCGATCCCAATGGCGACTGGTTGAGTCTTTCTAAAATCTGCTTCAACCGCTTGTAATCCTCGGTGAAGTAGGTGGCGTACATCGACAACCAGTGGGCCCATCTAATTGGCTGTGCTCTCTGCAAGTGAGTGTAGCCAGGCATCAACACATCAATCTCGGACTCCGCTCTGTTCAAAATGCTCTTGATGAATCCGGCCAAGTACTCTAACATCTTCTTCAACGTTTCACGCACGTAGATCCTCATGTCGGTGGCCACCTGGTCGTTTCTGGACCGGCCCGTGTGCACTTTTCCAGCAATGTGCTTGCCAATGATTTCCCCCAATCTTCTTTCGTTGGCGGTGTGGATATCTTCGTCGCCGGGGAGTTCTTTGAATTGGCCCTCCTTCCACTCCTTTCTAATCACCTCCAATCCCTCGTGGATCTTTTCCAACTCTTCGTCGGTGATCAATTTGAGCTTATTCAAGCCCTGGGTGTACACCTTTGTTCCGGTCAAATCGGCGTCATACATGACTTTATCGTAGGGAAGAGAGGCATTGTAGAGGTTCATCAATGGGTCGGTGGCGCCGGTGAATCTGCCACCCCACAATTTGTTTTCTGCTGGTTTCGACATGAGAAAAAGATGTAGTGGGCGGAGAAATCGTTGGATGAGATTACATGTAGGATAATGGTAGTGGGGGATAGAGATGCACGGCTGGATTATTGAGATTCGGTTGGATGAACTAGATTTTTGGAATTGGATATTCGATATTTGGAATTGGATTTTGGATCTTCGAATTTCATAGTTGTATATTTAGGGAGCGTGGCTGTCAAGAGTAATATTTTTCAACTGTCTGATGAGCAAGTGAAGTAGGTTCTTACTAATATCTAATTTCAGCTCCATCGCGCCAAACATAATTCGAAGTAGATTCTTCCGCATCTCTGTCCTCTTGAGGATACGATTTTGTTCAATCGTTCTACTTGAATGCATTTCTGCTCTTAGCTTCTCTTTATCCGTTTACATTCTCTTTATCCGTTTACAGTCTCTTTATCCGTTTACAGTCTCTTTATCCGTTTACATTCTCGATTCGTCTATTAACTATGGCTTGCATCTGCCAGTGAATCTAGGGTACAAAGAACACTCTCTGACGGTGTATCTGTCACACAACCAAGCCAAGATTCTCTCGGTTCCCAATCCGTAACCTCCGTGGGGACAGGTTCCGTACTTTCTCTGGTCAACAAACCAGTAGTATGCGTCCAAGTCAAGCTTCTCTCTCTTGATTGCAGCAACCAACTCATCGTAGTCGTCAATTCTCATCGAGCCTCCCGTCACCTCTCCAACGTTAGGCATCAAAACATCCACCGACTCCGTCACCAATGGGTCGTCCACACACTTCTTCATGTAGAACGACTTGATCTCCACTGGGAACCGGGTCAACAAGATTGGAACATTCAAGGTGTCTGTCATCTTACGTTCAGCCGCCTCGGCAATATCGTCTCCGAACTTGAACTTCTCGCCTTCTTCGTTTGGAATTCCGTGGTCGTTCAACCACTCCAACGCCTCGCGGTAGGTCATTCTCTTGAAAGGGGCCGAAGGGGCCTCGAAGTTGGGGTTCAACTTCTTGACCAATGGACCTGCAACTGGGTCCTCCAACACATATTTGATGACAACAGTGAACACCTTCTCCAAGTGGTTCAACAACTCGTCAAAAGTCAAGAACGCCAATTCGGCCTCCACGTGGGTATACTCTGACAAATGTCTTCTGGTGTGGGACTTCTCGGCACGGAACGACTCTTGTACACAGAAAACGTCTCCCAAGGCTGGCAAACAGGTCTCCAAGTACAACTGCGACGATTGGGTCAAATATGCCTCCTCACCGTAGTAGTCCAACTTGAACAACGTGGATCCTCCCTCCACCTGGGTCTGCACCATGCATGGTGGAGTCACCTCGATGATGCCTTGTTCTTCGTAGAATCTTCTCATCGAACTCAACAATGCGGCTCTGACTTTCAACACAGACGACAAGGTTTCTCCTCTCATGGTCAAGTGACGCTGGTCCAACAACAACGAAGGGTCGGCGTTTTCCTGGACCTTGTTGGAGAACGAGTCATCTCCAGAAGGAGCCAATCCAACAATCGAGTAGAAATCAGCCTTCAATTCCACCCCGCCCGGAGCAGTCTTGCCCTCTGGTAACTTCTCAATGACTCCCTTAACCTGGACAGTCGACTCCAACGTCAATTCCTGGGTGATTCTGGCCTTGGCCAAGTCGTCAGTCAAAACGATCTGAAGATAACCAGTTCCGTCTCTCAAAGTAATAAATGCAACGCCCTTTTGAGTTCTCAAGCGGTGCACCCATCCCTGCACCATGACACGGCTGCCGATGTTGGCTTCGATCGATCTCAACTTGATCTTTTTGGCTTCTGGCAACGATTTGTCGTCCACGATCTTGATCAAGTCCAACTCTGCCAACTTCTTTGCGGCTTCCTCCTCCTTCTTTCTCTGGTCTTCGGCCTGTTTGGCCTGCTTCTCGGCCTTCTTCTTCAACCCTTCAGCACCTTTCTTGGCCTTCTTCAATGCCGATGCTGAGATCTCGCAGTATTCAAATTCTTCCGAGTCTTCTTTCTGCTTGTACACGAACACCTTGGCATCTGGCTGCACCAACAAGGCGTAGGCTGCGGTCTGGAATGGCTGCTGCTCGGAGCCAGCCGCAGTGTCGGCATCAATACCCACTTTTTCGTTGACGTATACTTGGGCCATCCTGAGTTATTGGTTGGACTGAAGGTTAAAGTTTTTTCGATAGATAGTCGCGGTCGTGTGGGGACAACTTGTAGTGGAGGAGGTATACGATTAGGGTCGATTATTTGTAGAAATTGGTAATGTGGTAATTGGTACGATTTGGAAGGCGGAGGGATTTGGATGTGTTATGGTTTGGACATTGTAAGGATTTGGCATGAGTTTTGATATCAATTCCGGTGACTCATTGGTTACGAGCGTAGTGGATTGATCGAGGTGATTGCGATAGAGTGAGTCGACGAAAAATGGTGGATGAGTTCACAGGCCAGTGGGTTACAGAAGAATGAATTGGGTAATTTAGGGAGAATTGCAATTGTCATTGGCGATTAAGTAACTGCTTCGGATATATCCTAGCATTGTTTGCGCAAACATAGAGTATTTAGAACACAGTCACACGAAATTAGTAGGTGGAACGGCTAGTGCAAATGGAAAATGAGTGGAAATGAATCCAATTGGGGATTATAACCTGGAAATTGAAGAAATGCTGGAAACTGAGTCAATGCGGAAATAAAAAAAATTATTGGAGCATACTACAATATTCATCCTCTAGTCTCTATCTTCCACTTCCATCTATTCTCACCAGCCTCTGCAGGTTCCAGCCCTAAAAGGTTCCACTCGTCACACAAATAGACGTTCCGCCACCTCTCCATTTCACTTTCGATCACTTTACACTCCCATTTGCTCCCATTTTCTTCCATTTCTCTTTGCATTTACTGACCATGATTAGGAGAATGCACTAGACTACTATTTCTGAGTCATCGCACGCATCACTCCAATGCACCATCTGGCTCTCCAATGATTTATCAATTCTTGCAGTTTTATAATGCAAACTAATTCGATTCCATTGATATTCATTTAAAACTTCATTGATATTCATTTACATTCCATCTACTTCGTTCTCTTTCCTTCCCCTCGTTCTCTCCCTCTATTCTTTCCTCTCGTTCTCTCCCTCTATTCCTTCCTCTATTCCTTCCTCCAACTTATCTGGAGTACCTATCGCACCAAAAATTTTATCACCTTCTCAAACCCAATGGCTCTCGAACAATCTTTGGCTCAGCTCTCGTTGGCCACCGTCAGTGGCGAGAATGCACTCGCTACGAAAACGTTGATCTTCAAACCAAAAACTGCAAAGTCCGCAACCCCAGTTCCAGTGGTGGTGTTCGCCTTGCTGTCCACCAACACTCCATCTGGATTGGTGGCTAAAGCTGCGGGCGTCAAGGACCCTAGATTGGCCAAGGACGACTTGATCCAAGAATTCTTCGCCACCTCGTCCTCCGAGGTATCTGTCGCCAACTTGACCGCCGGGTTGGCTGGAAAGATCAAGTTGGTTGTAGACTCCAACATCGCCAACGCTGGTGACGATTCGGTGTTGGAATTGGCCACTCTGCTGGCCAAGGTTGCTGTTGCTGCCAACACTATCAACGATTACTTGACCTCCACCGGAATCGAGGTGATTACTGTAGATTTTGACGCCGAGGCTACTGCTAGCGTTGCCCCAGCTAAAGACACTACTAAGAAGGATGCATTGAAGAAGGAAATGGAGGCCGCCAAATTAGAAGATGCCAAGTTGATTGGTATCACCGTCGACAAGGCCAAGGACTTCTCGCTGTGGTACTCGCAGGTTGTGGTGAAGGGTGAGATGTTGGACTACTACGATGTTTCCGGATGCTACATCTTGAGACCAAACTCGTACTTTGTGTGGGAGGAGATCCAGAACTCGTTCAACAAGAGCATCAAGTCGTTGGGCGTCAAGAACTCCTACTTCCCCATGTTTGTTTCGTCGAAGGTGTTGGAGAAGGAAAAGGACCACGTCGAAGGATTTGCTCCCGAAGTGGCATGGGTGACTCGTGCTGGTAACTCGGAGTTGGACGAGCACATTGCTATTAGACCAACCTCGGAAACCGTCATGTACCCTTACTACGCCAAGTGGATCAGATCCCACCGTGACTTGCCATTGAGATTGAACCAGTGGAACTCGGTGGTGAGATGGGAGTTCAAGCACCCACAGCCATTTTTGAGAACCAGAGAGTTCTTATGGCAGGAGGGCCACACTGCCCACTTGACCCGCGAGGGCGCTGGTGAGGAAGTTGAGCAGATCTTGGATTTCTACAGAGGCATCTATGAGGACTTGTTGGCAGTTCCTGTGGTCAAGGGAAGAAAGACCGAGAACGAGAAGTTTGCCGGTGCCGACTACACCACCACCTGTGAAGGTTTCATCGCTGCTACCGGTAGAGGTATCCAGGGTGCCACCTCGCACCACTTGGGCCAGAACTTCTCCAAGATGTTCAACATTTCGGTGGAGAATCCAGACGGTCCAGACCAGGACAGAGTGTTTGCTTACCAGAACTCGTGGGGTTTGTCCACCCGTGTCATTGGTGTCATGATCATGACCCACTCTGACAACAAGGGTTTGGTGTTGCCTCCTAGAGTTGCTCAGAACCAAGTTGTGGTCATTCCTGTTGGATTGACCTCGAAGAGTTCGGCCGAGCAGAGAGATGCTATCAACTCTGGAGCCAAGAGCATTGAAGATGCTTTGCTCGGTGTTGATGTCAGAGTTGTCAGTGACAATAGAGACAACTACACTGCCGGATGGAAATTCGCCGAATGGGAATTGAAGGGTGTTCCATTGCGTGTTGAGTTTGGTCCTAAGGACTTGGCTGCCGGCCAGGTGACTGCAGTGAGACGTGACACCGGTGAGAAATATGTGGTCAAGTTGGACGAGGTTGAGACCAAGATTCCACAGCTCTTGGACCAGATCCAAGTGGAATTGTTGAGCAAGGCTAGAAAGGAGTTCGACGAGCACCGTATTCTTGTGGAGGACTGGAAGGATTTTGTCCCTGCTTTGAACGCCAAGAACGTCATCTTGTCTCCATGGTGTGGTATTCCTGAGTGTGAGGACAAGATCAAGGATGCTTCTTCAAAGAAGGAAGATGAGGATGAGGAATACGACGAAAGAGCTCCATCCATGGGTGCCAAGTCGTTGTGTATCCCATACGACCAGCCAGAGTTGAAACCAGGCCAGAAGTGTGTCAGATGTGACAATGAAGCTGTCACCTACTGTATGTTTGGTAGATCTTACTAAACCGTACAGCGTTTACTCGAATATCTTGTATAAATGTACATCTAGTTGTATTGGAGCCAGAATGGCGATTTGGATAATGTCTCCACGTCTTTCTCAACCACCACCGTCTTTCCGTACTCGTCCAAATCCAAGTGGTAGATGTGCTCCAATTTCAAGTCGTTGACAACATAGTCCCACACTTTATGGTAATTGAGCCCAACTTGCGCATATGCGTGGGCATCATCTGAGAGACAAAACTTCCCGCCAGCAGCAATAATAGCATCGCAGATGTCTTTCCGTGGATACGGCGTTGACCAGCCTTTTCTAATGGCCGCAGAATTCAACTCAAAGAGACCTCCATACGATGAAGCATATTCTATATTTCTAACGATAGCCAGCCACACTTCGGGCCAATCGCTTTCAATATCGACATCTAGTACATTCTTACCAGTGGATGGATCAATTTCGTCAACTTGAAAGAGCCTGATCAAGTCGAAATGACCAATGACTTCAGGGTCGAGTGACGTCAATACTTCGTACTGTAAGTCAAAGTAATCTTTATAGAGTTGTCTTGTGGAGCCCGAGACATCGCGGGCAGCCAACCACTTCTCTGTATCGAAATCAATTGGGATTCCATGAACGTAATGGACAGACCCAACACTCATATCACATTTCAGAGCGAAATCTCGTGCCGATTGGATATGGGCGGTGTCAAGGCCCTCCACCTCGAAACCGACCAAAATAGTCATTTCCTTTTTAGCATTTACGGCGGCCTGAACCTCTTTGGCGTGTTTGAGATACCTCGAAAAGATTTCATCCAAGTCCTTGATGGTGTACAGCTTCTCTAATTCCTCTGGATAGAGATAGACATTGTCCAATCTGGGCATATGTTCTGTGAGACAAACATGGGTGAATTGTTTTTCTTGGGCGGTTTTTATCATCTGCACCAAGGTTCCCTTGGCATGGGAGACGTAGTCTCCACTGTGGGAATGATGGGTATGCATTGGTGGGATGGAAATGGAAGTGCAGGTTGAGAGATATGGAATAGATATAGTAATTACAGAGTGATGGATAAATTTGTAGAGTTTTTTAATGCTAGAGAGGGCTTGTGATAGTGGAATGTTTTGGTAAAAGAATCGTTGTTTTTCATTCATTTTCTTTGGATGAATGTAATTATGTGATGGTTGTCAAGATGTTTCTTAACATTGGATTGTGAGGAAAATCGACATATTTTTCTGAAGTTGCGAAACGAGAGCTTCGAAGTAGTTACACAAAATCCAAATATCTTTTAAAAATCATAAATACAAATATAACTAGCTATCTCCTTTCATCCAGAACACTTTTATCTATCTAAATATTCATATGAACCATTAGCATTTATCAACTAATAATCTTCATCATCTCACTATATGTGTGGTCAACTTTTCCAATCCTCCATATTCGCACTTGGACATTCATACTTTCATGGGAATGCTACGAGTCGGCGTAAATTCGCTCCGTCAGAGAGCAAATCTCTCGTTTCTAGCACCAACAATTCGGGAAATTCTCTCCAATCCCCCGAAGGTCGACTCGCATGTCACCGCTCGGGGACACATCAAATCGATTCGAGCATTCAAGAACATAGGCTTCATCGATATGTCAGACGGATCGACGTTTTCAACATTGAACGTAGTTTTCCTGGACCCTGAAGATGTTTTCACCCAAAGCAAGTTTAAGTTGGGCCAGAGCGTTGTTGTCAATGGGAAGTGGATCGAGTCAAAGGGTAAGCAGACTTACGAGCTCCATTACGACAGAAACGACCCATCCCATGGAATACTGGTCGTTGGCGACGTTCCAGAAACTTATCCGATCCAGAAAAAGCACCAGACGCTCCAATTTTTGCGTGGAGTGCCCACTCTACGCCATAGAACCGGAACTTTGGCCTCTGTGATGAGATTCAGATCCAATGTAGAGTTGGCCATGATGAAGTATTTTTCTGCAAACGATTTCGTCAAGGTTACTCCACCACTCATCACCTCCTCCGACTGTGAGGGAGCTGGTGAAATGTTCGTAATAGATCCCCTTAACAAGAGCGATACCAATGAGAAGTTTTTTGGCAACGATGCATACTTGACGGTTTCTACTCAGCTCCATTTGGAGGTGCTAGCACTTTCGCTCAACAGAGTTTGGTCATTGAGTCCGTGTTTCCGTGCGGAAGACTCCAACACGAATAGACACTTGAGTGAGTTCTGGATGTTGGAGGCCGAAATCTGCTACGTTGAAGAAGTGAAACAATTGACCGATTTTGTGGAGAACATGATTCGCCTGGTGGTCAAAACTATACAAAGTGAAGTGGAAATCCACACAGCTGGAGGTGTAGCTGATTTGCACAAGTCTCGATATTCAAAGGAAGAAGTGGACAAAATGTCCAAACGTTGGAGCACCATTCTTGCACAAGACCCATGGCCCTCCATCACATATGCGGAGGCTATCGAGTTGATCAACAAAATCAAAAACAAGGGCCGTCTGAAGGGCAGACTCTCGTGGGGAGATTCTATTCTGACAGAACACGAGAAGTGGTTGGCCGGCAGTCATTTCCAGTCACCAGTGTTTATTACGGATTATCCGGCAGAACAGAAACCTTTCTATATGCCGCCATCGAGTCAGGATATTTACGATCCAGAGAAACCCACCGTGGCGTGCTTTGATTTGGTGGTTCCAGATATTGGTGAGTTGATCGGAGGTTCAGTTAGAGAACATCGGTATGAGCCCCTTTTGGCAGAAATTAGAAATAGAGGTATGCTGGCAGAAACTTTGGACTGGTACCTCTCCACAAGAACCAACGGAAGTGTTCCCCATGGAGGGTTTGGAATGGGATTCGAGAGGTTGATTGCCTATCTCGCAGCCATGGAGAATATCAAAGATGTGGCTGCATTCCCTCGAGCACCACAATTGTGTGCGTGCTAATGTAAATAGATTGAAGTACATAGAAGAACCGTTGGTTAACATAGAGTAAAAATTGGATTGTTTCCATTTCTTTAACTTTTATTTTGTATGGTCTTCGTTACCCCAGAGTGTCGTGCATGCACCGCCAGAAAAGTTTTCAAGTGAGAGCAATCGGGTCTATCGCCATCCACAAATATAACGAAAACCTAGCAAAATGGATCAGTTAAACGTCAAAGAACAGCAGGAGTTCCAGCAGATCGTCGAGCAGAAGCAGATGAAGGATTTCATGAGATTGTACTCGAACTTGGTCTCCAGATGTTTCGACGATTGTGTCAATGACTTCACCTCGGCAAACTTGACCAGCAAGGAGACCTCGTGTATCTCCAAGTGTTCTGAGAAGTTCTTGAAGCACAGCGAGAGAGTGGGCCAGAGATTCCAGGAGCAGAAGTATGTTCAATTTTTGAGAAATGTCCATGAGAATACCTATACTAACCACCAGCGCTATGTTGATGCAAAACTTGCAGAAGAAGTAAATAAGTGGGTCAGCCGGCACTTCACGGATGGGTATTTGACCGTTGGCTTCGGCCCAATGGCCTTTTGTATATATTGGGCACTTGTTGCAATACATGAACCTATGAGTAGATGTAGACCACTAGAAGTGGGAAGTGGGAAGTGAGAATAGGAAGTGAGAATAGGAAATGAGAATTGAAGATAACGAAATAGGAAGTGGGAGTAATTTGCTGTCAGATTTGTCGACATCATCGTACTGTGAATGAATCAGATCTTAATGATTCTAGTACCCAGCTACTACTTTGTCCGTGCAGTATTGTAAATACATCTACTAGCACCATGAGCTCCAACTCTGCGGCAGAAATGTACCATATACTAATGGCACATGTGCTCAACGATAGCATAGACGTGTCGGCAATTGCTGAACATCATGTGGTGGAGCTCAAGCTTGGCCAGTTCTTAGAAAAGATCAATCAGTTGGCTAGAGAATACAGAAAGACATTTCAGTACCCCAACGAAAACTCAGATGTGGATGGCGATTTCGTCAAGAAATTGGTGCAGTTCAGTGAATTCAGTCGATTTGTCACTTTTGACGAGGACAAGCTCATGATCGAGTTGACTCCGCAGAAGTTCCAGACCGTGCTCACGGGAATCTTGGTGGATTCCTCTATTCGCTACAGCAAGATTCTAGCGAGAGAGGTGGATGATCTTACCGAGAAATATGTTGAGCTTAAGCCGCCGGTGCCGACTATTGCTATTTCACTGGTTGGAGCATCGTCGACCAACAACGAGAAGAACAGTCCAGAGGTTACCGACAATACTAGTACAGCCCAAGAGATGAAGGAAGTTAAAGAAGAGCCGGTAGGAGAAGATGAGACAGAAGAAGTCAAGGGCAAAGAAACAGTTGAGGGCGCAGAAGAAGGTGAAGTGACCCCAGACAACCAGAACGACCTTGAGGTCGAGGATATCACTGCCGAAAAAGCACAGGAAGCCGCAGCAGAGGCTCAAGATGAAGCAGATGAGGACATCAATGAGGAAGAGCAGGAAACGAATGAGTTGGAGAGAGAAGAAGATAGCGAACATATAAAGGAGGAAGTAGATGAACAAAAGGTCGAGAAGGGTGAGGAGATGGAGATAAAATCCGAGGAACTCGAGGAGCCAGCAAGGGACATTGAATCCACGGAAACCGAAATTCCTTTCCAAGAGGATATGG
This sequence comes from Sungouiella middelhoveniana, assembly GCA_030557965.1. Lineage (NCBI taxonomy): Eukaryota > Fungi > Ascomycota > Pichiomycetes > Serinales > Metschnikowiaceae > Sungouiella > Sungouiella middelhoveniana. The sequence continues at coordinate 248,806 of JANIJQ010000013.1, read as the reverse complement.
AGATGAATGATGCTGAAGGTTCTACTGATGTAAAACACGAGATTGATGATGATGGAGGAAATGGTGAGGATGCAGATGACGATAAAGCGACGGAAGCAAGGAAAGATCAAGACGAAGTCATGTCGGATGATCATCTTAAGGCGGAAGATACTGTTGCAGGGTCTGTGGAGGAAGTTCTCAGTGAACAAAGGCCACCGAAACGGTCGCTCTCACCACTGGTGACTTCGCAAAAACATAAGAGGTTCCAGAACATCGCCATCAACTTGGTGAAAACAATCGAGGAGCACCGGTTTCTGTCTCCGTTTTTGCTTCCCGTGGTTGCTGACCAATATGAGGAAGTTGTTTTTCATCCGAAGGACTTGAAAAGCATCCTCAAGTCAATCAAGCAGAAGGATGAGCCGGCAGCATATGAGACGGTCAAGGAATTGGAGAGGGACATCATGCTCATGTTTGCCAATTGTGTAATGTACAACAAGTCCAATGCACATTTGGTGGACATGGCGAAGCAGATGAAGGATGATGTGAGGAATACGTTCAAGATGTTTGAGGATGCAGAGTCAGAGATTTCCTGAAGAGATCCGTAGAGTCAGGGGCTTGGCGTAGCATCATTTATTCTGATGGGATTTGCAGTGTAGGACAAAGTGGATGCTTTAGGGTTAACATGTAAGCAGCATCATGTATATTAATTTTGTACAATATAGTCATTAAACGAAGAAAGGCAATGAGAAATCTTAGACACCCTACTTGGACTTTCTGAACAACCGCTTGAAGAAGTCAGCAATAGGGTCATGATCGTAGTTGTTCACAACCACAGTGTCGTCGATGGCGCTCTTGTCGCCGTGGATACCCTCAGCGTGAGAGTGAGCTTCATCTAAAGATTGAACAGACTCCAAATAGTGGTTTCTCAAGAAAAGAGATGCCACCAACAATGGAACACACAAACAAAGTCCAGTGATGCACAACTTCTTCTGAATATCCGCATAAGCTAAAACAACGGCGATTCTCTCGGTGGTTCCCCACACATAGGTGACAATAAAATCAAATGGAGAACCGTAGGCAATCACAGCCAACGAGGTGTCGACACCAAGCTCCTCCATCTTTCTTACAATGGTAGGGTACATTAGCTGGTTCCAGATGGCACCCGAAACAGACGCTCCCAAAGCAGAACCAATGTTGTAGGAAGCCAAGTACAAAGAAAGAACCACAGCCATGTACTCATGGTTGGTACAAGTCTCAATTGACACCTGAGTGACGTAGGTGAAGAAACCAGCACCGAATCCCATCACACACAAAGCACCAGTAACACCATTTAGGTAGATCTGGGATTCAACACCATTGTTGTCACCTCTGTAGTGGACCATAAGTCCCAAAGCAACAAACCACACAGCACACCCGAAAATAATGAATGGCTTTGTGTATCTGACTTTGGTGAGCACAAGACCCAAAATTGGACCAACGATGACCGAAACAAATGAGTACAACGAAGTGATTCGAGAAGCAGCCTTGACGGAAGCACGCATACCCACAATTAACACCGTGAACATAAAATCATTTGGCATGTAGTAGATGAAGGTAACGAAACAGGCGATTAGGAGGGCAGCCCACACACCACGGTCCTTCAAAAGTGGCCATGGAACAATGGGGAACTTGGCAAACTTGTACTCCCACAAGATGAAGAAAGGAACTAGAACAAAGCCAATCACCAACGGAGCGATGGTGGAAGCCTTCCTCCACTGGGACGAAACACCTCCAGCAATGGTGAAAGGCACCAAAATGAAGCCGAAAACGCAGATGATGAAAAGTATACCAACAACATCAAGCTGCCAGAACAAGTCAATGAAATACTGTTTCCAGCCCTTGAATGCGGCTCTTTCTTCCGCCTTGATCTGGGCCCATTCTGGAGTCTTGCGAGCCAAATATCTCATATGGAAGTAGCAACCGAAAAGCGGCACACACGATAAGGGGAAGATAAATGCCCAGATGCCAATGGAGTAGTTCCATGAGTGGTTATTATGCAAGTCACTGCTGACATCACCACTGACCCAAGTGTTGATGATGAATGGGAGGGCGGGCACGAAAGAAGCAAACAACCTCCAATTTAAAGTGGACATATCGGCCAATGAAACTTGTAAAATCAACATCACTCCCGAGTACCCGATTTGGTATAACACAGCCCCTCCAGCAAAACGGTTAATGTCGTAAGCCTGGGACTCAATGACAGTTCCCACCGCATAGAAGATGACCGACACAGTGAACAATTCCAAACGTCCAAACTTATCGGACAATCTGGCATAAGTAGGCTGGGAAGCAGCAGCAACCACGGCTCTGATAACATTCACAGTGGCGTAAAGGGAATGTTGCAGGTAAGAACTTGTAGCGAAGGTCTGGAAGAAGTATCTGAGAGTACCGTCCAAGCCATAGCAGTAGGCACAGAAGAAAGCGGAGATAAAGAATAGGAGTCTCAACGGCCGCGACTCATACTGAGCAGCCAAAATCTCTGCTTTTCTAATTCCAAAAGATTTGGCCGTAGAACGCTGAGCCAAGTTGGTGTAAGGTGGAGCAGGTTCATTAGGAAGCTCTTGAGGCGAATTGTGGAGGTGTGGAGAGTCCACGGCTCCTGATTTCTTATCCAAGGAGCTTGATTTACGCTCAGCTTTGTCTGACATGAGTTAATTTAGAATGAAGAAATCAAAGGAAAAAAATTCACTAGGAGCCCATCTACTGATTTAATAGATTTGATGGAAAAGATAAAAATTATGTCACCTTGCTGCAGTGCATCGAAATGCCCCAAAGTGCCCCGCGACATAACTGGCTCGCTAGTGCATCTAGAGCAAACTTGCCGATACTATGGAGGACCGACTACCGATATCGGAGAACGGAGCCAATGAGATGGCTCGCCAAGGTCGCCAGAGGCTGCCTAACGGTGATTGCAGTCGGCGGAGTATGCGCGTCCATGTAAAATGAGAAAAAAGCTGGGGATGGTAGGGCTTGAGAAGTGGGAGATTGGCGGGAACTTTCACAGATTTTTCATTTCGAAGATGATAGAACCGAGGGACTACTTATTCAGGCATCGAAAAGAATGCTAAAAATGAGAAGCTAGTTGAAATTTTCCTATATTGAATCTTCCTTCATCCAAACCATCCATGCACCGTTATTGTCGTACAGGATGCGTCCGACACAGAGTCTACCAATGATGAGTAATAACCTTCGGAAAAGAACTGAAATCGAGAAATTTGAAGTGAATGTATGTTCTGTGATCATAGAAAAACGGATTCCATGAATGCCATTTAATTCTGGGACCTGAATGTCGGGGGTTTATGGTGGGAAGCCTTGGAGGGCTGCAGGCAGTGGAACCTGGGTTCAACTAAGTTGGGAATACCTAGTACAAAGTCGAGCGCATTAATTTCATTGCACAGCACTTTCAATATACCACGGTGGCGATGTCCAGAAGAAATTGGGAGATGGAGGTTTTGGAAAACGCCAGATAGTGATAATGTCAGTAGTATTGAAATGACTTAGTGTAATGAAGAATACCGTCGTTGACTTGAATTGTCGGAATTGGAGATCTCATTAGTGCATGTATGGTCGCACAGAAGAATAGCGGTGATGCATACGAAAGCAAGATGGTAAGGAATAGGTCATCGGAAGGAATGGATATTCCAAGAAAAGGCCGTTTCCAAGAAAAGAGGAATTCCAAGAAATGGGAGCCTAGGTTGAGGGGCGAGAAAGACAGAGAGAGAGATTCGCATCATTTCTGACTTCTCGTCAGATTCTTACATCCATCAAGTTTTCTGGTACATTCTCCAATTGCGATTTCAGACATCTCATGCATCAAGTTTTAGACAATCTTATTCATGAAGTTTCAGACAATATTGTCCACCAAGTCTCTCTTGCATCAGGTTTTCAGAGTACTCTCATCAATCAGATGTTCATAGTACTGTTACCACTATCATCTCATCAGTTTTCTCACTTTTACACGTTCACAACCCAATATTGTCAGCTTTCTCTACAAATCAATTTTCCAATGGAGTACCATTCATTTATTAAACTCTACTTCATTTTTCCACGGTGTCCTACTCACAATTCACCAATGGCCCTCAACTTTGCCACTTTGATACTCTTCATCAACTTTTCCGCAATGCCTTGCATATCGTCATCAGTCAATTGGATATTGAGCCAAACAGAAACGTAGACTTCACGCTCTCGGTCCATAGTTGTGCCGACTCAGATCACTGTCATGCCATTGTCAAGACACTCGTCTGCCAGCTTGACTCCAACCTTCAACCTGGAGCAAAAGCCTCCTTCTAAGTCTTATTAATCTCTAAATCCACAGTTTCCTCTACTTCCATCAACAGCAATTGCTTGGGCACCACTCAAGGTCCAAAAAATTGAAGATTGGCGAACACAGTGAAATCACCTCGGAACAACGGACAAATCCGCAACCACATTTTTTTTTTTTCATAATCTGATTCTTGACCGACATGTACCCAGAAAGTGATTTAGCTCAAGTATTGTATGGATCTGAAGATAAATTCTAACAGCTAGGCCTGGATCATTCTCAAAAAATTCGTTGAATTTGTAGCATGTTCTTCCGTTCATTCAAATGGACCACATGAATGCACTCTCCGTTATCTCTGTTAATAAACACAACTTATCAGATAGTCCCGGAAATGACGTATTCATGATTAGGGAAGCCTAGAAAGGATGGAATACAAACACTCTTCTACGTTCTTAACGTCGTCCGTCAGGGTCACAGGCCCTCTCATACTTTGCCGTTATCCATACAGAGCTGTGCCATATTTCTTACTGCTCCTCTTAAGGAATCTAGTCAGAAAAAATACTCCAAGGGGTGACTCAGCCAGAGAGCTACTGAAGAAAATAAGAGCATCCTACTCATCTTTTCGTATATCCTATTATTTACCTGTGAGAGAATGTGCAGCTTGACACTATCTCTCGTCCAGAGAAAATTTCCTGCGCCCTTCATCAATTCCTTCTAAACATCACACCGTCAAGGGTTATAGCAATCATCCACAAAATATCACTTTTGCCGTAGTAAGCACAAGTGCAGAATCAAAAAATGATTCGGCCATAAATCCTGATGCATACCTAAGCCCAGAGCCATGAAAAATTCTTGGTTGTGTGAGCGTCCAATGCGCCGGACCATGGAAGCCTCTGATGGTTGCCAAGAAAATCTTCAATAAGTGACCAGCGCAGACTAGAGACATGGGGAAAGACTAGAAAATAGAGAAATATAAAGAGATTATGATTTGAGAGATACACGGTAAGGGTCCAAACACAGATAATATAAGTATGATTTCCTGGAGAGCTCCAATAGCAGAGAAGTCGGAGATAAGGGTAGGGCCTTAATGGGGTAATGCGATGCAGGTACAGGTATAACATCACAATGCAGGTAGGGCGCAATGAAAAATCCGGATGACGACAGAGGTGGAAAGAATATATGTCCCACTATGATTAGGGTATGTGTGAAATTTTAATTTCTGTTTCAACTATCAATGTAGTATTATTGGTCGTGTGATCTCAGATTAGACCGTTTCATGCTGAAGTCGTTGATAGATAGAATACCATTATTGAACAAGATTCAAATTCCCTACGGCAATCGGTTAATGGAAGTGGCAATTGATACAAAAGGGAGGAGTAGTTTATCTCCACTTTGTTGTTGGCTTCAAATTTCCTGATATGGTATGGGGTATGATTCTAGTCTGACTTCTCCACCGAACTACAAGACTTTCACTATGCTCCACCCACTACAATGTTGCTTAATCGGTTCAATCGCCTTCTCGCAATACTTACCCTGGGTTCCACCTCTATCATCTCTTGTGAATGAAAATCTTTTCTCCAAGGAATCTTGACTGATATCAAGGACACATTCGAACCAATCAAATCTCTCCAGGTAATTGAATCTAGCAATCCGAAGAAGCTTCCAAGCAATCTTTGGCCGTTTCGCGAAAAGTTGCCAGTGAGCCTGGAGGTCATGTCGCCAAATCCTTCCTTGAAAACCAAAAGTTGGTCGCGAATAATTTCCTAGCAATCTGAGGGTGCTATCGTAACATTGTTCCAAGCATTCGCAACTGGCATTTCGCACTGCTATCTTATCTTGCATAATCATTATCGCACCCGAGCCACTCTACCTCTTATCCGTAAATTAAACGGAGATCTGCATCCTGAACGCTATTGACCTCCAACTACTGGATCAATTTTTGTGTGGAAGCGACCTAATTTCTTGATAGCATCAATTCTTTATGTGACATTTCAATCATATTCTGAGGTATTTCCTGGCACACGATATCATTTGAACCCTGTTAACGTTCTTCCCCTCCAGATGTGCAGTCGTACATGCGAAAGGTGCGTCGGAGTGCATAAGGGAATGGCGTTTATCTGCGACAAGACAATTACTTTAGGCTGGGCAGCCATTCATAAAGCTTGCAAATGCTGTTCCAGTTTCACCCATCATCAGTTTTTGAACTCATCCATCACCATGTCAATGAAGGAAAATGCTGAGGTTCAGGTTGACCCTATGGACGAAAGAAAAGTGGGTATGGTCGATTCGCTGTCAGCCAACCTGTCGACATACAAAGAATTAGATGAAGGAAATGGAACTGTAAGAGGCTTGAAGTCAAGACACATCCAATTGATTGCTTTAGGTGGTGCAATTGGAACTGGACTTTTCGTTGGTTCTGGTGGTGGTTTGGCCACTAGTGGACCCGCTGGGTTGCTTATCGGTTACTTGGTGGTTTCCCTTTTCGTTTGGTTTATCATGAATATGATGAGTGAGATGGTAACGTTGCTTCCCCTTCCTGGTGAAGGTGCGTTGTACTCAATGTCCAGAAGATACGTTAGCAGATCGTTTTCTTTTACTACAGGATGGAACATATACTATGCACAAGCCATGCTTCCTCCCACGGAAATCACTGCATGTGCGTTTGTTATCGAGTATTGGAGTGATGCTAACCCTGCCATCTGGATCTCCATCTTCTTGGTGATTACAATTTTGATTAATGTATTGCCTGTGAAGTTCTTCGGAGAATCTGAGTTTTATATTTGCTTCATCAAGATTCTCTGTATCACTGGTTTGATCATTATGGGTATTGTCCTTTTCTTCGGTGGTGGTCCTAACCAGCATGGCGTGTTGGGCTTCAGGTACTGGAGGAATCCTGGTGCGTTTGTTGAACACTTGGCTCCCGGTAATACCGGCAAGTTTTTGGCTTGCTGGACCGGTATCATCAAGGCCGGATTTGCCTTCATTTTGAGTCCCGAGTTGATCACGTCGACTTCGCTGGAGGCCGAGTATCCAAGAAGAAACATGCCTATCGTGTGCTCGAGATTTATCTATCGGTTGCTCTTTTTCTATATCACGGGTGTCTTGGTGATTGGTGTCATTGTCGCATCCAACGATGACCGTTTGATGGGGGCCATTGCAGATGGCTCATCTTCTGCCGCTGCTTCTCCTTTTGTCATTGGAATGACCAATGTTGGTATCCACGTCTTGCCTCACATTGTGAATGCTTGTATCTTGACCTCCGCCTACTCGTGTGGTGCTGGAATGCTTTACGGGGCTTCTCGTGGTTTGTACTCCATGGCCTTGCAAGGAGATGCACCAAAGATCTTCGGCAAGACTAACCGTTGGGGTGTTCCCTTGTATTCTGTGGCAGTGACTTCGTTGTTTAATTTCTTGGCCTACCTCAACTGCTCCAACTCTGCTTCCACGGTGTTCTCATGGCTCTCTAACATCGCCACTATTGCTGGTTTCATTTCGTGGATGTTTGTGGCCATTACCTACATCAGATACAGAAAGGTGATTGACTACCACAACTTGAACGACAGAGTTCCATACAGACCACCATTCCAGATGATTGGTGCTTATGCTTCGGCCATTTTCTTCGGTGTGTTAACTCTCACCAACGGTTATGCCGTGTTCATTCGGGGAAACTGGGATACTTCGAACTTTTTCTCTGCCTACGTCACCCTTATTGTCGTTGTTATCACATACGTTGCAAGTCTTACGTTGTTCAAGGAGTGGGGCAAGTGGCACAAGCATCCTAGTGAGGTGCATATGTTGGATGCTCTTGCTCTTGCTGAGGCTCAAGAGGAGGAGCACAAGGCCGAGTTTTACAACAAGATGGAAGGTAGAACAGGCTGGGGATGGAAGATCTTCTATGCCATTTTGTGATTTACTATATACTTTTGTTCAGTTCAATATATTCGGGTGTGATACGAGGTAGCTTGAGAGTTATAGTGTGACTGATTGTACACCAGCCAGTGCTGTTGTTCCTCATGTTTGCTTTTCACCTTTTTTGTCATCAAAGTCGAATACCGACTATTGAGTCGAAACCACGGATACGATCCCCTGTTGTCACTAACGCTGTGTCTGACTTCCAAGACCAAATGGCATCCTTGATATTACAATCGTACAATCAATCAGTAAACTAAGAATGGCTTTGGAAATATGAGGTTTACTTAGACTTTGTGAACATGAAGTAATTGGAGAGGAATGATGGTGTTGCATTTCCGCATAACAATACCGCATGTTGCATGATTGCTTCGTACAGACTGCATGTTGCTGTGCACATTATGCTTTGATTCGCGATAAGCAAGGACCTGAGCACTGGGAGTTCGCCAGTTTCCGGAATTGGACAACTTACTCTGATGGATCAGTATCACCGGTGTTTTACGGTGGACGACCGAAGCTGGCACTGATCGGGAATATTTTGAATGAAACTCCTTAGTCACATATGACAGAAATAAAAAGGAGGACTGGATCTGGCTGCGTAGGTCGCAACTGCGCAGAAGAGTATTGTACTAAAAGCATGTAACAAAGAACAATGCAAGATTCAAGTAGAGCAATTGCTATGAAGTCGGGGTGAGTATAAGGTTGTTTGCACATTTCCAAGTTTGACATACAAGATTTCTCTAGAACACTATGCAATGGTTTCTTCATTTTTCCATTTTTATTAACATCACAACATTCTCACGTTTCCTTCTCAAAAGAGAATTAACAAAAGCAAATAATTTCCGTATACTCTGCCTAATGAATTCTAAACTTAACCTTCCTATTACAACTCGCCAGCAGCCTTCAAGTCAGCCTCAACCTCCTTGATACTCTTAATCAAGGTGTCAACAATGAGGATGACATCCTCATCAGTAATAGTGAAGGTTGGGGCAATAGTAATGTGGTCACCGTTAGTACCATCGACAGTTCCACTAATACCCATACAAGTCATGCCATTCTCAAGAACTTTAGCAGCGACCTTGCCAGCAACACCCACCTTTGGAGAGAAAGTCTCCTTGGTCTCCTTGTTCTTGACAAACTCAACAGACCAGAAACCACCAATTCCTCTGACATCACCAATCATCTCGGTGGTAGTAGACAACTCAGTAAGCATTGCACCGATCTTCTCACCCTTCTCGAAACAGTTCTTTCTCAAGCCCAAACGGTCGATCTTCTTCTGCACAGCCAAAGCTACTCTACAGTTGAAAGCGTGCTGATGGTAGGTCTGAGCACCAGCAATGTAGTTGGAGCCCTCAACGAAAGCGTTCTTGACCTTTGGCGACACCAAGAGACCAGCAATGGTAACGAAACCGGAACCCAATGTCTTACCAATAGACTGCATGTCTGGACCCTTGAAGTCTGGGAAGGTCTCCCAACAGTTCAAACCACCAGTGGCGGAAGAACGGCCAGTACCGCACATAACCTCGTCCAACCACATCAAGATGCCGTACTTGTCACAGATGGCTCTAACACCAGACAAGTAGCCTGGAACTGGAGGACAGGTACCGTAGGTAGAACCGGTAAGGGTCTCGCACATGAAGGCACACACCTTGTTGGGACCAGCAGCAATGATGGTATCCTCAATCTCCTTCAACAATCTTGCGCAGTACTCCTCGACGGTCTCGCCAGCCTTCTGGTCTCTGTATGGGTAGCATTGAGACACCTTAGGGGTGATCTCTGGTGACAATGTGATTGGGGCAAATGGCACCTTTCTGCCGTTGTCACTCAACGAAAGACATCCAATGGTGTATCCGTGGTAGGACTGCTTTCTAGAGATGAAGATGTGACGCTCTGGCTCACCCTTCTCCAAGAAGTACTGACGAGCGGTCTTCATACCGTTCTCGTTGGATTCGGAACCGGAACAGGTGAAAAGAGCAGCAGCGAAAACGTCCTTTGGCGACGTTTCGATGTAGAACTTGGCCAACTCCTCGGCCCAGTAGTTGGTCATGATAGCACAGTAACTGTAGCTGCACTCCTTGGCAGCCTCAGCCATCTCAGCAGCGATATCCTCATCACCGTGGCCCAAGGCACAGACGGCAGCACCTCCCAATGCGTCGAAAACCTGTTTCTGCTTCTTGGTGAGGGCGTCCTCGACAGTAAGCCAGTTGCCCTTTCCACCCACAACCATTGGCTTGTGGTCATTGACCTGGGAAGAGAAGAGGTAAGAAGTGTTAGTCATTAAATCTGCTGTTGTCGTGTTTGTTTCACTTGAGTTTGTAAGGAGCAGCCATGGTGGGCGCATTCTCCCACTTATATAGTGCCATTGAGGTTTTAGTGCCTGATAACGATTAGGTAGTATGCGTAGACTTTCCTACATCTCCGAAGGCAGATAAGACGGAACCATGCGAGGGAGACTATGCGAAGGACGCGAAGAGGAGCCTACTACCCAGTTGGGCAGTTTAGTGGGTGAGGAAACGCGGGCTACTTCCTATTTGGGATGCCTGCAGAGTGCATTGCTCATAAATGTTCCGCTGGGTTAGTTGCGAATGCACCTCGAGATGCATTTGGCGGAACCGCGCGCTTGTTTCTCGTTTGGGACGAAGGAGGCGGTTGAAAGGTTCCGACAACGGGACATAGCGATGATCTTTATCCGTTTGCCCAATACCAATTCCGCCTGTCAAGTAGGCTGTAGAGGAAATTTTGCCCGTCAATCATGCCAATTTTACTTGAGTTTGGTCCCTTGAGCCCACCTGATCAATCTTTTCAGAGAACGCCTATTCACTGGTGCTAGATGTAATTTCATACCTATGCAGGACAGAAAGCACAGGAAGGAATTTTGGGAAGGTACCTCTTTGTTATGGAATCTGACAATAATATGACTTGTAATATTAGGACAAGCAATTGTTTGCTACTCTTAACTACTTGTTAGAGAATTGCTAATCTTCAGATGGCAGAGAGTATATTTTTTAAGGATGGCGGGGTAGTCCAAAGTTTCCCATGGATAAGACAGGAGTTTCCCGCGGATTGCAGGAGCCTCCCATGGATAAATTCCCTAGCATTGAACACTATGTATTGAGTGAGCAACTTGAAAGGACTAGGTACTAGGTACTGGAGATAATTCATCTAAACTGCAACACTGTGTAGATATTTCATCTACCTCCAGCACCTTAGATGCAGCAATAGTGACTCTTGTAGTGCAAAGATAAAGAGTTTGCACTCATGAAGTGTACTTGATTTAGAACCTGTCTCCATCTTTTCTTTGTTCAAGAATCGTCACAGGTCCACTTCTTTGTGCTCACCCCTTCTACCCTGTAAACTTCTGTTTCATTGGCCCAGCACAGTTCTTGTATTCCCATTTACTATCTTTAGCCTCTCCCACTTGTATCTGAAGCTCCTCGGCTAAAGATAGAATTAGATTACTTCAACTCAATATTCCACGATTACATTCACTCGTAATTTAAAGCAACATTCACCGACAATGCCACTGTGTACTACTACATTTGAAATGGTAACATTCTATGAGATAATTGTGGCCAAAATTGCCCCTCCAATCTCCTCCATTTTATATACGCTTTCACCAATGCAGCTTCTAGAAATTCCATCTCGAACCCAAACATCTTGCATACCATTTTAATCTTCATTTCATGGAGGTGGTACCATTTGCTGGTAGTTTGCCTCGTAGAGTCGGTTCGTGATAGTTGGATTGCGGAACTTCAAGCTGGAAGTGTCAATGAAACTTTCGTCCAACTCACTGATGCTCGTTGCTCCAAGTAATCGCATGTTGTTTTCAACCTCTTTCTTCAAGATCTGGATGGCATGCACCACACCCACTTCGCCGTAGCCTGCCATAGCATACAACATGGGTCTGCCCAAACCTACCCCTTTTGCACCCAAACACAACGCTTTGATGATGTCGGAGCCACGGCGGATTCCTCCGTCAACGTAGATCTCAATGTCGTTTTCCAAACCCTTTTCTTTGAGCATCTGGCGAGCTTCGGCCAACACTTCAAGTGGAGGCCTGGAGAAGTCAAGCTGACGTCCGCCATGGTTGGAGAGCACCACTGCTTTCACTCCTATCTCAGCAGCTAGGACCACATCTTCGCCTCTTTGGACACCTTTGAGCCCAATGGGCAAAGTCGATTTGGCCACCAACTTCTTGACATGTTCCCACGAGAAAGTGGTACAGTATTTAGGAGCTGCGTTGTTGGCCATTCCGTTCAACTCTTCGATCATGTCCTCGTGTTGGGCACGCATTCTGGTATCCTTCTCTCTGTTTCCTAAGTCTGCGTTGTCCACGTTGAAGAAAATGCCGGTGAAATTGGGCTTAGACTGGAACTTCGTAAGATATGTATCCATATCTTCCAACTCCTCCGTCGAATAGAAGTGCAACTGGCCCCACTGCTTCTGGTCTACGGGGACTTCAGAATAGAAGTCGTCCCAATCGATCGAACTCTGCTTGGGCACCATTTGAACAATATTCTCCTTGTAAGCAGCTCGTTGCAAGTTCCACTCGGCGTCTTTGTGAGCCAAACAGGAACCTGCGAATCCTGAGATGTAGAGTGGAAGATCGGCATCAATACCGAGCATTGTGGTTTTGGTGCTGACGTGCTCGGTGTTCACCAATGCCTTCGGTCTGAAGAATATCCTCAGGTATGAGTAGTGGTTCTCTCTGAGGGTATACTCGTCGGAGGCACCAGTAGAAAAGTAGGTGAAGGTTGCCTCCGGAAGCACCCTCTTGGCCACCGACTCAAAGTCCAGCAAGTTGAAGATCCGCGACAACGCAGGTATTTCGTAGGGGTTCACAGACACAACCACCTCTTCCTTAACTGCAAATTCGCCCTCGCCCAACGGACCCAAATAGATGATTTCATCCTTCATGGTGTTGAGCACCAGCTTGGTGTGGGACTGGCGAAACGCCGAGGTAGCATCCAGCCCAGCATAGCGAAAGATTCTAGCCGCTCCACCGGGATGAATTCGGAGAAACTCGCTGACGTCGTACACATGGCCCTCAATGGCGATCCAGCAGTCCCCCAAGGTATTGTGCTTCATTACCTCGGCCACGGGGAACACTGGGATGACATCGGACTTGACAGCATGTTCGGGATTCGATGTGGCCAAAAAGTAGGTTCCAGTACCCAACGCCAATGCAAACACAGGTAATGCTCTGGTCACAATGGGTCTTCTTTGCCTTGTAAGGGTAGAATAGGCACGACCACTGAATGCTCTGGCAGTAGTGGAAAACACTTTCAACATGAAATAAAAATTGCAGACACAGAGAACTACAAAAAAGATGAGAGTCAACAATTGAGTCTGGATGGAATAATATAACCATATCGAGAACTGTATGGGGTCATATTTCCGATGGACTTGATGATTGAAATCCGATTGAGGCAGAATGCGCGGGCTGCGATAAGCGTCCACGGAACTGTAGATAGCAGAGTATGCTATAATGAAGAACTTTTCTACAACCGCTGTTAATTTCAGTTGGTGGTAACGAGCGAGTAATCGAAATACTAGCGGAAAGGCAATATTTGTTCAAATTACCTTGGATCTTGATGTGGAAAACGTATCGCGTTGTGTGGCAGGATTGCTTGTCACCTACCCGAAATGGAAGTTAACGTTAGAGGGAGCCATCAGAGAATGAACATGAATTCTTGAAAAAGCCCCATCCATTGATAGGTTCATTGATAGGCGAGAAAAGTATCTTGACAATTACATTTGTTGACCGTGGTGGCTGCGACACTTCGAAGTGCCAGGAATTATAACCGCGATTAGAAGTCGCTAATCGGATTCCTCTCGCGTTTGACTCCTCTCGCGTTTGACTCCTCACCCCACCACTCCGCGTCGTTATAACTCACATTTTGGGGAAGACTGCACCATTCTTTAAAAAACGAGTTTCTCCCACGGCATTAGTGGCTGTTTGGTACGGCACTGCTTATCCAGCCCACGCTATCGACGAATTGTATGCCGGCAATCGGGAGAGTCATTTTCTCAAAGATAGTCAACGACTTTCCTTTTGGAATGTTAAAGATGGTCAGCTTGAATGATACCCTATTTATTGAGTCACTACCACCAGCGCCATAGTCGATGTCTACCACAGTGGTCTGACCGGGTATGTTCAGGCCCGAAAAACCTCCATGTATGGACTTCGGAAAAATCAGTAGAACCCCTAATATACTCTATGTGTAGTCCGATAAGAACCGTTAGAAAATAATTCGGAATGCCGTTTTTAGGCTGCAACAATCGACCGATTGGGCCAGCACAAACTATATAAAGCCTCCTGATACTGCCATCCGTGGCCCTGTATCGTATCTCCATACCATGGCGGAAGCAAAAGTGGGGGCTGATATCCATATCACCGACGAAAAAAATGTCGGCTTATCTGCTGTCTTGTCACCAATTCTGACCAGATACCAGAACCCCGAAGATGGTCCTGGAACTCACAGAGGGTTGAAATCCAGACACATGCAATTAATTGCCTTGGGTGGAGCCATTGGAACTGGTCTTTTCGTTGGTTCTGGTGGTGGCTTGGCCACTTGTGGACCTGCTGGGTTGCTCGTTGGGTACTTGGTGTTGGCAGTTTTCGTGTGGTTCATCATGAACTTGTTGAGTGAGATGGTGACTTTGCTTCCCCTTCCTGGTGAAGGTACTTTGTACGCCATGTCCAGAAGGTACGTGGGCAGATCGTTCTCGTTCACAACCGGATGGAACATTTACTATGCTCAAGCAATGATTCCTCCGGCAGAAATCACCGCTTGTGCGTTTGTTATCGAGTATTGGAGTGATGCTAACCCTGCCATCTGGATCTCCATTTTCTTGGTTGTTACCGTGGTCATCAACTTCTTGCCAGTCCGTTATTTCGGAGAGTCGGAGTTCTACGTGTGCATCATCAAAATACTCTGTATCACTGGTTTGATCATTATGGGTATTGTCCTTTTCTTCGGTGGGGGTCCAACTCAACACGGCGTGTTGGGCTTCAGATACTGGAAGAATCCTGGTGCGTTTGTTGAACACTTGGCTCCTGGTAATACCGGCAAGTTTTTGGCTTGCTGGACCGGTATCATCAAGGCCGGATTTGCTTTCCTTTTGAGTCCCGAGTTGATCACCTCGTGCTCGCTGGAGGCCGAGTATCCAAGAAGAAACTTGCCCATCGTGTGCTCGAGATTTATCTACCGTTTGCTCTTTTTCTACATCATGGGTGTTTTGGTGATTGGTGTCATTGTCGCGTCCAACGACCCCGGCTTGATGGGTGCCATTGCTGAAGGTGCCTCTTCTGCAAAGGCATCGCCTTTTGTCATTGGAATGACCAATGCTGGTATCCACGTCTTGCCCCACATTGTGAATGCTTGTATTTTGACCTCCGCCTACTCGTGTGGTGCTGGTATGCTTTACGGGGCTTCTCGTGGTTTGTACTCCATGGCCTTGCAAGGAGATGCACCAAAGATCTTCGGCAAGACCAACCGTTGGGGAGTTCCTTACAATGCTGTGGGAGTGAGTTGTTTGTTCAACTTCTTGGCCTACCTCAACTGCTCCAACTCTGCCTCTACAGTGTTTGCGTGGTTCTCTAACATCGCTACCATTGGTGGCTTCCTTTCATGGATGTTTGTGTCTATTACCTACATCAGATACAGAAAGGTGATTGACTACCACAACTTGAACGACAGAGTTCCTTACAGACCACCATTCCAATTGATTGGTGCTTATGCTTCGGCCATTTTCTTCGGTCTCTTGACACTTACCAACGGATACGGGGTGTTCATCAAGGGCAATTGGAATACCTCAACATTTTTCGCTGCCTACATCACCTGCATTGTGGTAGTTGCATTATACTTGATCAGTCTTACATTGTTTAAGGAGTGGGGCAAGTGGCACAAGCATCCTAGTGAAGTGTACATGTTGGATGTCATTGCTGTTGCCGAGGCCGAGGAAGAGGAGCACAAGGCTGTCTTCTACGCCACCATGGACGGCAGAACGGGTTGGGGATGGAAGATTTTCTATGCTCTTTTGTGATTTGTTTTTATTTCTTTTTAACTGTTGTTATTTGTCTGTTAGATAGATTGGGTATCAATCAATATATTCTTTGACATACTTTCCTATTTTTGTCTCCTCTTTGTTCGTATACCCAGAACTTCATTCCTATACGAAGTGTATCATACCAGTCTTCACCCTCTACTTTCATCACACTCGTTTCTCACGCTATTATGTTGCATTAGGTTTCAAGGCTGAGGTACTCCTTTACAAACACATAAGATTGCTCCGATATGCCCAATTTGCACGATGCGACTTCCGCCCTCACTTAAGTTGAGTTCTCAGCTGCAAAATAGTTAATAAATTCTGAGTTGGTGATCTTTCCATTTACTAGATATATCTCTAGTTAACTAACTATGGCTTCTGTTTTGAGCATGTCCTTAGACGATTATGCCGAATTCGGATCTGGCACTATTAAATGCTATCTCTGGACATAGATTCCGGGAGATAGCCCGATGTATTTCGGTGCCATCTTCAAAGTTTAACTCATCGTGGTGAGCCCCCATTGAAATTCTGCCCTGCCGTTCACCCTCTGAACAATTGCATAAAACGGCCTACCATTTGTGATCCCTATTCGCTGGCAGCGGAGCCAAGATCTAAGTTACTTTCATTTTCTTGTAGATCTAATAAGGCCCACTCTTGTTATTGTACACAGTGCAAAGTACAATGGTGTGTTTCCAGTAGTATTCAGTATGTACCTGTGCGGGATCATTGCTATGAACGTTTCTAGGGCACTGTTGGAGGGGGTTCTTCCGGTTCGGCGAAGAGTTCCGCATAGAGTGAGTCCTGATTATTTATTTGGAGTCCTGATTATTTATTTGGCTAAGATTATTTTCGTATATAAGCACAGCGAAATTCTCTTCCATTCAATAGAAGAGTCCTCTTTTGAAAGATAAAATTCTCAAGTAAGAACGAGCACTTGGCCGATCTCAATAGTGATACAACAATGATTCCCTTCTGGGTGTTGGAGGGTTACTGAAATCTAAAGCTCTTTTCGTACTTGGCTTTGATTTGGAGCTCAGTATTAGTAAGAAGCTTCGGACGTACTCTTGGATGTGATCTCATAGGTCGACATGGGCGTATTTGTCGTGGAGAACCTACTTGAGATTCCTGTCAGTGATCATTTTCGAAGCTGCTTTGGAAGCTAGATTTTCCGCCCAATGACAATAATCGTGGAGGTATTGAGCTGAAGTGATAGCTTGGTGTGCGATGTCTTCGTGATTTCTAGCTCTTACCAGCAAGAGCCCTACCGACCATTCGTTACTCATTTTTGACTGTTGCTAGTGGAAAACCCAAGAGTGGATGGCATGGATCCCGTAGACAACATTTGTAAAGACTTCGTGGGCCTTGATACGGCCTTCGTGGGTCTTAGGTGAGGTCCTTGCTGGTTTGTCAGCAAATCATGATTCCTTCAAGTATTTCGGTATCCGAAAAGTAAATATCGTTGATGAGATTTAAATTGAGGGAAACAGAGTTGAGTTTTCCAAAATGTGCATTTCGTCCTTCGAAGAGATGAACTCTCCAACTTGATGTGTGCTATAGGGTCTTCTTCTTTCTCCTAAAATAAAAAGGATCCGGAGGACTTCCTCGGTGGAAAATCTTTTGTTGCTCGAGGAGGCAGCTTGTGGTGAGTACCTGCTCGAGTTTTTGCAGCCATAATGTTTGATTCTCTGGATATTCGGTTATCTGGGTGTTCCTTCACCCTGGGCAGATTAGATTGAATGATGTCCCAGGGATATGGATCTTCTTTGGCATCACGATGGCTACCCATAGACAATAATTCCTCAGAGCCGGCTTGTGTGCGGCCACTTTCTCTATTTTGACTCTCACCAACAGTTACAGAGCTCATTAAGGCAATCGAATTACTCAGATTTTGCTCCTCGTGAATCACATGTAATGTGGATCTCTTCATATTCTCAGCCACTGTTACATTGCTCAACTGTTGCCATAGCCATCCCAACATGTTGGATGTTTTGATCTTTCTCTTGTAAATGCTAAGGAGGCAGAGAATAGGGCAATGCTCAACGGCAAGTTGAAATGCTGGTCAGGATTCAGATGAAGATTCAGATAAAGATTATGGATCTTCTGATAAGCTTCAGATGAAAGATATTTGAAGCTGTTTTGTGAGTCCTACTATTTTGTTCATCATTACGGCTGCACAGTTGATATATTCTTAGATAAGAGATTGCCTATTATCTAAGCGACATTGTTAGTTTCATATATTCTCTACTAAGGGTGATAGGCGCCTGACGTTGGCATAGGTCCTGCCTCTGCGGGTGGTTTCGGGCTTTTTCTTCCAGATTTCAGACAGTTGGATATATCCTTTCTGAAAGGGCCGGTTTCATTTCACTTTATCACCACCATCAAGGCAATAGTTATCTAGCGACGTAAACCACATAAGTTGTTCAACAGAATGTTGGTGGAATACATGACTATCAGCAAGCGTTTACAAATCGCAGAGGAATCTAGTAGAATATAGAGATCGATACAAAACTAATCTTCTTTTACGAATCAAGAAATACCAAGAACTGGATTCACGTCAATCATTTCACGAACCAAGAAAAATGAAGCAATAACAAAACGTCACATCAGTGATATCCAATGGACAACTACTATTCGTGAATCCGCTTCAAAAAAGCTTGGAGCGGTAACCAGGCGATACCCTTTCTATCTTACTGCTCTGAGTATCGACCCATAACTCCGCCGTTATGACATAAAATCCACCAATAATGTGAGTTGCTTTTTTCTGACGAGAAGCATGGGTATCTTTCATTATTCTTATCTCCAGTGTGCCGTAATTGAATACAAGATTGAGTGAAATCTTTCCTATCTGTGGCTTTTGGCATGTCGTTCATATATGCAGGAGAATTCAATATCTAGAAACGAGCAATCTTCCAATTTGGTCAAAGAGAACAGTTCTTGCATAATTGGAAGCAGTAGTTTTAACGTATGTTCCGTCAGGGCCGTCGCCAAGACGTCACCGCCACCAATTTTATATGATTCTTCAAACTCTTCGAGCACATTAAACCAGACCTTCACAGAGGAGGTGATATCGGCATGCATAAGACCAGGCGCATACTACCTTTATGAAATGGGAAAGATTGCACTATCATGCTCATACAATTCTTCGAGCTCTTCGAGCACTTTAAAGCCAGATCGTCAAAGTGGTGGAAATATCGGTATGCATAAGATAAGGCGCATACTTCCTTATCGAAAAGAGAAAGATAACATTATCTTACGGGGAACCACTATATAGGCCCTCGATATGCCTCTTTCAAATAAATCATCCAACTCTTAGACGTAGCCTCTTCATGTCGAAAGAAAAAAGTATCGATATTCAGGTTAAGCCTGTAGACGAGAGACATGTCGGTTTGTCGACGGTTATGTCGCCAATGCTGGCCAAGTTCCAGCAGGTCGGCGAAGATGGAGCCACCACCCACAGAGGATTGAAATCCAGACACATGCAGTTGATTGCCTTGGGTGGAGGTATTGGAACCGGTATTTTCGTTGGTTCTGGTGGTGGTTTGGCCACTTGTGGACCCGGTGGTTTGCTAGTGGGTTACTTGATTTTGTCTGTTATGTTGTGGTTGATCATGAACATGTTGAGTGAGATGGTCACATTGATTCCCCTTCCTGGTGAAGGTACTTTGTACGCCATGTCGAGAAGATACGTTAGCAGATCATTTTCCGTTACTACCGGATGGAACATTTACTATGCACAAGCCATGATTCCTCCATCGGAAATCACTGCTTGTGCCTTTGTTATCCGTTACTGGAGTGATGCTAACCCTGCTATCTGGATCTCGATCTTCTGTGTCATAACCATTTTAATTAACATTTTGCCAGTGAGATTTTTCGGAGAATCTGAGTTCTACGTGTGCTTCATTAAAGTTTTCTGCATCACTGGTTTGATCATCTTGGGTGTTGTTCTTTTTTTCGGAGGAGGTCCAACTCAGCACGGCGTTTTGGGTTTCAGATACTGGAAGCACCCAGGAGCCTTCACCGAGCACTTGGCTCCTGGTAACACCAGTAAGTTTTTGGCTTGTTGGACCGGTATCATCAAGGCCGGTTTCGCTTTTATCTTGACACCTGAGTTGATCACCTCTTGCTCCCAGGAAGCCGTCTACCCAAGAAGAAACATGCCTATTGTTGCCGAGAGATTCATCTACCGTTTGCTCTTCTTCTACATTGGTGGTGTTTTGGTCATTGGTGTCATTGTTGCCTACAACGACGACCGTTTGATGGGCGCCATTGCTTCCGGATCCTCTTCCGCTGCCGCTTCTCCTTTCGTCATTGGAATGACCAACGCTGGTATCCACACCTTGCCTCACATTGTCAATGCTTGTATCTTGACCTCTGCCTACTCTTGTGGTGCTGGTTTGCTTTACGGAGCTTCTCGTGGTTTGTACTCCATGGCCTTGCAAGGAGATGCACCAAAGATCTTTGGAAAGACCAACAAATGGGGTGTTCCTATCTACTCTGGGAGTGACTTCGTTGTTTACCTTCTTGGCCTACCTTAACTGCTCCAACTCTGCCTCTACAGTGTTCTCATGGCTTTCTAACATTGCCACTATTGCTGGTTTCACGTCGTGGATGTTTGTGGCCGTCACTTACATTGGTTACAGAAAGGTGATTGACTACCACAACTTGAACGACAGAGTTCCATACAGACCAAGATTCCAGATGATTGCTGCCTGGTTCTCGTTGATCTTCTTCGGTCTTTTGACCCTTACTAATGGTTACGGTGTCTTCATCAAGGGTAACTGGAATACCTCGGACTTCTTCTCCGCTTAAATCACCGTTATTATCGTTTTTGTCCTCTACGTTAGCAGTCTTACGTTGTTCAAGGAGTGGGGCAAGTTCCAAAAGCATCCAAGTGAAGTGTACATGTTGGATGTCATTGCGATTGCTGAGGCTGAAGAGATGGAGGACAAGATTGCCTTCGATGCCGTGTATGAGGCCAGAAAAGGGTGGGGATGGAAGATCTACTATGCTATTATGTGATTTCAATTCTGCTTTTCAGTTCAATATATTCTTGGGTGTGTTAGATTGTGTATCAGCTAAGTGTAATAGTTTTAACCAATGGATAAATTTTAGGGACTCTCAGCTTTCAAAACTTCTCTAAAGAGGGTGAGAGGCGAATGACGATGTCATGGGTCCCGCCTCGGGCGGCTTCGTGCTTTCTCTTGCAGGTTCCAATGCATTTGGGGTTCTATCCGCTATCGCTGGTGGGTTGTCCTCAGTTTCCGCAGCAACATATTAACTTCCAGCATTATGGCAGTTATATTATCGAGATTGAAATGTCTTTCAGAAATAATTCCGTGTTTCGTTCTCTGCTTTTTAAAAAGAATAGTTGCTCACTATTTTGACGACGGAGACATTATGGATCTCAAATTGTCCATCAAGAATTAATTGGTGAGCAACGTGATTGGCCATAGAGGCGACGACGAAGGATTCCCTAGAAATAATTTATCGCCAATAAATTCAAAAAATTGAACGAGGATTACACGAATCGTTGGATGGATTGAAATCATCTACTTGGTTATGCTGTGGGGCTTCTTCCATCTCTTGAGATTCTGGCCATGGATCCTCCTTGGAATAATCATACTATAGAGTCCATGTTGTAATAGTTTAGATTCGAAGAATTTATGCCGAAAAACGTAGTTTTCATTATAACAGTATGGGAACGGGGCCCTTTAAGTAGCCGGAGAAGAAGACAGCGGTACCGGCTACGGGTGAGGGATGCTCATGGTATGATGATGTCAAATAAACGTTCTCGGCTTCTGGCTAGGCCGTGATAAGGCACTGATGGACTGTGGGAAGACATCGATGTAGCGTTATTTGTTAGCAACATCAGATAAGCAGCTTCTAAGGTAAATACAAGTGAAAGGAACATTAAAGAACAAAAGCACTGATCGGTGAACAATCTATTACACATATTTTGACTTCCAATAACACTGTCGCTCTCCACATTTAAAGGCAGTTTCTCCTTAACAATAATTCTATCATGGTCTATTCAAATTATATTCAATTCCGGTACTGATTCTCTCATACTGGCTCATTGCCAAATTAGAATTGGATCAAGTCTCCAGGAATAGGTCTTTCTTTTGGCACCTCAATTGCACCTTTTGCTTCCTTGGTCCTAGTCTGAATAACCTTGAGCATATTGTAGATCATGGTCAACAAAGGTGCCTCAACTCCGTTTCTCTGGGCAATCCTAACCGCGTTTCCAGGAATCACCTCCAGCTCAATGTAGTTCCCCTTTCTGATGTCCACCAACATGGAAGGAGCATAGTAAACTCCGTCGTCCGATCTGATCATGAACTCCATGATACCCTCGTCCAACTCTACGCCATCAGACTTGGCAATGGCCATCACTTCTTTCATCACAGGGCGGACCATCAGCTCTACACCTCCAAACATCTCCAATCTGCCCGCATCCAAGTCGGTGATAGCACAGAGTGGGTTCAATGCTGCGTTGTAGATCAACTTTCTCCATCTGGTGTACTTGACGTCGTCGTCGTACACACACTCGTTCTTACCGTTGTGGTAGAGTTCTGCAAAGTCCTTAGCACTCTTCTCTTGAACATCAAGAGGCAAGTTGGAGTTCTCAAAGTACCCCACCTTGAGGAAATCGTGGCCCTCGTGGTCAATGACTCCATCGCCGTAACTAGTGGACGAGATCATGGAAACTCCACTCAAAACAATGTTGTTGGGGTACTTGGCAATGACCGAAGCGCCAATGTCAATTCCGTTCTGGAGAAGCACGATAGAGGTTACTCCATCAGTTACTACTGGCTCGATCAAATCCTCCACCTTGAAGATGTCGGGAGTGTTCTTAGTAGAAACTACGACGTAGTCAAATGGACCCTCGTGGGTAGCATCCTCAATGGTCTTCACAATAGTGGAGGGGTGGAATTCAACTTCGCCATAGTCAACGGATTTAATCTTGTAACCGTTCTGCTTGACTGCATCATAGTCGGATCTGATAACCAAAGTGGGTTTGGCCTTATTGTTAAGGCTCAAGGCGTAAGCAGCCATTGTGCCCACACCGCCAGTGCCGAGAACTAATACCGAGGTCATTTTGAGAATTTAGAGATTTAAAATTGTGTAGTGAGCTGAAAAGTACTGAATATTCGACGGGTTTAAATCGTAGATAGGTAGCGACGGAAAGAATGTCGCTAATATGCATCGTCGCGCTATGCCATATTAGGAAGTAACCGCGTAATCCCTCCCCAATCTGTAGATGGCCCGCTATGTACAGAATTCGAATTTCAGCCGCTGCCTCCGACTCCACTTAGCTATCAGTATGGTCCCAAGATATCTTCAATATCCCCCATATAAAACTTGGGGGCCGCTAGATTTGCTGGATTCACTTCATCCATGTTCCACACCCTTGATGGCGAGAAGTTGAATTTGGTGGAAGAGAAAGGTGCTTGTGTGAAGGTCCAGCTACCTAGGGCTAAGCTGACCAAGTTCTTCGGAGCCAGAGCAAGATCTAATCAGGGATGCTTGACCTGTAGAAAACGCAAGTATGTGGATCACCCTTTGGAAATTGTTTCTTTTTTACTAACTTTACCCAGAAAGAAATGCGATGAGGCCCACCCCATTTGCCTACGATGTAAGGAACGGAACAAGGAATGTACGTGGCCAGCTCGAAAGAAGGCTAAATCCGAGAGGGATCTCATCTTGATGCTGACAAGCCCGGAACACATGCGTAATGTTTCGATAAAAGCAGAAAAGGCCCCGTCAAAGCCCTCAGTAGGTCAATCCAAGGTTCTTGACCCGGTTCTTGACCAGGTTCTTGACAACGCTCTCTCAGGAGCTCCGATACCAGAGTCGCTGCCAGGGTCATTTGCGGTGTGGGACGGCGTGGAGGTGTTGGAATTCGCCCCTTTGGACTTGGAGGCCGTTGAAAGTGATCTTATAGGCTTTAAAGAAGACTTGACGACGTTCCAGATGGAACTAGAAGAGCTGAAATGTACGGAATTGTTGGATGCTCAGCTTGCGGAGCTTCAGAAGGAGTTCGAGGTAGCTCCGGTAATTGACAATTCGTTGTATTCTGACTTGCTGACCCGATTGGATCCCGAGAGCTTGAGGTATTTGGACTTGTTCCAAGAATATTGTACCTTTGTCTCAGTTGCCTCCGGTTCGCTGAACTACTATCGGTCTACTTTTATGAGTTTGGCAAGAAAGAGCGAGCCAATTCTCTACGCTGTCACCGCATGGGGTGGATTCTTCCAAGAGCTCCGCAAGCGCAAGGGTGACTTTTCCAAGCCGTGGAAGTACATGCAAAAAGCCGCCAAAATGATGTGCAATTTAATTGGCGATAATTTGAAGCCCAACAATAAGGAAGACCTTATTGTACTTTTTGCATTCTATTTGATTTTTATCAGCATTGAGGTGTGTACTGGTGATGTGCGCAACTGGGGAGGGTTGCTCCACCAGTGCTCACAGTTGATTAGATCTTTTGGTGGGTTGGCCGGGGTTTCGGAGATGTTCAACCACTCCAATGACATCAAGTGGCTCATATCCCATTTCCAATTTCATGATATCGTTTCGTCGCATGCTCTACTTCGAGGAACTATGTATCCAATTGAAGAGTACCAGGCTGTTCTCCCGGAGGATCCGAACTACGGAATCGATCCCTTGCAAGGAATAGCGGCACCAGTTTACTATCTCATTGGCGAGGTCGGAAACCTCAAGGTGCAACTACGTAAGCAATGGGCCATGATTGAGGAACAAATCAGAACTGGGGGAGAAAACGCCCATGAATTGCGAATCGACTATTACGAGAAGCTTGAGGTGCTGACAGAAATATTTGCCAAAAAAATCGACGGCATCGCTCCCTGGCAATGCCATCTTGACTTGATAAAGCTGGACCAGGATGAGTGCGAGATCCAGATGGGGCTCTTTGACTTGTATCTGTATATTTGTCAGATGCAATTCGATCTTAGCATCAAGCAAGTGCCTCCAGCGGCACCCAGACAGCAGTTACTCCTCATGAAGGCTGTCAACCTCATTGATTTTCTTCTTCCAACGAAAGCGAAAGCGTCCCTCTCATTGCTGCTTCTTGTTTGTGGAATGATGTGTGTTACCCGGTCCGATAGGGAGGAGATGATCAGTCGGTTCCGAAAGCATCTGAACCAGTATCAGATCGGAAACTTTCAGCGTGTGAAAGAATTGGTGGAGTACGCATGGACACGTAATCCTTGTGGACTCGAGTGTATGGACTGGGCGAAGCTCGGAGACGAGAAAGGATGGAACCTTTTCGTCGGATGAACGGTATTTTTTTTTTTGGTGGCACACATCACTTTCAATCTCTGGGTGAAAGATGTGTTCTCATTTCCCTTGTTGCCGTCCGAGATCTCTATTGAAAATTACATCACGTCATTGTGGCTTGGTCTGGAGATCTACTTGTAGGACATCTCTGTGTGGAGGGTAGGATGGATACCTTCTTGAAGAATGTTCTCCATAAAACCTAGGATCTTTGGTATCGAAGCTACTAGCCAAACTAATTCATATGGTTTCTATTCTGTAATGAATTATGGTTTTTCAATTCTCAAAAGCGGTTTGAATCCAATATTCGATAGATGGGGATTTCAGGTGTTTCAGACCTTGCATAGAACCACTAGATGCGTGAATTGACAGTTAGAAGCACCTTGAAGAAATACACGCACGGGTAAGAAATGGTTCTTTCCCAGGATACCATTGGGAACGGCTAACTCATCGTACAAATCTAGGTTCGAGGAGTGAGAATCTCTTCTCCTGGTCGGTTGTTGTCTTTGGCACCACCGACTTTGACCTCATCCTATTTGTAATCGCTCACCTTCCAATTTGTACTACAATTATCTGTACCATTGGTATCTGTATCATTGGTATCTGTACCACGATCAACTTTCATCAACTCTACGCAATAGAATTTCGAATCGTTAACCAACTCCAGTCTCTACTTGTGCTCTGAGTCTTCGTTCTGAATAGGTCATTCTTCAAGAGCCTCGCATCCAACAAATACCATTGATGGCCGTAACATAGTAATTGTGCCCGAATCGCCCGTTCCAAGAACTAAAAGAGAATTCTAACATGTAGAGGAAGTAAGATTAGTGCAACCAGGAAATTCTCCAATTATAAACTACTGGATGGTCTCTGCTTTATCGGGACTAACTCGATGTGCTCCTGCATATCCGGGACGTACCATGCATACGATTTCCACTGGGAAGTTCACTTCATCTTCATGTTCCACACCCTAGATGGCGAGAGCTTGAATTTGGTCGAACAAAAACGTGCTCCTGTGAAGGTCCAACTACCTTTGGCCAAGCTGACCAAGTTTGTTGGCTCCAGAGCAAGATCAACCCTGGGATGCTTGACCTGTCGGAAACTGAAGTGTGTGATTTATATTATTAAATGCTACGTGCTTCGTGGTTTGTGATTGTACTAACATTCTCTAGAAAGAAATGCGATGAGTCTTTCCCTGTTTGCGTCAAGTGCAAGCAAAGAAACAAGGAATGCACCTGGCCCACTCGAAAGAGGCCTTTATCGGAGACCGATGTCACCTTGATGCCGACAAAACCTAACCACATGAGAGTTGTTTCTGTGAAAATGGAGAATGTGCTGACCACTGTGAGCCCAAGCTCTGGATCTGACCATATTGCTTCAAGCACACCGATGTCCAGCTTGCTGTCTGCGCCTGTTGCGGCTATGAAGGGTGCAGAAGTACTCGACTACCCTACTTTAGACTTAGGGGACGTTGAAGGGGATCTCATGGGCTTCAAGGAAGACTTGAAGACTTTCCAGATGGAACTAGAGGAGCAGAAGAATTTGGAGTTGCTGGACGAGCAGCTTGCAGAGCTTCAGAAAGAATTCCTGATTGTTCTGGCTACTGACAATCCTTTTCGCTCTGCTTACTTGTCGAAATTAGATGCTGAAGGCTTGAGATATTTGGATGTGTTTGACGAGTATTGTACGTTCATCTCTCTTTCCACAAGATCGCTGAATTACATTAGGATAACCTATGGGAATTTGGCAACGAAACACGAGCCAATTCTCTACGCCATCTCCGCCATGGGTGGGTTCTTCCAGGAACTTTTCAAGCCCAAAGGAAATTTTTCCATCCCGTGGCTGTACATGCAAAAGTCTGCCAAACTGATGTGCAATCTTATTGGTGATAATTTGAAGCTGAACAATAAGGAGGACTTTATTGTACTTTTTGCATTCTATTTGATTTTTATCAGCATTGAGGTATGCACTGGTGATGTGGGTAATTGGGGAGGGTTGCTCCACCAGTGCTGGCAGTTGATCAAGACTTTTGGTGGTTTGGCCAAAGTGGCGGAAACCTTCAACAATTCCAACGACATCAAGTGGCTCATGTACAATTTCCAGTATCATGATATCCTTTCATCTCGTGCTTTCACCCAAGGAACTATGTATTCCATAGACGAGTACAGGTCTGTTCTTCCGGAGGATCCAAACTATGGAATTGATCCCTTGCATGGAATAGCTACACCTGTTTACTACATCTTTGGCGAGATAGGAAATGCTCAGGTGAAAATGCGCAAGAAATGGGCAACGATAAAGGAACAATTAAGGATAGGTGGGGAGGGTGTCCATGAGTTGCGGATCGAATATTATGAAGAACTTGAGCAGCTTGCAGATTTATTCACTGAAAAAATCGAAGCTGTTAGTCCTTGGAACTGCCATCTCCATTCAATGAAGCTCGACCAGGAGGAGTACGAGATGCATATGGGGCTCTTCGACTTGTATGTGTACATTTGTCAGATGCAAGTGAATCAGGGCATCAGGCGACTCCCGGCTTCGTCGCCTTGCCAACAGCTCCTTCTCAGGAAGGCAGTAAAACTTATTGATATTCTTATTTTGACGAGAGCGAAGGTGGCACTCAGTTTGCTGATTCTTGTGTGCGGCATGTCATGTGTTACCCAGCTTGATAGGGACGAGATGATCCAAAGGTTCCGAAAGCATCTGAAGCAGTATCTGATCGGAAACTTTCTGCGTGTGGAAGAGTTGGTGGAACATGTTTGGAAAGTTGATCCTCATGGACGCCGATGTCTTGATTGGGCGCAACTCGCAGACCAGAAGGGGTGGTACTTCTATGTGGGATAATCCGTTGTGATTACGACCTATTGGTGCGTGGTTTATTGATCCTCTCGAACGCTTCTTTCACTTGCTGTCGCATGATAGAAGTTGGAAATTTTTAGTTTCAAGAGAATTCTGTTAATGTGGATGTTCTATTTACGATGGAACTCTACTATTTGTCATGATTATTAGAGTGGAATGACTAGGAGAGTTATCAGCTACTCAATTGACTTTCAGCGACAATAAGTGCATGACGACATGTTTACAGCTAATGCGTTGTCGGTTTTGTTGTCGAATAGCTTGAAAGTGACTTAGATGCTGAGAAAATTTGTGATGCAAATTGAGTAACTAGCTCTTGAAATTTCACTCTAATTCTCATGCATGGAACATTTTGAGTGTTGATATGATACATGCCTATGTACTGCGAGTATGGAGCAGCTGGTTGGAGGTTTGGATGTCTCTCTGTATACGCTTTGTCTGATGGAGTTCACAGTCGGTGATGTATGGGAGTGAGAAATTCCTAGTGGACAAGAAGAAGTTTTATGTATTGCGGACGGATAATTGGACATTGAGATGATTGGGAAAATCGAATCATCAAAGATGGAAACCATTGGAAAAGGAATTTGAATTTTGTAGGGTAATATGATGAACACTGCTTGGACAATTGGATGCAGAGCCAAGGTAAGAGATCATTGAGCATGTACGATTTTTCTTGGAACCTTTGTGATTCAAAATCCACCTAGTGGAACCCACGCCCCAGAATGCAATAAAAAAAATTTCCAGAATCCATGCCGAATCAATATTACAAGAATCATCGTTTTCGCCGCATTCAAGGGCTATGCTGGGTTATCTTGCGGCTAGATAACTGAGCACCTGCACAATGTTCCAGTCTTAACTTGACCGAAAATTGCTTCTGGTCATCCATTGCACATTTCCACCACCTGCCAATGCAAGAATTCCAAAATCACCTCATTCGTCATTTTCCATATACTCCCTCACTATTTCTTCTCCCACAATGTCCGTCCGTGAATCGGCCCAACTGCGCTAACGCCGGTACTTGTGTGCAGTCCGAATGACGACAACTGCGCCAAGCCACACGATAGTGGTTTTCTGGGAGCACTAATCATGATAATCAGCAGGCTGCGGTAAATTGAGCCTCTCGACGCATTCAGAAGGGTATGACGTCACCCGTGACCCTTGTTGTTGGTTGATGAGCCAATCAAGTTGGATGTTTCCCCCTAAACCCTTACCTTCCTTCCTCGTATCCTGATGTCAATCACTCATGTCTACAGCTAGTGGTGGATAGTATGCAGTCTGAAATAGCCTCAGCCGTGACTACCACCTGCATGCAGCCGGGTCCACACGTATATAAAGCAATGAAATCTCCTTGTATTTCTCCCCACAAATCATGAGTTCCCCATTCGAAAATACCACTTCTCACCCGCAATTCAAAGGCAGCGACATTCCAGCTGAACCCCAGTTGACTGCGTCCAACGACTCCATCGTCAAAGAGAACGAGGCCTACTTCAAGCCAGAAATGGTTGCAAAGAATTTTGCCAGAACTTACAAAACTCCTCCACCCAACGGATACCAGAACTTCATTACCAGATTGGGTAAGACGTTTGGATTGTGTGGAATGTTCTGTTGCTTTTGCGACAATCCCTACCAGACGGTCAACCAAGGTGAAGTGGGATTAGTGCAGACTTTTGGTGCCCTTTCAAGAACAGTGGAGCCGGGACTCTCCTACGTCAATACCTGGTCGGAGAAGTTGTTCAGAGTCAACATTAAGGTCAACACGAAGGAGTTGCCTCCACAATCGTGTTTCACCAGAGACAATTTGTCCGTGTCGATCACCTCGGTGGTGTACTACAACATCATCGATCCCCAGAAAGCAATCTTTTCTATTTCGGATATTCACAGCGCCATAATGGAGAGAACGCAAAACACCATGAGAGATGTTGTTGGTAGTCGTGTGTTGCAAGATGTGGTGGAGAAGCGCGAGGAGATTGCCGATTCCATTGCCGAAATCATCTCCAAGACCGCATACACTTGGGGAGTCCACATTGAGTCGATTTTGATCAAGGACTTGACGTTGCCTCATTCGGTACAGGACTCGTTTGCTAAGGCTGCTGAGGCCAAGAGAATTGGAGAGGCCAAGATCATCAATGCCAAGGCAGAGGTGGAGAGTGCCAAGCAGATGAGAAAGGCTTCTGATATCTTGAGTTCTCCTGCTGCTTTGCAGATCAGATACCTTGAAGCGTTGCAGAATATGAGCAGAAACCCTGGAACGAGGGTGATTTTCATGCCTAGTGCTGATTCTATCGAGAAAATCGTCCATCTGCAAGGACCACACCAGAACATTGGTAGTATTCCGGAGGAGGTTTCACCAGACAACACTGGGAGACAGATTGCTAATCAGATTCTGATACAAGAGGCAATGAGGGAGTGATTGGTGTGATGAGAGAGTGAGATTGGCGTAATGAGAGAGAGATTGGCGAGTTGAGAGAGTGAATGGGGCGAGTTTGAGGTTTTCTGTGTGGAAGTGTGAGACATTGAGCTTTTGAGGCTCACAGAGTGTGTTATGGCCTGGTGCCTGTATTATCGTTAATTAACTTAATGAATGTTAAGAGCTGACAAGATTAATATGTTATTGGCAGAATGTAGTCCGAATCGAGTGAATGGTGATAGAAGCGTATTGCAAATTTGGGAATGTGGACCGAGTGAATGATAACTGAAACAAAATACGAACTCAGGAATGTGGATCAAGGAATGTAAGAATTGAGGAAGGATTTGGTACGTAGGTCACATTAGGTTTATGTATACGTCATCGTTATTCCCGGTTTTTGATATTGGAGCATCAATGTTGGAGATAGTTTAGATTTCGGTGATACTAAGTCTACAGACGAGGTTACGATTCAATAAGACAATCAGAGGATCGAGTCGAGGAAACTATTCCTTATTTTCTTATATTTGCTCCATTTGCTTTATCTATCTCCGAACTAGACAGAGCTCACGATGTTCATAGTATTTCTCACAAAAGCGCACCTTGTTTGACAATTGCGAAACCAAAGAAACACAAAATACGCAAAGACTATCATTCAATCAACATACACCATGCCATCAATATACACTATACCATCAAAATGCGCCAGATACATTGATTCATCTAATAAACACCATACCTCCCCAAACACCATATCGTATCCAAACCCCCCATTCACCGAGACTACACATGTAAATGTCACCCAAGAAGTAGGAACAACAAAAGCACCAACGAAAATAAAAACAAAAAAAAAAAACTAACCAAACTAGAGCATCTATTGCCTCCGTCTCTCCACTCCCCTCGCCATATCCACCAATCGACCCATATGATCCAATCTATAATTCCACTTTCTCCAACATCCTGCACCCACCACCCTAATCGTAACTTCGAAAAGGCACTTCGCCCTGAGACTCAAGCAAACCACCAAAACACTCTCCAATTGCGTCTCTCACGCCTTAGCACGTCTCTGCATCTTGATTTGCTTCATTCCAATTCACACTTTTCTCCAATCGCTGCATTTCTCCACGTAACCATCCGAATCTTATCGTGATCTAACCATGGATTCAAGATTCTCGTGGTTGGACTCGGTTCCACAAGCCGATACCCCGCCCCTGCTGGGGTTGGCACCTCCGCCGGTGTCGTTTGGGTCGTCATCTAATAGTGAGTTGGCCAGATCCCAGGACCACTACAGGTTCACAAATGCTTCGGCAGATAATATTGTGGAGCAGTCTCGAGGCGACACAGTTCCCGGATACTTGGATCCTGAAAGTATTCCCTTATCTCTTACGGCTCAGGAGCTCACCCTCGAAGAGTCTAAAACTTATATGCGGTGGTACCTGGACATTTTGGCCCGGACAAACCAGCGAACGGTTTCTATGTCTGACGTGTACCAGTTCTTGAGCAACTTCCGGCTCTCGCCGGAAATCAAGGAGCGAATCAACCGGGTGTTCTCTAAGATCCTCGCACTGATCAACATCGGCGAGTTTTTTGCATTGTTGCGGGTAGTGTCGCATACTCTTCAAGGAAAGGAGCCTTCCAGGGCACTTATAAAGGTACGGGCATCTGTACCAGTTCCCCCGCTGATTTTGTCGAAAAAGCGCCAAAACGATGACCATGACGATGGCTTTAAACAAGACGAATCTCCGCCAGAAACCTCTCCTCCCGCGGTTCCGTTGGACTTGGATCTGTTTACTCAATTCATGCTCACTGGTGAAAGACCCGAGGAACGAGCTCCCAAAAAACGCCTGAAGAAACTCAAATCGGTCAAATTCTCCGACCAGGTCATCACCGATATCCATGACATCACTCCCGAAACTGCACAATCGTCATCCCAACAGGGTTTAGACTATTCGCTTCCCATGGATCAGCTTCTAAATCGGATCAATTCGTCGAAGCATTTGGCAGTACCTTCAGTTCCACAGCCTTCTGCTTCGCCAGATCCAGAAGAAAAGCAAATATTGCGTGATATGGAGGGCCAAATCAACCACTTCCAGAACTTACATTCCGTGGACACCATGCTGATCGACGGAGTTCCTTCCAACATCCATGTACACCATGATTCGGACTTTTCACTGCCCCGCCTGTCGCTGCCACAGCTACCGCTTCTTCGGCCCAACATGACCGGGCCAGCGCAAATGGCCCAGATCTTCTCCAACCAGCCCTCGGAATACCTGCCCAACCAATATCTGTCCGATCATTACCCTGCCGAGGACCAACTTCGGCCCAACATCACTGGTCCCGCAGACATGCAGCGGCGTTTCTCATCTTTGGGTGATGAAGCCCAACCTCCGGCAATATCTCTCCAGTCGTTTACTTCGCAAATGACTGGAGACACCTTGGCCAATACCAACCAGAACGCAACGATCGGCCATGAAAGACACCTATCGCCTCCACCTGTTCCTGCCAACCGTCGAACGCGTTCTTACTCACAACCCAGTCCCGTTCAAATCGACTGGGAATCCGAGAGCAAAAAAGTCCTGAATCAGCATGCATCGCCATCTAGGGATCATGCAACCAACGGGCTCGCCATTCCTCCACCGCATCGCTTTCGGTCTGCATCATCTTCTCCGTCACATCCACTTCCTCCAAGATCACCTCTAGGAATGTCCCGGCCTTTACCTCCTCCACCACCACCTTCTAGACGGACTTTATCTGTGTCGAAGTCTCCTTCTCCGTTGGGAGTGCAGACCATCGACCAGATCATTGGGAACACTCAACCTCCGTTACCTGACAAGATTCCGAATGGCATTTACCAAAATGGAGAAGCTTCCTCCAGCACCGCCAACATTCTTGATGATCTCAAAGCATTACAGGAGGAGGTGGATAAGATCAGAGACATGGCGGGTGGATTTTAAATATCACATAGACAAAGGATATATGGGAAGCAAGTGCAGTTTTCTACCATGTACTAATGACCCGTACTTAATCATCTGAAGTAAAAATAGAACTAACAAAAATACCAACTCATTTACTGGCTTTCTTCCCCGGAGGATTATGATTATTATCTAGGGAAAGAATATTTCGGATGTGAGAATTCTGATTAAAATTGTGTAGTTCTCTATCACGTAATATTGGCCCATATTCAATCATCAAAGGCCTCGCTGGCCTTTTTCATTGTTGCAATTTTCACCAACGGAGCCAAAGATGACACATTATCGCTTTCAAGGATGAACTTGTCTTCGAGAAGCTTTTCTGCGTTTGCTCTTTTGACAGGATCGACTTGCAAGCAACGTGCCAAGAATTTCTTGATGTCGTTACTCAACGCCTCGGGCTCCTTCAATCTTGGAGTTCCATTGGTTGCAATCAAGTACAACGCTCTCAATGGGGTCTCATTCAAGTAAGGAGGTTCTCCTTCGATCATTTCGATAACCATGATTCCTAACGACCAAATATCAACTTTTGGACCATATTCCTTTCTGGACACAACCTCAGGAGCCATCCAGTATGGTGTGCCAACCATGGTAGTTCTCTTCAAGTTGAGTTCATTAATCTGAGCGCAGAATCCAAAATCGGTCATCTTTATCATGCCATCAGTGTTGAGCAAGATATTATCAGATTTGATATCTCTGTGGATGACACCCTTGCTGTGCAAAAACTTCAAGCCTTTGAGTGTTTCACGGCAAACAGCTCCGATCTGACCCTCAGTCATGACACTGTGAGTAACGATTTCCGTCAAGGAGCCTCCTTCCATGTATTCCATAACAACCCATAACTCGCCCTTCAACAAGTACGAGTCAATATAGTTAACAATGTTAGGGTGCTTGCTTCCCTTCATGACAAGAATTTCATTGATGATTAGCTCCTTCTTGGGCTGTTGTTCGAGATTCATCTGCTTGATCGCAACGACCATGTTGGCAGCATTTACGGTATGAGCAATATAGACACCACCGGACGCTCCTTGGCCAATTTTTTTCAAGTCACTGTAGTAATCATTGGGATTACCCTCGGTGCAAATGCTTTGTAACTTTGCGATAATCTGCTGATTCTTGCGCTTCTTCTCTTCTCTCTTCTTCTGAGCCAAGATAGCGGCTTTCTTAGCGTCACGAACAGGTTGCAGATTTTGGTTCTGGCGCTCTGCAGATGCGGCTGTGGAATCTTCAGGCTGTGGGTGATCGTGCTCATCCGAGGTGATATCTGCTAATGCCTGAGCCGGTGTTTTAGATTGAGGAGGAGGAGGTGGTGGGGGAGGAGCTCTGTGGTTTTTGAAGTCATCTCTGGTTCTGCTGAAATCCGATGTATCAAACCTTGAAGCTGACGCCACAGGAGCAGTAGTAGGTTGGCGATTGTCTGATTGCAATTGGGAAGCAAGAGAGTACTCGTGAGATTTTGACTTCGGAATACTGCCCAGTGGTTGCGGAGGAGGTGCACGCAATGGAGCCCTAACCTTCGATGGCAAAGGTGGAGCGGATATTAAGTCTCCAGCGATCTTAGCATTTTTGAACAGTTTCGCCGACTTGCCTGATATTGACCGCCTTCCCAAGAATGAACCCTTGCGTCCAGCGCTTGATGGAGATTGAGTAGTCTCAGGCGTTGAGGCACTCGGTGTCGAAGGGGGCTTTGGAGCCGGCCTGCTTGGAATATATTGACCTTCGTAAGAACCGGGGGTCTTCATCTTCTGAGAAGGTGTAATGGATTGAGCTGGAGTGGTTGGCGGTTGTTGATACAGCTGAGGGGTGGTGATCTGATCGAACAGGTCAGTGCTGTTGGGCATTGTTGGCGTCGATATTGGCGAAGAATGCGAGAGAGACGCTGAAGAATCGTTGGTTAGTTTCGTGAGCGAAGTAGCAGAGGAATTTCCGTACTTTGTCTGCTTGAACTTCTTGAAGGCATTGTCATCAGCATTCTCGTTGGAGTCCTGGTAGAACGCCACAATATCCATGACTGCCTGGGGATGTTGCTCTTGCTCCCTCTTAGAAATACCACTTGCGCTCAAAAGTCTTTCCCATTCAATGGGCAATCCAGTGTAAGAGCCATCGTCATCGATTCCAACGTGAGCAACATGCTTTGCGTTGAACGGGGTACTGATTTTCATAGTCAATTCTGGAGAGGCGGATTGATTGCTGAAATCTTTTCCTCCACCCAGTCTGTGTTTTCCAAACATAGACGAAAAGACACCCTTAACCCTACTAACATTCTTTCTTGGCTTTGCACTCCCATTGACCAGGAATTTCTGCCCTGGTGAACTTAGTCCCGGCGCTAGAATAGGAGAATTTCTAGCTGGTGACTGGTAATTGAATGTGCTGGTATTCTGAGATTCTGGAGGCGTGGATTGAGCAAATGTGGATATGGTTGGATTAGGGTAAGGGGAGGTTGCATGTGCAGAAGTGACCTTGGGTGGGTTGGACAGCGGAGTGGATGGTGAATGTTTCAACACTGTCAGTGTTGAAAAGGACCGAGTACCTGAATCTTCGAGATTGCGAATGTTGAGACCTCCTAATGGCTCCTCGAGAGCAGTAGAGTGACTCACATCAACGGCATCATTTTCATCATCATCCACACTGTCATGGACTGTACGGATTTTGCCTAAGGCACCAGTATCATTGATGTCGGGTTTGGTAATTCCAGATTCGGTAGAGCGCAGTGAGTCAGATTCTCTGCTCAGCGAGTTATACGGGCGTTTCAAGTAATCTTCAAGATTGGCTAAGTCAGCCTTGGGTTTTCCTGGATCAAGCATTGGTTTATAAGTGGCAATGTCAGGAGAATCAAGGTAGGGACTCTTGGAAATGGAAATATCTCCTTGTAACAAGTCGCCACGCACCGGAATATCAAACGAATCAACATCCAAGTGATCCTGGCGATGAACTATCTGGGGACTAATGTCCAGGATACCGCTACCTCGAGATTTACGCACTGACGAAGAACGAGAACTGTCAGGTACTTCTTGGAGATCTTCGGATATGTCAGAGTCAAGGAGCAAAATCGAAGCTTTATCTTCAAATTGGGTCTCGGCAACAATTTCCTTGGCCTTGTCTGAATCCAATTGATCTGAAGCGGACTGAATATTGACGACGACAGGTTGGACTCCAGGAATAGGTGTGCTCAGATGAAAAGCAATGGCCACTCCAGACAGGTCAAGTCCTTCACCAGCAGATTTCATGGATATTGAGCTATCTTCGTCAGGGCCCGATTCTGCGGGGTTGATGTCTTGCGCCAAATCAGACTCTTCGGTATTCAACCCGTCGACTTCACGCGTCAATACGTCAATTTCTTCGTGGTGCAGAAATCCTCGGCTATTGGAGTTTATGAAGTTCTCGTCTATGGCGGGACGCTTCTCCAGGCTCAATTTCTCCGCCAAGTTATCGTACAGTTCGTGAGTATCGGACTTCAAGCCAGTGAAGTCATAAATGCCCGGCATTCGTGGCAACAGGCTAATCAGATCATTGTGGTCATTTTCGCTCACCAGAAGGCGGGGCACAATGGCCGAGGAGGCCGCGGCATCAACGTCTTCGGCCAGATGAATCGAAGTTTGCAGAATATCTTCATTGGTGATGTGTTTGGAGGCGTTTTCAAACGCCAGCGTAAGCTCCAAAACGGGCAGGGTGGGCATTCGCATCGCGGGCGATTTGGGAATACCCCCCGTAGCAAAATTGTCGTCGGAAGAATGGGACTGGGACATTTGGAAATAGATAGGGTAGCTGAGACCACGAAATCGAGATTGTAATAATTATGGAAGATTGGCCAATTGGGGAAACGCGAGAAAGGAACGGCAGCACGCAGCAAATCAGTAGCAGCGGACAAGTAGAACACGAAGACGGAGGCACTCAGCACACCACATAGAATTTGGAGAAAAGTGAAGAGGTTTGTTATTGGAGGGATTCTGTGCAATATAACTTTTTCCTCGACGTCTGTGTGCAGAGAACGGGTGGGTAACATTCGCGGTGAGTGAAGATCATTACGAGAAAGTAGACATGTAGAGGCGCCAATGGGTGGGAGCAAGGGGGGAATGAGGTGTATTTATAGTGTGGAGCGGGGTAGATGGCAGGACAACCATTGTGGAGACATTTATGGACACAAACACAGTTTTGGTGGAGATATCAGTGTCAGAGCCTTGATCTTTGAGGCTAGGATCAGATACACTTCGTTGCGAGCCCGGGCCACACGGCAGCTAGATTCGGAAAATATGGTTTAATATCTGCATACGTGAGTGAGACAAGAATGTCGAGAAAAAGTCGTAATTTGGAGGAAAGTGGATATCTTGAGGAAATTGAAATACTTAAGAATAGTGGAATGTTTGAAGAAAT
The DNA here is from genome assembly GCA_030557965.1 of Sungouiella middelhoveniana. Lineage (NCBI taxonomy): Eukaryota > Fungi > Ascomycota > Pichiomycetes > Serinales > Metschnikowiaceae > Sungouiella > Sungouiella middelhoveniana. The sequence goes on along the minus strand of JANIJQ010000013.1, from coordinate 210,678 downwards.
TAGAGTTGTTGATAATGGTGAGTTTTCCGAATGGTAAAGGGACATTGACAGAATAGGGGTAAACGTTCGTTTCTGCATCGCTAATCTTCGTTTATTGTGAAGTAAGTCAATAATTTCAATCACGGCCGGGACTAGACAAGCCGTTTCCAGATGAATTAGAGCTGGTCGTAATATTCAGCAAATGCAATTGATCCTGCGCTTTGTACTTTTTTACCTTCTCTTCTTCTTGTCCTATCCTATTTTCTTCCTACAGATAGCACTGGTTGTTAATTAATGGCATTCGGGATTTGTTGCATATTTCTGCATTTCCGAAGTCTTTGGCTTCGCGTTCAAGATGCAAGATTCTAGACACCGGGAATTGTCCGAGATTATTTTCCACATGTTGGCTTGTCTCATAATTAAGTTTTTCTGCACGGTTTTTCTGTGCCATTGTAAGCAGTTCCTCGCTGACGTTTCTCACTGGAATCGCTCCCATAGTTAACAGCCTCGCCCACTTTTTTGCCACACCAAGCTAATGAGAACTGGTACGCGAACTGGTTTTCTTCCAAAGAGAACTCTTTCCTTCCTAAGAGTGTCCGATTAACCGCCGTCGGATTCCTTCGTGTCCTTTACTTGTGGATACTCCAGATTCTCTCCCTGCAGATAGCACCATCCAACCAAATGCGAGCCTGAAAAACACCCACCTTGAACTAACTTTCACTACAACTTGATCGTATGTTTCTATTGTCAATGGCCCTACCAGGGTAAAACTCACTGCTACAATGAAATCCAATTAGTTTCTATTGGGTACACCCGTACAGGTGTACCCCATTTGGCCTGGCATTTTCGTGCACCTTGTTTCTCCAATACTAACCACTCCAGAAAAATGGCCGACCAGGTACAAAAAATCGCCCCAACGTCGCAGAACTTGTTGAACGATAAAGTATGTTGTTTTGAATTTTGAGTGCAGAAACGAAGATACGTGCCAGAATCTCGGGAAGTCAATTATCACAAGCGTTAAAGAATCAGAACTTGGAGAAAGAGAATGGAATGATAAGAATCTCAATAATGTAAGAATCTCAATAATGTCCGATGTTCAATTAGATCTACGATTGTCTGAAAACCACGAAAGGGCCCTCCAAATAGCTGGAATGATTGCGCCATCCATATTCTCACTTGAAATCAAATTACTAACACTCTAGTGGGATCTTGTGTTATCAAACACTTTGATCAAGACCGGCTTGGGCTTCGGCGGAGGCGTGTTGGCATCCATCTTGTTTTTCAAGAGAAGAACGTTTCCTGTGTGGGTTGGTGTCGGCTTTGGGTTGGGAAGAGGCTATTCTGAGGGAGATGCCATTTTCAGATCAGACTACGGCGTCAGAAGCTACAAGGCCTGATCATCTGCATGAATATTCAACTGTCTAATACAGATACTGCGAAAAGTTGTAGAGTTTGGTCATTTATGGTTTTGTCAAATCATTCTTGGTCATTCATGGTTTTGTCTAATCATACTTGGTCATTCATATTGTCAGGTCATTCTTGATCGTATAATACTTGGCCATATCATACATGGTCATGTCCTATAAGTGTGGTGCTACACTGGATACATCATTGTTTTTATTTCCATTTCTTTTTTCTATTAGTATCCACTTGAAATTCGTTCCCCACCTTTGCGTATGCTATGGCCACGTAACCAACGGAGAAGCATGTTAATAAGTAAATGCATTTGCGTGGAATTTCACTTGGCAAAATAATATGCTAATGAGTGATGACCAGAGAGTACCAATCTCGTCGAGATTATTTCTTGTTGAGATTATTTCTTGTTGAGATTATTTCTTGTTGAGATTATTTCTTGTTGAGATTATATCTTGTTGAGATTATTTCCCATGCATGTCAACTACATAGTCTCGTGATGTGATCTTGAGAGTTCCGTAGTCTCTCATCCAATCCCTTATCTCTACAAGTCGTTCTCTAAAATCCATATTCATATCTCTACTATAATGCACTCAAGCAAAAAAAACATATCGATCGTCTAGTTCGTATCTCTGCCTCTTTCTTCTCGCATGACGTGGTACCTATCTTCGCACCAAAACAGGCAAAAGATCCACGCACATGTCTATTCTTTACAGCTGTATCTTCTAAAAACAGAACACCATACAGCAAAAATGCTTGTCGCTACATGCAAAATACATACCCTCTAACAATTCTAAACGTGTTCCTATCTACTACATCTCATCTCAACCGCTCCCTTTCTTGACGTAATCAACAGATCTTGGTCCGGATAAGACAGGTGCGACTGTTACCACCCCAGATTTCTTCCAACACCGGCCATCTGTCTCTTTCTTCTTCCAATACAGATGACTGGCTCTAAGCGGTCTCGGCCGCCGTTCCTAGTTCATAAATCTCACGACAATGCGGCTATTATTCTGGCCCCGGCGCCAGACTTGCGAAATACCAAATCACGTCCACGATCGTCACATGGATACCCAGAAAACACGCTTCTCCAGAAACAGAAGCCTCGAAATGAAGTGTCTGATCACCTGGCGCTGATTGCTCGCATCAAATCACTCAGTAAAATCGATATTCGTTCCCCCGTACTAACGAGACTGAGCGGAACACAAGGTTTGTCTCCTCATGCAACTAGAGACGATCAATTGTCACTATTCACGACAAAAACAAACAGAACCATGGCGCTGCGGCTTTGGTCGATTGTTCCTGCGGGTGTTAGAGGCGCTAGAACTTACTACAACGACTTCACCACCATAGACTGGGCAAATGCATTCATGCTGTCCAATAAGTTCGCATTCGAGGTTCACCACGGTATTCCTACCGATGATGAGAAAGTTATGGATCTGGAAGGAGATCAACACACCAAAAAGACATTCCTGTTCATACAGAAAGTCTACTATGACATGTCCAAATGGCTCTTGATTGTAATTATTGCGTTTTTCTTCTCCATTATAGCCTATATCATCGATAAGACTGAGGTGATGTTGGTGGGGATGAAATATGGCTACTGTAAAACGAATTGGTCCGCCAGTATGGTTACATGCTGTTATCGACCCTCAAAGAACGTGTCTGCTCGTGTTTCAACGTTTTCTGCCAACGAATGTCCCGATTGGATCTCATGGTCGTCCTACTTTCAGCACTTTGGTCTCTACATGAACTTCCACGTGGACTTTGTTGTTTATGTTGCCCTCACGGTGCTTCTAGCGTTGTTGGCCGGGAAAATAACCCTAACAACGAAAATCCCCTCCAGATTCCCTGCCGTCGAGCAGAAGGTCTTCGAGCAGAACTTAACCGACAATTTGGAACATGAAGAAAGTTCGTCTCTGGAAGATGCGCCTTCACCTGAGGCAACCGGAACTACGGTCCTGACGCATAAATCCCACAGCAAACCCCTTGTTCTATACTCGGCCGCAGGTTCTGGTGTTCCAGAAGTCAAAACCATCTTGTCTGGGTTCGTCTTGAGACGATTCTTGGGAACTTACACATTATTTGCCAAAACAGCAGCGTTAATTCTTGCAATTGCCTCTGGTATGGCTCTCGGAAAAGAAGGTCCTTACGTTCATTTGGCGACTTGCGTGGGCAATATTTGCTCCAGGTGGTTTCCAAACATTAACAATAACGAGTATCTCAAGAAGGAAATTTTGTCGGCAAGTGCCTCCTCCGGTGTTGCATTGGCCTTTGGTTCTCCACTTGGAGGAGTCTTGTTCATCTTGGAGGAGATCAACAACTACCTTCCCTCGAACCAATTGTTTCTAATTTTTTTCTGTGCCATTACTTCTACACTCTTTTTGAAATTCTTGGACCCTTACGGAACAAACAAAACTGTACTCTTCGAGTTGAACTACACGTCCGACTGGCGGATCGGTGAGCTTCCATTCTTCATTATCATTGGCATTGCTGGAGGCATATTCGGAGCGTCGTTCATCAAATTTACCAAATGGTGGCCAACTTTCTTCCGTCAAAAAAAATTTATTAAAGATCACCCTATGATCGAAATAGCATGTATCAGTTTGATCACTGGATTAGTGACATTCTGGAATCCATACACTAAACAGAGTGCATCGGAGTTGATACTTGACTTAGCGACTTCGTGTAATTCTGGCGAAATGGATATATCTCTTTGTCCCAAAGATGATCTCCAGTTTTTTCAGGAGTTGTACCGTCTTCTGATTGCATTGGTCATCAAAGTTGTGCTTACCTTCATCACTTTTGGCATCAAACTTCCATGTGGTATCTATGTTCCGTCGATGGTGGCTGGAGCTCTTTTCGGAAGATTATTTGCTATGACTATTAGATTGGTGGGCGCCAAATTCGGAAGCAATGCATCGCTGGCAATTTTTTGCTCAGCAGAGTCCACTCTGTGTGTTGATCTAGGAATTTATTCCATGATAAGTGCTGGTGCATTCATGGCCGGCGTGACTCGGATGAATATCACCTTGGCCACAATTTTGTTCGAGCTCACAAGCTCCTATACCTACGTGGTACCGATTTCTGTTGCTATTGCTGTCGCTAATTGGATGGGCAGACTCCTCGAGGAGAATTCCTTATACGAGTACTTGTTGATTGCCAACGACTATCCATTTATGTCTCCGGAGAAAGATACTATCGATCCATACGGTACAGCGAAAGATCTTCTCACAAAGTCCACACTTTATCCTGATCAAGAATCACCAAAAGAGAGTGTGAAGTCTTCGCAAGTTGAACTTAACCTTGAACAGATGTCAGGAATTGCTGCTGATGCTACAAACCATCGTTATGGTGATTTCGATAAACTCTTCATTGACATCACGCACTCGCCATATGTTTCGTGTTCCAGACTCCAAGAAAAGCTCACCCTTCTTGCCAAACAATCGTTGCTTGACGGATGTATAGCGCTAGTGAGAGATTCAGTTTGCGTGGGCACGATCTACTTCTCAGAACTCGAATTTTGCCTTGACAGAGTCCAGCAATTCTCGCTTGAATGTGACTTGAGCGAACAACTCTACTGTAAAGTATTTGAAACCGGAGATTATGTTGAAAGACTCTGGGAATCCCATCTCAGACAAAATGAGCAGATTCTTGAGGAGAGTTTGGAAATGAGAAGAGTTGCCACCTCCACCTTGAGCAACAATCTAAGAGACTACTTCAATTATGGGTCTAACTCCGAATATTTAGGGTTCGAGATGGAAAAGTTGTCTCTCACTCAGCAAATGAGAGATCTTTGTGACTTCTCCGAATACGTCAACACCACCCCAATCTACCTCACCTACGACTCACCACTTCCACTCGTGCATTTGATTTTTGATCGAATAGGTACTCGGACAGTTATTCTTCAGCGTAATGGAAAGTATTACGGGTTGCTCCACAAGAAGACATTTGTGGATTTCTGCCGACGGAAAGAAGACTGAATCAACTAGGGCAAATATCTTTCCGCATTTTCTCAGTAAAATTCATTGTATAAGAATCATTGTACGTTTTCTTTGCTCTCAATCCAGCATGACAGAATGCAATGATTGTCTCAAACAAATGGATATTGCATTTCGCATCCAACCAATTATAGGAATAAGGGAATTTCTGGTCACTCCGGTCTGATCCAGCCAACAAGCATTTTCGGAAGGCATCCATGTCCAAGGACTTAAGCACTTTCATCAATGAGGCGTATATTTGCATGGCAACAGAGGCGTTGTGGAGAAAATCAAACACCACAAGCTGAGTAACGCAGTGAGTTAACGACCTGTTGATGAATACGGAATTCAGAAAGAAACTAGTCAAATTTTTCAAGAGAAACCTCGGAATTGCCTATTGGGAAGCTACCTGGATGATTTCATGGACCACCTTATCAAACTGGCGTGTTAGAACCTCATAGCATCTGTTCTCAGCTTTGGAAAATCGCTCTTGGTCAAGCAAGTACTCCTCCACAATATCTTGGAAACTATCGAGACAGCTAGAGTCAGTTATGTGATTTTCCGGATTGTAGATTAAGCTTCTTATGACGCCCGGTTTTCTTAGTCCAAGCAACTCGCCAATGTTTTCCATAATTCCCAACATATCGTATTCTCTAATGGTATTGAACAACTGGTCTCTGGATAATAGATGAAGCCGGTATTCTAGAACTTCGACAACTCGGGCCTCAACAGAATCAGAATCGATAGTTTCAAGGAGGTAGAAACTGACTGCGAAGAGAGCCTTACATTCTTTGATCAGAATAAGAAATTGATGTAAGAATACTGAGTGAAGGGATGAAATATTCTTGGAAGCCATCAATTCGTCGAAAAATTGTAGTTTCCAGAATGAGGGCAACATCTCTTTTCCATCAGTGGATTCCCACGAAATCAGCGAAAGCATCCTTCTGGTTCGCTCCTCTGTATCTTCAGTTGGCGGAAAATGATGGATGAAATGAAAGCATTTGGCCACAAGTCGAGGAAATTTCGAGAAGTTCTCTAGAAAGAAGTCGAAGGGGACAAACGATCGGGGCCGGAGAAACCAACTCTGAATAATCTGTGGATGACTTTCCAAAAGACCAACAAAATCTCTACAAATGTGGGAGTTCTCATCGTGAGCTAGTGGAGGCTCTGATACAGAAAGAGACGCTTTGAACATTTGATGGTAGAAGTCCACAACCATTTGATTGGACGGAATATCTCTATGGGTGTAGCCCAGAGCCAAACTTCGGGAACCACAGATGACATTAGAAACATCTCGAATTAAGGGCACAATTGCGTCCACAAGCTGATGGGTGGCCATGGTGGAGTTCCAAGCTGAAAACATCAAATCAAATACTTCCGATTTAAAGAGCAAATGCAACTGGGTTTCTGGGGAAGTAGCGAGATTCGTTGTGATTTGTCTGATGAGAAGAGCGAAAGAAGTACCACTGTGGGGATTTTGCAACCATATCTTCAAGTCGAGTTTGACTGTTTCTACTAGGATAGATATTGGAAGTTGTCGCATGGCACAAATGGGTGCAAAAGCTGAGAATGCGACTAATGGGTATCTTGAGCACATACGTAGTTGGGATGAATCGAACGAAAAGATCAGAAGATACATAATATAGAATGAAAAGTAAAAGAAAAGGACGAGCAAGAGAATGATGTACCCAGAGTAAAACAAAAAGCAGAACAAAATTTAGAATAAGTTTTAGAAAAAAAAATTAGAACGTGAAGCAGACCAGAAACTATTGAATACCACCTGTTACCGCGATCTCAAATTTTCCTGTCAACTCCACACATTCAGTAACAGAGTTTCCACAATTGTACATGTAATTCACCAAAAAAACAAAAAAAAAAAATATCTCTCCTTTCTCCATTCGTCGTCTCCCATTCCCACATTTCTGAAACAGTCCCCAGAAGATCCCAATTCATCTCTTTCGCTTCTCAATCTCGCCAAAAGTTTCAGACTGCATCCACCCGAAACGGTCTGAAACTCCCATATTTGCAGCCAATTTCTCCCCAATATAATACTCCCCGCTCGCCCACTTCTCGAAATCTCCCCTACTATTTTCTTTCCATGTACTCATACTCCAAATATGGAACCCGGTCATCGGCTCCTGCTGCTGCGCCAAAAAATCCTTCGCCTGCTCCTAATCGTGGGGCCCCCCAAAAATCAAACTCCTCCACCAAGAAAACACGAGGAGTAGAAACCGATTTCTCTAACCGCTACCTCCATAGCCGCGAGTTATCAACCAATTATATTCGGAATGTGGACTTCCCAATGGACGGGTACCCAAAACTTCAGAAATTGAAAGAGTTGAAGGCAGCTCAGGTGGCCAAACATGCCAGCAAACCTTATGGAGTTCGGGTAGATTTCCAGCTGATTGTTCCCACATTAAACATGTGGGTTAACGACTTTTCGTTGCAGTTTGACGTCATCATGATCGGAGCACTTGTGGAGAATCAGTTCCTTCTTCCTCTCTTGAACCTGTTGCCTTTATACAAACTCTGTGCCAAACCAGGATTTCTCTTCATCTGGACCACCACCTCCAATATCAAACAACTAACCTACTTGCTCAACGGAGATAAATGGAACAAGAAGTTCCGTCGGTCTGAAGAACTTGTTTTTGTGCCAGTGGATGAAAATAGTCCATATTTTCCTGGCGATGTAAATGATGGATTCTATGGGAATGCCGCCAATGGGAATGGCGAATCGCTCTTGCGCCGCAAACAGTGGCATTGTTGGATGTGCATTACGGGCACGGTTCGGAGATCTTCCGATGCAGATTTGATTCACTGTAACGTAGATACCGATTTGCAAATCGAACAGAGAAATCCTCCTTCACCAATGCATGGCTACAACAATGCGGTGCCAGAAGCAATTTACACGGTGGCGGAGAACTTCTCCAACTCCAACCGGAGATTGCACATCATCCCGTGCAGAACAGGCTACAAGTTGCCGGTGAAAATTAGAAGAGGTTGGGTAATCATGCTGCCAGATGTTCTCGTGGACAACTTCGACCCGGTGGAGTACGAGGCTCAGATGTACGTGAAATCTCAGGTCAAGTACAAGAATACAACTACGAATGGGCAACACAAACAGATTGCTCAGTACTTGGTGCCACAAACGGGGGACATCGAGGCGTTGAGGCCCAAGAGTCCGGTCTAGCGGTAAAAGATTAGAGAGAGAGAGGTGAATTTCGAGTTGAGGTTCGAGCTGAAATTAGAGTTGAAGTTAGCTAAAGTTAGCTAAAGATAGAGCTGAAGTTAGCTAAAGTTAGCTAAAGATAGAGCCGAAGTTAGCTGAAATTAGAGCTGATTGTTAGTACTATGTCGAAGTGACGAGTCCGTTGTCAGAAATAAAAGTTGGATTAGGAAAAGTTATCAGCATCGCCAGAGACTCTGAGTGAGCTGAGTAAGGTTTTCATCATAACATGGACTATCATGTGCACATACTGGTTGGTTGTGGTTGGCTTGAAAGTCTAGTGAAGATATTTTTTTATAGGCTTTGCAATGGTGGAGCCGGGTAACCTTTGGAGAGAAGGGCACGAACTGATCCTGCTCCTGTGTAGTGACACATGGTAGGAGACCCGGGATGCCACGGAAAAGCTGAAAACAGATGGAACTAATTCGCAGGATTACCATGGGTGCAATCAAGATTCATTCATGAGAAATGGAGTGGAGGAATTGATATTGGGTTCAGCAACCTCGGAGTAGGTTGTGAGTGTAAGTTAAATTGTGAAATCTGAAGTTGAGGTTTGTGATACTCGCGCTACAAAAAACCATTATCCATTTCACAATGGAGCCAATGGCAGAGGTGCAAAATACCGTTATACTCTGGTTATAAGTGGAGGAGATGTGAGTACAACTATTGCCACGATTGGATCATGATTACAGAAGAATAATCCATGGAAGAAAATTGAGGAAATGGCTGCATGCGAGTGACTAAGGAATTAATAACGGATCGTTATCAAACAATGAAGCCCCTTTACAATCATCTTTGGATTTAATCTCGGTACCGAGTACCTCCGACTACCGAGAGTTACTTCTCCAGAAGATCCTCCTACTCCTATGCAGAAACGAGTGGGGCAAGCGACGCTTACCTAATCAGATAGACAATGCGGCCCGAGGAAAGAAAACCAGCCAAAGAAGTTAACGAACAGGCGAGAAATGCTGAGGTGGATGATTTTGACACATCTGACTGAATGAAACTCTTTGCAACTCGAATGGCCCGCTTATAGTCGGCAAATCCTCGGGGATCTCCGCTTGACAGTATCCATTTCTTGGGGTCTCTGCAGGAAGCATATCACCCTCCACAATTCCCCGGAGTTTCTTGCTAGTATAAAGAGTGGAGAATTCCCCCCACCGAATCAGAAAAGTCCAGTTTTCACCACATTTGTGTCACGAAAAATGGTAGCAAAGATCGTTGTCAAGAATCCCATCGTGGAGATGGACGGAGATGAGATGACCAGAATCATCTGGCAGTTCATCAAGGACAAGCTCATCTTGCCTTATGTGGAGGTTGACTTGAAGTATTACGACTTGGGAATTGAATATAGAGACGAAACTGATGACAAGGTCACCACTGATGCTGCTGCTGCTATTTTAGAATACGGTGTTGGTGTTAAGTGTGCCACAATCACCCCAGATGAGGCCAGAGTGAGAGAGTTCAACTTGAAAAAGATGTGGTTGTCTCCTAACGGAACCTTGAGAAACATCTTGGGAGGAACTGTGTTCAGAGAGCCTATTGTAATCGATAACATCCCCAGAATTGTTCCAACCTGGAAGAAGCCAATCATTATTGGAAGACATGCATTCGGAGATCAGTACAAAGCCACTGATATTGTCGTGCCAAAGGCTGGAAAGTTGCAGTTGGTGTTCAAGCCAGATGACGGATCCGAGCCTCAGGTCCACGAGGTGTACCACTACGAAAACCCTGGTGTGGCATTGTCTATGTACAACACCGATGCTTCCATCACCGACTTTGCCGAGTCTTCGTTCAGAATGGCATTAGACAGAAAGATGAACTTGTTCTCGACCACCAAGAACACCATTTTGAAGAAGTACGATGGAAGATTCAAGGACATCTTCGAGGAGATGTACGAGGCCAAGTACAAGAAGGAGTTTGATGCTGCCGGTATTTGGTACGAGCACAGATTGATTGACGACATGGTGGCTCAGATGTTGAAGTCTAGTGGTGGATACATCATTGCTATGAAGAACTACGATGGTGACGTTCAGTCAGACATTGTTGCCCAGGGTTTCGGATCTTTAGGACTTATGACTTCGGTTCTTGTCACTCCAGATGGAAAGGCTTTTGAGGCCGAGGCTGCACATGGTACCGTCACCAGACACTACAGACAGCACCAACAGGGCAAGGAGACCTCCACCAACTCCATCGCCTCGATTTTTGCCTGGACCAGAGGATTAATTCAGAGAGGAAAGTTGGACGACACACCAGAGGTTGTAGAGTTTGGCCAGAATTTGGAAAAGGCTGTTATTGACACCGTTGCTCTTGACAATGTGATGACCAAGGATTTGGCATTGACTCAGGGTAAGACCGATAGATCGTCGTATGTGACTACTGAGGAGTTCATTGATGCCGTGCAGGCCAGATTGAATAAGAACTTGGGCTATTGAAGAGTGTTGAACACCTGAGAATTTGGTGCACATGGGGTAGAGTACGATATGAAGAAATATATTCACAGATTCTGTGGTTCTTCCGTTTTTCATTTTCTTCGAAGTAGATTCCTAAAGAGTAGTTCGAGTTCTCGAGTTAAAGACCAGAACATCCAAGATCCTGAAATTGGCTGCAAATCTCTTTGGAACGACTATTAATAGGCACCAACTGTGATTCCCCGCTTTATGATTATTCGATTCCTCTTTTTATATGAAAAGATTTTCATTTTCTCCAACCCCACCCACTAAAAGGATTAACCACTACATAACCTGCTATGTGGACACCCGTGCACCAACTGCATAATTCAACTTCATTGTACCAATCTTCTACTACAAGCAATGAACGTTGGATCAATTCTAAATGGAGATTCGCCACCTGATAACGATGAGTCAATAAAGTTCCCAGGCCAAGACTCGAAAGCTCCGCTTCTTCACTCGCGTCACTCCATAAATGACCTACTTAATGATTCTCCTGGAGGTGCTAGAGCAACCCAGGCCCAAAGTCAGAAACAGTCCGAGCCGGCAGCAAGCTCAATTGCAAACATCACGAATGAGATAGATACGTCGGAATTCCAGTCTTCAGAGGTATCTAATGAGCTGAGTGCGGGTAGTTCTAATGAGGATGAAGATGAGAAAATTGAGGTGAAGATAGTTGAACCAGAGGAGAAAAAAGGTAAGGGCCAACAAGCCAAAGGAAACCAACTCGTAGAGTCAGAACTTAAACGAATCAACAAGTTTAAGTTGGCGTCGAAAAAGCCTCATCGGTACACAACTCCACCAATGTGGGCTCAGGAATGGATTCCTCCATCTCAGAGTGGCAGACGAGACGCTGGCGTGACGCTAACGGCCGCAGTGAAGGATTCCACCAATGGTGGGTCGCTAAGCCTGAAGCCTGTTTTCGACCGTAGTACCACGGTTTCCGCAGACCTCGAATGCCTGATTACGGGAGTGATTCCTCCCCAGTCGGTGGTGCGCACGATTGCCGAGTGGATCTATGCCAATTTTGTGGAAATTCCTATAGAAAATCGCCAGTATGTGGAGCTAGAGCTCAAGTTTGGCTCCATTGTTGACCAAGTCTCGGGCCACCGCATAGATATTGGAGTTTCCACAGAATGTATCTACACCCGAGGGGCAGAAGCCCGATTCGAAATGGGGGTGCACGAAAGAGGGTGGAATGACATGAAGACGTATTTGGGAGAGTTGGAAAAGAGCTATCAGGATGAAAATCGCAAGAACCCCTCCAAACCCAGACAAAAGTTTTCGGTGCTTGAAACTGATAATACCGACTACTTCTTTCTGAACACCGAGCGGAATGAGATGCCCAAAAAGATCCGAATCACTAAAGACAACGCGTTGAATCCTCCACGGTATAACGGTATTTCGAAGAAGCGGTTATCCGATCTCTACATCCACAATCCCTCGTCGATGTATGATCTACGTCTTTCACTTTCGTTGGAATTTCCAATCGACGAAGGAAGCGTTGAGCCCATCATGAAGAAGAATTCGCCTGTCCTCACGCGAATCAAACGGCGTACGTCGTATAGACATCCACCCACAGTGACGCAATTTGACTTTACCGTTGTGCTGGTGCCCAAGACAATCAAGAACAAGCTGGGAAAAAGCATCACGGAGCGTGAAACCTCCCATGAGGTGGAGATGGAGATTGATACTAAAGAGATTTTCAAAGGCTTTGACAAGATCCGTGATGGGTCCGATACGATTCGGTTTGAGGAGTTGGTGGAAGTTTTCTTGAACAATGCTCGGTGTCTAAACAATAGAGTTACCAAGCTTGCTTCAAAGTAAGAAAATAGGAGTTGATTTTGTTGAAGAATTCAATTCAGGAGATCAAGAAATGAGAAAAAGGAAGGCGAGCGCAACGAATGAAACGTCAAATATCGATAATTCTGAACATCGAGAAGCTATTGGTATGAGGCTCAACGGACTTCAAATGCCAAAATTAAGGATCTGCAAAAATTTAACCCAAGGACAACCCAAAAGTTATCAGTTCATATCAACCAATCACAAACTCTTCTGAAGATTCCAAGCTCTCAAGTCCATTATTTCTTGAACCGAGCCAACTTCATGATCCTGCAAGCACACCAAAGTGCTAATGCGCCGCGAGTTGGCACTGCACACAGAGCGGACCACGTAAAACCCAATATTCATTGAAATATCCAACCTTCGAGACTTTCTTCTTGTCAAGCATGTCCTGGCCAATATATGCATTTTCAGTGGTGGCAACACTTCTAGCTATCGTCTACGGTGCAGTCGTGGTGTTTTCCCACCAGCCAAGACTCGCCACGCCGTCTGAACTGAAGTATTCCACCAACGATAAGAAAGGTCCAGTGCACGAGTTACCTCCCAGGATTAGTTCATCCAAAATTGCCGACTCTTCCTTGACGCTCACGGTGGTCGTTCCCTGCTACAATGAAACAGACCGTTTGGGAAAGATGCTCGACGAGGCAGTGCAATATTTACAGCAGAATCATGATGGAGATTACGAGATTGTCATTGTCGACGATGGAAGTAGCGACAACACCGCCGAGTTTGCGTTGGAGAAGGCTACGGAGTTGAAGCTTGCACCACACGTGCTTAAAGTTGTCAAATTAGCAAATAACAGAGGAAAGGGAGGCGCTGTTACCCATGGAATCTTACACGGAAGCGGAAAGTACTTACTTTTTGCGGACGCCGACGGTGCATCCAAGTTCAGCGACATGAAGAAACTTCTTGAGTATTTGCAATCGGTTCCAAAAGACGAGGCGGCCATCGCCATTGGCCTGAGAGCACATATGGTCAACACCGATGCGGTGGTCAAGAGACTGTTTATCCGTAACTTCTTGATGTACGGATTGCACACGTTGGTGTATATTTTCGGAATCCGAGACGTTCAGGATACCCAGTGTGGATTTAAGATGTTCAACCGAAGTGCTGTCGCCAACATCTTTCCTCACATGCATACGGAGAGATGGATTTTTGACGTGGAGATTTTGCTTTTAGGCGAGCTCCAGGGTATGGCGTTGAAGGAAGTTCCCGTGAACTGGCAGGAAATCGATGGGTCAAAGGTCGATTTGGCTAAAGATTCCATCCAGATGGCCATTGATCTCGTGGTGACACGCATGGCATATATACTTGGCATTTACGGGTTGGACGAGTGTGGGAGGGGACGGTGAGTATGGAGAAGCACGATCGGGGTGAAAAAAATAGAAAAACCTAGAAGGTAGAAGATACATGGTGACTAACGTCGGTTTGCGATTCTAGAAATAAAACGAAATCGGCCAATACCTTGTGTACAAGTCGCGTCTTGCGGAACTTGATCAATAATGGTAAAGCAGAATAATGATAAAGCAGTGACAATCCGGAACTGCGATACTTTTTGGGTATTTCCTCATTTTCAGACTTTTCAAATCGAATCCTATATAGAAAATCAACATTTCGCCTTCCCGTCTAATCGTTTGATGGAAGGGTCTCAACATTTGTACCTGCGTATCCTCCACTTTACATGCATTATCTCCAAGACCTCTCCACAAGTTGGCCAGAATCTACAACATCGACCAGAAACAATCGCTTACTGAGATCTGATAGCTCTTGTGACTACATAGTTTGTCAAAACGCTTTCTCCTTCCGTTACACTGCGTGCAAACATATCGTTCTATTAATTTCTGTTATTGCTGCGGCGAGGCTTAGTAGTTCTCATAAGTCCGTCGGCTTTTGAATAATTGAAAGCTAGCCCAAATTTTTATTATATTGAAAATTTCGATTTCGTGCCCTTCATTTCCGTTCGAATTATCCAAATGTCCTTCCTGACCACCCGAAATTGGGCACTTCTAGTGACTACCATAGTGTTGGTGCTCAATCTGTTGTTCTTCTATTACTACTTTTCTATGCATCATGATGTGACGCTAGGAAAAACGCAAGGCGGAGTATGGAAATTCGAACTTGGCCATAAATTCTACGTGGTGGACTCTGAATTGATGTCGGA
Source organism: Sungouiella middelhoveniana (assembly GCA_030557965.1). Classification (NCBI taxonomy): domain Eukaryota; kingdom Fungi; phylum Ascomycota; class Pichiomycetes; order Serinales; family Metschnikowiaceae; genus Sungouiella; species Sungouiella middelhoveniana. The sequence continues at coordinate 195,627 of JANIJQ010000013.1, read as the reverse complement.
CGCCAATCTTGCTTCTGTAGCTGAGAAATCTAATTCTCCATTAACTTCGAATGAGATCAAAGAAATGCTCGTGGAAAAAATCTCCAGAGAAAGCGGAGAAGCCTTCAAGCAAATCGAAAAAGAAGTCCATGAAAAGTATGCTGAGGACTATTCGAAAGAACTCAAAAAAGAGATACTGTCTGACCTCCAATCAAATATGGCCAAGGACTTTTCGTCATTCTTCTTCTCGAATATGGTGAGTTCCTATCAGATTTTGGATGAACAAAAGTCACTCTATTTGAAAAGTAACGAGGAGAACATCCGCAATGGAGTGTTGCAAGATCTTTTAGCTGAAACTACAGATCAAAATCTCAAGAACAAAGTGGACGGATTGGACCTGCTCGTTGTGGATAGATCCAAGTATCTACAGCATGTTATTGATGGTTTGATCATCAAATATGCTCCTCGCCAACGTCCTCTCTCCCGGAGAACCAAAGGTGAATCTATTGGAGGAAACATGGTTCATGAACTTGGCCTTCAATATTCCCGAAAATTTCTTACCGAGGATAGAGTAAAACTCACCGAAGTGCAGTTTTCTGATCTTCAGCATCGTCACGATGAAATTGTGAGAGATCTCACACTAATGGGGATTCCTCCTCCAGAAATCTATTCTGGTGAAGGAATAGTCATTGTATCCAGCAGAGTTTCTGTGCCAGCAGCGATCGGATTAGTTGTTCAACTTCGAGATTTGCAATCTGAGTTGCCTGTGGAGGTGGTGTTCAATTCCGAGGAAGAGTATAACACGCAGATATGTGATGAAATCTTGCCCAGGTTCAATGCTAAATGTAAAGTGATTGAACGAGAGTTGTCAAAGGAATTCTATGGGAAGTTGAGTCTTCATGGATTCCAGATGAAAATGTTGGCCATTTTGGTATCTTCGTTTGATAACACTATTGTCTTGGACACCGATAATTGGCCTGTAAAGAAACCAGATTTCCTATTCACAAGCGAGCCGTTCCGGGAAACAAAGTTCATTTTATGGCCAGACGCATGGCACAAGGGTGTGTCACCATCATACTACGACATTGCTCGTTATGAAATTGGCGAGGTTGTCCACCGAAACGGTTGGAGCAATGAAAAGCTGTTTTCGGAATACCTTACAAAGAATGTCGATAGCGAGATCTTATTCCATGATTTTGATGGACTCCCCCCATTCCGAGGAGTAGAATCGGGCCAGCTTGTTCTTTCCAAAAGAGAGCATTTCAGGAGTTTGTATCTTGCAGTGTACTACAACTTCTACGGCCCGAGTTTCTATTATCCTTTGCTCTACCAAGGTACGTACGGATCAGGTGACAGAGAGACATTTGTTCCAGCTCTTCATGTAATGGATGAGTCTTATTACTTATGTGAGCACGATTTAAAATTCGTTGGAGTTGAGAGAAAGAGAGCCAATAAAGATGAGACATATATGGATGAGAGCACCATGGTCCAAAGGGATCCTCAGCAGACATTCCGGTTCATGAAATCTTGGAGAAGGTGGTTGAAAGCGCAGAATCTCGATACCCGATTGAATCTTTTCCAGGAAGGTTCGTATACGGAGAGTTTACGTCAGAAATTCCTTGAAGAGACTAAGGAGGATGTTCCGGACATGCTTTTCATGCATGTTCACGACCCCAAGATCAATGCCCTTTACAACGAACAATCGGAAAAGACGAGATTTGACTACAAGTCACGATACATACGAGAGATTGGCAAACACAACGACGTTTTGGGAAACACTGACTGGGAGCTCAAGTTTCAGAGCATCAACAAGTGGGTAACTTGTGAAATGTTAACCGATGAAGATATCTGGAAGTCGTTTGATATTGACAGAAAGTCTACGTGTGCGAAGATGGAAAAGTTTGTACGTTACTTGGAAGAAAGTTCTAATGACCGGGACGCCGGAGTGATTGGAGTGATTCAGGGCCGACAAGGATAGAAATGGAAGAGAAGGTGATATGGAAGAGAACTAGTGAGAGAAACAGGGATAGAAAAAGGGCGAGAAAATTAGGAAGAGAAAATATGGAATAGAGAGTACGAAATATGGATGATCTTGGTGCTCAAATATCTCAGAGTGCATTGTTTTCACAGTGGAGAACACAGATGTCTGAGTGCTAAGTTTCTACAAAGTGCAACGAGTCGGTCCAAATAGAAGAGAGGAATATTACGGGGTTATTAAAAATAAAGTAATAATTATGACTCTAATGCTCAGGCAATGTGGTCGCCACGGATTTGACATTGGAACACTAAGAATATAAACAGAAAGTGAAGCACTGTAGTAATAATAAACTGGCACTCATGAGCAAAAGCAAAAGAAATTCCATGTCCCATATATTTCACCCTCGTCATGCTTCGCCATCAACATCCGATACTTCCATATACCACCTGTCTACATTTTGCAACCAAAGCTTTTCGCATCCACCACCCACCACCACCACAACCACCCTCCACGTGACCACACTTTGTCGGAATATAAATATCCCATCAATTCCCTTCCATCAATTTCCCACATACTTCCAAATTCCCCACCCCAACTCCCCCATTGCGTCTCCCTCGTCTCCAGCCCTATTTCGGAGCTCTAGTGCCCGGCCGGTGCGACCCTGTTTGTGCCGGGCACCGTCCGCCATATAAGAGCCCTCACTGCGATCAATCAAATGCTCCAAAAAATTACAAATCACCACTACATATTCTCCATGTTGAGATCTAGCGTAAGACAATTTGTCAGATTTAACTCGTCCAAAGCCGGACACTACGACGCCGTGGTCATTGGCGGAGGTCCTGGTGGCTACATCCACGCCATCAAGTTGGCCCAACTCAACTATAAGACCGCTTGTATTGAGTCCCGTGGAACCCTTGGAGGAACCTGTTTGAATGTCGGATGTATTCCATCCAAGGCATTGTTGAACAACTCGCACTTGTACCACCAGATCAAGCACGACTCCGCCAACAGAGGAATTGAGATTGTTGGAGATGTGTCCATCAATGTAGAGAAGTTGCAGGAGGCCAAGGATAAGGCAGTCAAGGGGTTGACTTCCGGTATCGAGATGCTCTTCAAGAAGAACGGCGTGACCTACTTGAAGGGTCACGGCTCGTTTGTTGACGACAAGACCGTTTCTGTCAAGCCAATTGACGGATCCGACTCTTACGAGGTTACCGCCGACAACATCACCATTGCCACCGGATCGGAGCCTACTCCATTCCCAGGCATCGAGATCGACGAGGAGAGAATCGTGTCCTCCACCGGAGCCTTGGCCTTGAAGGAGGTGCCCAAGAAGTTGGCCATTATTGGTGGTGGTATCATTGGTTTGGAGATGGCTTCTGTGTGGTCCAGATTGGGATCCGAGGTGACCATTATCGAGTTCAAGGACGCCATTGGTGCCGGTATGGACGGCGAGGTGGCCAAGTCTGCTCAGAAGTTGTTGGCCAAGCAGGGATTGAAGTTCAAGTTGGGCACTAAGGTCACCAAGGGTGTCAGAGAGGGAGAAACCGTCAAGATCGGAGTTGAGAACGTCAAGTCCGGCAAGGCCGAGGAGTTCGACGCCGACGTGTTGTTGGTGGCCATCGGTAGAAGACCATACACCACCGGGTTGAACTTTGAGGCCATTGGTTTGGAGGCCGACGACAGAGGAAGATTGGTGATTGACTCGCAGTACAGAACCGCCAAGCCTCACATCAGAGTCATTGGAGACGTGACTTTCGGCGCCATGTTGGCCCACAAGGCTGAGGAGGAAGGTGTTGCTGCTGCCGAGTACATGAAGAGCGGCCACGGCCACGTCAACTACGGCAACATTCCTTCTGTCATGTACACCCACCCAGAAGTTGCCTGGGTCGGAGCTAGCGAGGAGGAGTTGAAGGAGCAAGGCATCAAGTACAAGGTTGGTAAGTACCCATTCATTGCCAACTCGAGAGCCAAGACCAACTTGGACACCGATGGATTTGTCAAGTTCCTTGCTGACGCTGAAACCCAGAGAATCTTGGGATGCCACATTGTCGGACCAAACGCCGGTGAGATGATCGCCGAGGCCGGTTTGGCATTGGAGTACGGTGCATCCACTGAGGACATTGCCAGAGTGTGCCACGCCCACCCTACCTTGTCCGAGGCATTCAAGGAGGCAGCCATGGGTACCTTTGGCAAGACGCTTAACTTCTAAGTCGTGGAAGGTAGAATTTTAAGTAAAATACACAATACATATAAAGTCAATGTTTATTAGTACACAACAGGACCACCACTCGGAGATATTGACCCCGGTCCGAATCCACCATGTCTATCGGGTAGAAATAATGTACACAGCATGAATAATTCCAGGAAGGTAACCGAGAATCGTCAAAAGGATGTTCAAGAAGAATGCACCACTGCATCCAACCTCGAGAAATACCCCCAATGGAGGCAAGATGATGGCGATGATGATCTTAAATATGTCTCCGCAAGTCATTATGAAAAGTTGAAATGTGTTACCTTTTCATTTCATGCGTATGCTCCATTATATATATTTACCCCAAATAGCAATGTTGCTCAGCCGCACATCATGATTTCCACAAAGTGTCCTTCATGCCCGTTGCATACACACAGGGCGTATCCGTAGTAGGTCATGTTGGTGCATAACAGCTAAATTTGGCAAGGTCAGGCGGAGCAACTAGTGGTCATTCTGTAGTCAATGATTAAGTACTTTGGGTTCTTAATTCCTGTAGGTAAGCACTAGTGACATTAGTTGTGGGGAGCAAGAATAGGGCAACCAGGGATAAATATTGCAAACCAAAAAAGAGCATCGATACCGTCTCATGTGGCCATTTACATATTTTTGGTTGCCGTCATCCACCGTGGTGTTTCAACCTAAAGTTGCCCGGCTCTAAACTCTGAGGTTGTCTGGACCATGATTTACGCGCTGTCCCACCGCCACTACGAGCGCCAGCGTAAACCTGGGCACCATGAGAAAAAAAGAGTCAGAGTACTCAATAGTCAAAATTCGAATAGTCACAAATATAGTCACCCATCTCCACACATCGCCAGCTAATTATCATGTCAGACTTGTCGTTGAAGTTGTTGCAGGCCGTCGATAAGTACTCGGGCATTGCCAACACGTTGGAAGTCGACGAATTCAAACTGGTTGATGCTAATACTTTGCACGCTTCGTTGACTTCATTATGGGCCAAGGAAATGATCACTTTCTCCAAGATCGAGACGGATTTGTGGGTGTTAACAGCCGAAGCCCAACAGTTCTTGAAATCTGGCTCTCACGAGATGCGTGTGTTGGATGAAGTGCTCAAATCGTTGGACGGATTGAAGATCGCAGATGTCAACACCAAATTGGGTCTGGTGGGCAAATTGGGCCAGGGAAAGGCGTTCAAGAATGGATGGATCGCCAAGGATGGCGACAAGTTGGTTGCTAAAGTGCAGACGTTGCCGGAAGACACCGTTGTTGAGCAATTGAAAGTGATTGAAAAGACGGGATCTTTGCCAGACAAGAAAGAGTTGGCAGAATTGAAGAAGAGAAAGTTGATCACCATGACCAAGATCATTGGTTACAAGGTGGACAAGGCCGCCAAGTTTGCCTTGACCATCACCAACTACGAAACAGACATCACCTCGGAAATGATCACCACCGGCAGCTGGAAGAACGCCGACTTCAAGCCTTACAACTTCAACTCCGAGGGTGTTTACCCCCACTCCGGAGCTTTGCACCCGTTGATGAAGGTCAGAGAGGAGTTCAGACAGATTTTCTTCTCGATGGGATTCACCGAGATGCCATCCAACCAGTACGTTGAGTCAGGATTCTGGAACTTCGACACTTTGTTCGTTCCCCAGCAGCACCCGGCCAGAGACTTGCAGGACACTTTCTACTTGAAGGATCCCGCAGTGGCCAAGAAGCCTGAAGATGAGCAGTATATCAGTGACATTCAGGCGGTTCACCAGGACGGAAAGTTCGGCTCCATTGGATACAGATACCCATGGAGAGAAGAGGAATCGCTCCGCATGGTGTTGAGAACGCACACCACCGCCATTTCCGCGGCCATGTTGAAGAAATTGGCCGAGGACCCCAAACCCACTAGATTGTTCTCGATCGATAGAGTTTTCCGTAATGAGGCCGTTGATGCTACCCATTTGGCTGAATTCCACCAGGTGGAAGGTGTCCTCGCTGGCTACGATATTACGTTGGGTGACTTGATTGGGTTCATGGAGGACTTCTTCTCCAAGATGGGAGTGGATGGGTTGAGATTCAAGGCAGCATACAACCCATACACCGAGCCTTCGATGGAGATTTTTGCCTACCATAAGGGATTGGGCAAGTGGGTCGAGATTGGAAACTCCGGTATGTTCAGACCCGAGATGTTGGAGCCAATGGGATTGCCCAAGAACTTGAGAGTGTTGGGATGGGGACTTTCGCTTGAAAGACCTACGATGATCAAGTACGGAGTGTCGAATATCAGAGAGTTGTTGGGCCACAAGGTGTCGTTGGACTTCATAGAGACGAATCCTGCTGCCAGATTGGACGACGATTTGGTGGGATAGATAATGGAGATATACGAGCAGAATAGAATCTAAGAGGAGAAAATGTAGGGAAGGAGAGGGAGGGGAACAGAGGTCGAAGGAACTCCATAATCGAGAGTATCTACAACTGGAGATAAATCCGGGTCAAGATTCGGTGGTTGCCTTTCTCATATCTCCAAGGCAGCAACCAGATGACAAGATGGAAGTAATTAACAAATCCTATCCTTCTGTTCTTGAATACTAATACATTCCTCACTTCTTCAATCCCGTGGAAGACATTTTCTGAGCAATCTCGACATGATATAACCTACACTGGCTCAATGGGGAAGGACATGAGAGACTGCTTATCCCAGACTACAAGCAGCTCTACTCATCTATATTCTGTCGCAACTGCATTGATAATGGGGATTGTAGAATTGTTTTGTTGCTCATGGATGAGAAAATGCATCAATTACATGATTCTGAGTCTCCATCAGGCTGAGGATCACTACTACGTTGCATTATTGAAATACTTCATCACGATAGTGCTTATTGCGATTCTCTTGTTACAAAAATATTCTCTATAAGCTCTAGAAATAAGCTGATGTTGTGTGGTTTTGGAGGATGGAGGAGCGAATTCTATAGATCACATTTTAGAGTAAAACCTTATGCGGACAGAGTTGTGCGAATTTCATGAAATGTTCTTCTCAAGAAATGAAATTTAGCGTAGAGCAAATTGTAGAGAAGAAGAAAATTTAAACAATCCAGAAGTCGGAAGGAATCCCACATACTGGGACGAAATCTAGAGTAGAAATATCTTGAGAAGCGAGATTCCAAAGCAGATCAGAATCTAGACTAGAACTAACCACACTAGGGAAAGGATGGTATTGTTCGAACAACATTAAACATCCCGAAAAGTCTTGAATATCAAAAAGGCCCTAAATTACTCCAAACGATATAAATTTCAAATATTCTAGAATTTCTTAACTCTCTTTCATAACTTCGAATCGTTCTCCTTCATATCTACAAATGTCTCTCCTCCATCTACTCACCAGCCTTGTATCCAGTCCCACCACCCAAAATCACCAACTCTCCAACAATTCTACTCCTACATCTACAAATACATCCGCAACATGTCGCCAGAGTCGTCACTGCTACCTCCTATAGACATCAAGCCACCCGCTAAAAAATCTAAGAAAGCTGCTGAAGAAGAGCATCCATGTCGCTGGATCGGATGTCCAGAGGACAAGTTCCCATCATTGGCTTCATTGGTCACCCATGTCAGCAACAGCCATTTGCTGCAAATGTCACACATGCCGCTCACTACACCTGCTGCTCCCATCCGCTATTCATGTCAATGGGAAGGTTGCTCTCGATTTGATGTGGAACAGCCTTCGAGATTTGCTCTCATTTCTCACTGCAGAACTCACACGGGCGAAAAACCGTATTTTTGTCCGATTCCCGAATGTGAAAAGCACTTTACTCGTTCCGACGCCTTGGCAAAACACGTGAAAGGTGTCCATGACTTGCACCAACACAGAGACGCCATTGGACTAATGAGATATCGAGCAGACAAAGGTAAGTCTGAGTTTCCGGGGGATTTCAACTTGGACGAGTTGACCGACGAGAAATATGCCGCTCTATTGAACAGAGATTACGAACTTCGCATGCCTTGGTGGTATCTGAAACGATTTGCTGATGCTGTGGCCGAAGATTCCCACACATTGAAAGATTTATATGACCAACTGGTAGATACCAGACAGTACGACCTTGCCAATGTTAGATACAAGAAGTACTTGCAGAATCCGGAAGATGAGCTTATTGCTGCACACGAAGTGGAAAATAACGCCCAATTGGCCGAGCTTGGCCAGGAAACGAGGAAGGTGGTGGAGGAATATGTGGAGTCGCCCGACATCGAAGATGGGTCCACGTTGGCACAGGCTCGTTACGCCTACGACAAACTACTGCTGATATACTCGACTGCCAATCGGGTAAACAAGATATTGACAAAAGAGTTGAGTGCTGCCGTGAAAGAAAAGAGGCGACTTTGGGCCGCCAATCAGATCCTTTTGGATGCCAACGTGGAGGTGGGACTTCCGCCACGAAGTGGGGAATCGGTAACACGGGATGCATTGGATGAAAACTTGATGAGAGAGGGAATGGAATAGAGGATATAGTCAATTTTGGTAGGCCGTTGGTCGAATACTTCAACTTTAAATGTCTCTAATGTTATTTCTAAATCTATTTGCTACTACTTCTACTGTTTCCCCTTCGTCTTGTCCTTCTACTATCCCTCTCTACCTCATGATATCTATTCCTATGGTACATGCTAACCTCTTCTCTGTTTCTTGTGCTTCTTCTCAATTGATTTCCCGCTCGCTCCAATAGTGATGTTCACCTTGGGAGGAACGTCGAATCCAAACGACTTGGCCACCTTCACCAAGTCCAACTTGTCGATCTGGTACACCGTCTTCAAGTGGTGTGATGCGTATGCTTGCAAGTACGATCTGTATCCGTCCTTGGCCGACTGGTGCAACCAGAAATTACTCTTGATCAACTTGGTCAACTGGCTCTGCACGTTGGCGATCTTGTTGGATGGGAACTCGTACTCGTTAAGAGGAACGTTGGCCGCTTTCAAGTATCTCAAGAATCCCAACTCTGATGGTGTCAAGAACATCAACGACTTACCCTTGCCGTCAGTACCTCTGGCAGTTCTTCCCACTCTATGAATGTAGTCTCTTGGGTCATCAGGAGGATCGAATTGGACAATCCAGTCGACAGCGGGAATATCCAATCCTCTAGCAGCAACATCCGTACAGATCAAAATACCCTGCTTTGCGTTACAGAACTCAAAGAATGTGTTGGTACGTTTGGCCTGCTTCTGCTTTCCGTGCAAGTCCAAAACAGGCAAATCGATGTAGTTCAACAATTCCCCAAAGTACTTGACACAGTTACACGACGAAAGGAACACAATGATCTTCTTCTTTGCGTTTCTCTTCAAGAACGAGAACAAGAGCAAGAAACGCTTGTCACTCTCGCACACAACGTAACCTTGCTCCAATCCATCCGCAGTAGAAGCTGCCGTCTCTGGAACCACATTGATGTACAAAGGTCCTGGTCTTAACGACATTCTGGCCAAATCCTCAACCTTGGTGGTTTGAGTGGCCGAGAACAACATCGATTGTCTGTCCTCATTGGGCAAGATCTTGATAATCTGCTTCATTTCGTCCTCGAAACCAATTTCCAAGATTCTGTCTGCCTCGTCGATGATGAGCGCCTTCAAGTTCTTGAACACGAAGCCTTGAGTGTTCTGCAAATGGTCCAACAAACGGCCAGGTGTGGCAATCAAAAGATTGACTCCCTTGGCCAATTTGTCTGCTTCCTGTCTTCTGTTGGCACCTCCGATGACAATACCAAAGGTTTGAGTGTGGTGCTGCATCAACTCGCGGGCCACGCCGAAGATCTGAAGGGCCAACTCTCTGGTTGGAGAGATGATCACCACTCCGGTACCGTTTCTGGGCTTGAACTTCAACGAGTACAAAAGTTCGATGGCAGGAATCAAGAATGCTAAGGTCTTACCAGATCCTGTCTTGGCCGCTCCCAAAACGTCTCTTCCGGCCAACAATGGAGGAATTGTCTTTGCTTGCACCTTGGTCATCTTGGTAAAGCCCATCTCCTTGATTGCCTTCATGGTTGGCTCTGAAAAGCCAGCTTTCTCGAAATCGTAGTTGTCGTTTTCATCTTCACCATTCTCAGTCAGGACCTGAGCCTGGGGCTTGAGTGCCTTGTTTTGTGTTTCTTGGATCTCGTCGTTCTTCTTCTGCTTCTTTTCTTGTTTGGCTGACTTGGCTTCAGGGTCCTTAATGTCTTCTCCTAAGAGTTGAGCTACCTCATCGAAATCTCCATCTAGCTCTTCCACCAACTTCTCTGAATCGGATACTTGAACATCCAGATCGTTATCCTCATGGGATCTCTTTCTCGATTCCTTCCGAGGCTCTGCTTTCTTGCCAGATTTGGATTTTTTGGCCATGGTTGTATCTGAGACTGATTTTTTTTTTGAGAAGAGATGAGGTAGTTTATCATCGCGAACTGCAGATAAACCATTTTGACTTAAGGCAAGAAGGTGAAATATTTCAAGAAAGAGGAGGACAAAAAGATTGATAAGGCATTTTGTGTCTGGGTTATCTGGATAATGATTGAAACTTAATCTAAGCTTAGTTGAACTTTTATAGAACCAATTGTGACCCGCAGTTGCTTAACTGTGGGAATCAACTTAGGTCACATTGAAATATACCAAAACATGGCCAAAACGATCTACAATGGCTCGAATGGGGAAGTTCATATATAAAATAAGATAATCCAGCCAATAACATCCAATCTCTTCCTTCGACAGCCATATCCCAATGTGGAATTCTGAGTCAGCAGTTGAATTGTCTGCAGGTCCAACTACTCCAACTTAAAGCTCTGATCCATTCTTCAACTTCTTCACCAATTGAGAATGGCCCAGTATACAGTGTCGTCCACGTCGTCATACATGCAGGCCATGGCGCCCATGATGGACCTATTGGCTAGGCTAGACTTGTCCAAAGCCAAAATCCCAAGAATAGACACGGAAACCCTGCCTGTAGTTAAGTTGGATCTGATACTACTGTCGTTTAGCTCGGTTTCCGTGGATGTTCTAGATCACATCTCAGACAGCTCGACTGCACGTACTGCCGTAGTCAATGAAATCGTCAAAGAGTGCAAACGAGTCAGCAGTTCGAGACAAGAAGACGAAAATGTGGTTCTAGACATTGTGAGAGGTATTGTCAGCGAAGACTCTAGTGACGAAGAGTTACAGTCGGCGTTGTTTGATGTGTTGGGCTTCGAGGAACTCGACCTTATTGCTAAGATCGTTCAGAATCGAAATTTGCTTCTCAATGAGCCTGAGCAGAAAGATCCTGCCGTGCTTTCGCCAGAAGAACGAGTCCAGCGGCTTATGATGAACCAGGAACGCCGAAAGAACGAGAAATTAGCTCCGCGAGCAGTGGCCCCTGGTCAGTATCCGCATGTTTTCAAGAAGCAAGACGTGGGAAATGTCATAGCCATTACTGGAAAGCTGTATCTGTTGCCTAGTGGCACCACAAGAGCCAGCTATCCTACTCATGAAGAATTAATTATTCCATATCCTCCCAATGTCTCGAACAGATATATTTCAGATGCCCAGTTGGTCCAGGTGAGTCAGTTGGATTTCTTGTGCCAAGGTACATTCAACAACTACAAGACCTTGAATAAGATGCAGAGCTTGGTGTATCCCGTGGCATACAACACCAACGAAAACATGCTAGTTTGTGCCCCGACTGGTGCCGGTAAAACCGATGTGGCATTGTTGACCATCTTGCATACTATTGGCCAGTTTGTCACCGAACCAGAGGAGGGAGTGATCGATGTGGATTACGACGAGTTCAAGATCATCTACGTTGCGCCACTTAAAGCTCTTGCTGCCGAAATTGTCGAGAAATACTCTCAGAAACTCAAGTGGCTAGGCATCAATGTCAGAGAGTTGACTGGAGATATGCAACTCACTCGTGCCGAGATCATGACCACGCAAGTCATTGTCACCACCCCAGAAAAATGGGACGTGGTCACCAGAAAGCTGAATGGTGACAACGATCTCGTTGCCAAAGTGAAGTTGTTGATTATTGACGAGGTGCATTTGCTTCATGAAGACAGAGGTTCAGTCATCGAGACATTGGTTGCCAGAACGTTGAGACAGGTGGAAAGCACTCAGCTGATGATTAGAGTGGTGGGTCTTTCTGCAACTCTCCCTAATTTCATGGATGTTGCCGACTTCCTCGGAGTCAACAGAAATATCGGAATGTTCTACTTCGATCAGCTGTTCAGACCTTGTCCGTTAAAACAAGAGCTTATTGGAGTGAGAGGAAAGGCTGGCTCCAAGACTGCGCGAGAGAATATTGACCGAGTCTCCTATGATAAGCTTGTGGAAAATATTCGAAATGGTGCACAAGTCATGGTTTTCGTCCACTCCAGAAAAGATACCGTGAAGTCAGCCAAAACATTCATATCCATGGCCCAAGCATCAGGAGACTTGCCTGATTTTGACTGTTCGGCCACCTGTGACTCTTATGAAAGATTCAAACGGGAAATGGCAGGTAAAAATAGAAACAAGGATATGCGGGAACTTTTCCAATCTGGTTTTGGTGTTCACCATGCTGGATTGCTCAGAACTGATAGAAATCTTACAGAAAAGATGTTCCTCAGTGGAGCAATTCGTGTGCTTTGCTGTACGGCCACTTTGGCCTGGGGTGTGAACTTGCCTGCTGCGGTGGTCATCGTCAAGGGAACACAGGTTTATGACTCAAAACAAGGAGGATTTATTGACTTAGGAATTTCCGATGTCATCCAAATCTTCGGTAGAGCTGGACGTCCCCAGTTCGAGAAGTTCGGTACGGGTATCTTATGTACCTCCAGTGATAGACTTGACCACTATGTTTCGTTGATCACGCAGCAACATCCAATCGAGTCGAAACTTCTGGCTAAACTCATTGATAATTTGAATGCGGAGATTTCCTTGGGCACAGTTACCACCATCGATGAGGGTATTCAGTGGCTTGGCTACACATACATGTATGTCAGGATGAGGCAGAATCCGTTTGCCTACGGTATCGACTGGAAGGAGCTCCAGGAGGACCCTTCGCTCACGATTCGAAGACGCAATATGATTGTTGATGCTGCAAGAAGATTGCATGCGCTTCAGATGATTGTCTTCGATGAGAATGCTGGGGCATTTATTCCTAAGGACCTTGGAAGAACTGCTTCAGACTTCTACTTGCTCAATAACTCCATTGAGGTTTTCAATCAGATGCTTAACCCAAGGGCTACTGAAGCTGACGTGTTGGCCATGGTGAGTATGAGTAGTGAATTTGACAGCATCAAGTTCAGGGAGGATGAGAAGAACGAGCTTACTGCTCTTGCAGACAACAACACGCCATGCCAGGTTGGTGGAGAGCCGGAGTCCAACCAGTGGAAAACAAACATTTTGCTCCAAGCATTTGTTTCTCAGATTTCTCTCAAGGATTCTGCTTTGGTTTCTGATTGCAACTACGTTGCTCAGAACTCTGCAAGAATCTGCCGTGCATTGTTTTTGATTGGAATCAACAGGCGTTGGGGAGCATTTTCGAAGATCATGCTCTCGATCTGTAAGCTGATTGATCGCCGCATGTGGGCATTTGACCATCCCCTCTCCCAGTTTGATCTCTCTGAATCTATACTCCGGAATATTCGGGCGAAGAATCCTTCAATGGAACAGTTGAGAGATCTCTCTGCTGGCGAGCTTGGCGATTTGGTTCACAACCAAGGTTCAGGAAAGACCTTGTACCGATTGATCAGCAGGTTCCCCTACTTGGAAATTGATGCCGAGATCTTCCCCATCACAAGCAATGTGATCAGGATGCATGTTGTTCTCGAACCAGACTTCACGTGGGATGATCGTTACCATGGAAATGCCCAGTTCTTCTGGATTACTGTGGAAGAGTCTGGTGACACCAAGATTCTACACGTGGAAAAGTTCATCTTGAGAAGAAATCTGATGAGAACCCCTCATGAGCTTGATTTCATGATCCCCTTGTCTGATCCAGCTCCAGCGCAGATTGTGGTTCGTGCATTATCAGATTCGTGGATTGGTTCCGAGACTATTCATTCGGTGTCATTCCAGCATTTGATCAAGCCCACAAACGATACTGTGAGAACGAATCTTCTCAGATTGCAACCACTTCCCGTCACTGCTTTGCACAACAAGGGCTATGAGGCGATCTACGAGCCCAAGTTCAGATACTTCAATCCTATGCAGACAATGACTTTCCATTCGCTCTACAATTCCAACTCCAACATATTTGTGGGTTCACCCACTGGATCTGGTAAGACTGTCGTGGCCGAACTTGCAATTTGGCATGCATTCAACGAGTTTCCAACCTCCAAAGTGGTGTACATTGCGCCAATGAAGGCATTGGTCCGTGAAAGAGTGGATGACTGGAGATCGCGAATCTGCAAACCAACAAACAGAAAACTAGTGGAAATGACTGGTGATTCTTTGCCCGAAGCTAGAGAGGTCAGAGAGGCCGATATCATCATCACAACACCAGAAAAGTTCGACGGTATATCCCGTAATTGGCAAACAAGAAAGTTTGTGCAAGAGGTTTCTTTGGTGATCATGGACGAAATCCATCTTTTGGCTAGTGACAGAGGTCCTATTTTGGAAATGATCGTCAGTCGTATGAACTACATCTCCTCCCAGACAAAGAAGCCAATTAGACTTTTAGGTTTGTCTACTGCTGTGTCTAATGCTATTGATATGGCCGGATGGTTGCGGGTCAAAGAAGGTCTCTTCAACTTCCCCCAATCTGTTCGTCCTGTGCCATTACAAATGTATATCGATGGTTTCCCAGACAATTTGGCGTTTTGTCCTTTGATGAAAACCATGAATAAACCCGCATTCATGGCTATTAAGCAGCATTCTCCAACCAAGCCGGTGTTGATATTTGTGGCATCCCGTCGTCAAACCCGTCTTACAGCACTAGACTTGATTCACTTGTGTGGAATGGAACTGAATCCAAGAAGATTTATGAGAATGGATGAATCCGAGCTTCAGAAAATCTTGGAAAATGTCAAGGACGAAACATTGAGATTGTCGTTGCAGTTTGGTATGGGATTACATCATGCCGGTTTGGTTGACTCAGACAGACAAATCGCCCACAAGCTTTTCGAAGCTGGCAAGATCCAAATCTTGATTGCTACATCCACTTTAGCCTGGGGTGTCAATTTACCAGCGCACTTGGTCATCATCAAAGGAACTCAATTTTTCGATTCGAAGATTGAAGATTACCGTGACATGGACTTGACAGATATCTTGCAAATGATGGGAAGAGCCGGACGTCCAGCCTTTGATACCAGTGGTATTGCCATTGTTTACGCCAAAGAATCTAAGAAGGTTTTCTACAAGCATTTCTTGAACATTGGATTTCCCGTGGAATCCTCCTTGCATAAGGTTCTTGATAACCACATTGGAGCTGAAATTGCCAGTGGAACCATCAAGTCTCGTCAGGAAGCATTGGACTTCTTGACTTGGACTTTCTTGTATAGGCGAGCTCACAACAACCCAACGTATTATGGCATTGAAGATTTGAGCCCAGTCGGGATCTCGAAGTATTTGGGAGGATTAATCGACAGTGCTATCGAGAATCTTGAAGAGTCTCTGTGTGTCAGAATCGGGGCAAGAGATGAGCTTATTGCTTCTCCATTCTTGCAGATCTCGTCGTTCTACTATCTTTCTCACAAGACAATGCGAACTGTTCTCGGACAGCTCACCAAAGATTCCGGATTCAGAGAATGTTTGAAATTATTATGTCTCGCCACAGAATACGATGAATTGGCTACAAGACACGGAGAGGAGTTGATCAATATGGAAATGTCGCAGGCCATGCGGTATCAGGCTGAAGATTTGGATTGCGAGTTTATTTGGGATCCTCATGTGAAAGCATACTTGTTGATTCAGGCATTCATGAGTCGGGTGGAACTTCCGATTGCAGATTATGCACAAGATACCGTGGCTGTCTTGGACCAGGCATTGCGTATCTTGCAAGCATACATCGATGTTGCAGCTGAATTAGGATACTTGAAGGTTGTCATGACATTCATTGAATTGATGCAGTCGATCAAACAGAGGCTTTGGTACGATGTGGATCCTGTAACTGCTCTTCCAGGTATGGAAGGAATCAAAATCAAGGACAACGGCATCACGTTGAAAGCATTGGGCTCCTACAATCAGGGAAAACTATACAAGTTTGCTGAGAAGCACGGATTAGAGGACGTGGAGGCTGAAGCAGTCAAGAAGAATTTCGTCTACGTTTCATCTCACTTGCCAGTTGGTGACTTCACTGTTGAGCAATCAAGCGACAAAGTTCTCAGTGTCGCATTGGCTCACTCCAACCTCCCATTGAACAAGGATTTCAAGATGTATGCACCACTGTTCCCCAAGCAGCAGAGAGAATCTTGGTTCGTTATTCTCTGTAACAAGGAGGAGACAGAGCTTCTTCTCTTAAAGAGAGCGTCTCCAAGAATGTCAGGAAAGAAGGGTAAAGTGTTATGTACCTTCGAGCTTTCTGAAGACTTCAAAGGACGTGAGGTGAAGGTGAAGTGTGTGAACGATGCGATGAAAATCAGCTACGAGAGCATGATCCAGCTTCAATGAGAGTGCGGTTTAGCTTCAATGAGGCTACGACCAGGTTTCAATGAGAGTACGGACTTGCTTCAATGAGAGCACGGACTAGCTTCAATGAAAGCTCTACCCAGTCAATCTTTGGCATTGATTCTTACTATTATACACATGCATTTATGAATTATTCAAAGAAGTCGTCTTCCTCCTCGGCCTGGGCCAGTTCCTGTGGAGCATCGACCTCCTTTTGTGCCTCAGGCAATCTGTCAGTGTCCACCTGGATGGTTTTTCCGGCCAAAACATCTTCGAAAGTGAATGGCAATTTGGCGGAGTCAATGAGCTCTTCCATTTCCTTTCTGAATTGCTGTCTCTTCTCTTCAGTGATTTGCATTCCCTTCTTGACGTTGACATCCTTTAGCATTTCAGGCAGGGGCTCGTTTGGATATAGAGCAATATACTTTTCGGACTTTGGGAACATGAACACGTAGGCTACGTCGATCTGAGCATGTTTCATCACTTTTCTGGCCTTCTTGATGTCTTTCCTGACGTCAGCCTCCACTGCCTCTTGATGAGCTTTGGTGGCTTGCTTCAACTTTCTAGTTGCCTTCTTTCTCTCAAAAAAACGGAGCATATGGTATTTTTTAGCCCTTTCCTTCGTTTTCAACCTGAACCGAGTGTTTTTCAAATCAGCTTGCAACGCTTTCAAAGCTCTTTCCTTTTCTATGCGGATATCTGCTGGCAAGGTGTCCTTGCTGAGCAAGTTCTCAATGGATTTCATCTTTTTCTTGACTCTAACACTAGATCCAAGCACATCGCTAAGATCTGTATTGTAGCGGTCGTAACGCCCGTTATCTCTAGGCATGATTTACTTGATAGTAGTAAGTTAGAGAAGAGATGAGCCTGGGAGTGTATATATTGCGATGACCAGGATATTAGAGACGAAATCGGATTAGAGAAATGGGGGAAAAGGGTAAAAGGGGAAAAAATGGGTATCAATTGGAGACTAATCGGGGTTTGATAATTGGCTGACACAGAACTTTGAAGAAATTGCATTTCTCTATCTATTTTCTCTTGCTCTGTAGATGCGTGCATTTCATAGTTCTACTTTGCATCCAGAGTCGAGCTGCTCGCTGAATCTACAAGTAATAAAAGGAAACTCTTATACATTTCAATCTAATCTTAAACGAATAATTCTCCATTAAAGGCTGCAAATTCCTCTGGTTACTTTCATTAATCTTCATCCATCTCTAAAGGTGTACGGGTGCACACTCCAACATCTCCAACCTTCGAAATTCTCTAAATCTCCAATTCTCCAGCCAATACCATGGGAATTCTCGAAAAAATCGCCCAGATCCAGGAGGAACTCTCCCGGACTCAGAAGAACAAGGCAACCGAATACCATATCGGTCTCTTGAAGGGAAAACTCGCCAGATACAGAAGACAGCTTCTAGAACCTCAACCTGGTCAAGGATCATCAGGAGGAGGCCAGGGATTCGAGATTGCCAAGGCAGGAGATGCACGTGTGTCGCTTATTGGATTTCCTTCTGTTGGAAAATCGTCATTTTTGTCCAAGGTCACCAACACAAAGTCGGAAGCTGCCAATTACGAATTTACCACATTGACTTCAGTAGGAGGAATCTTGGAATATAATGGAGCAGAAGTGCAAATTGTGGATTTGCCAGGTATAATCAAAGCTGCTTCGCAAGGTAAAGGAAGAGGACGTCAGGTTATTGCTGTGTCGAGAACGTCAGACTTGATCTTGATGGTTCTAGATGCCACCAAAGGTGGAGAACAGAGACAGATCTTGGAGAACGAATTGGAAACCATGGGTATTCGTCTCAACAAGGAGAAACCCAATATTTCCCTCAAGATCAAGAAAACGGGTGGTGTCAAGTTGAATCTGATCACTCCGCCCAAATACTTGGACGAAAAGATTGTCAGTGCACTTTTAAAAGATTACAAAATCCATAACGCCGACGTGCTTGTGCGAGATGAGAACTGCACCATTGAAGATTTTATCGATATCATCAACGACCAACACATGTCCTACATCAAGTGTTTGTACGTGTATAACAAGGCGGATGCTGTTTCTTTGGAAGAAGTTGACAGACTTGCGCGCGAACCTAACACTATGGTCATTTCGTGTGAGGAAGACCTTGGAATTGACGACTTGAAGGAGGAGATCTGGAGACAGCTCGGCCTTGTGCGGTTGTACACCAAGAGACGGGGAATTCTGCCCAAGTTCGATGATCCGATGGTTGTGAGGTCACAATCGACGATTTTGCAAGTTTGCGATGCGATCCACAGGGACATGAAGAACCAGTTTAAGTATGCGTTGGTTTGGGGGTCCAGTGCCAAGCATTCGCCACAGAAGTGTGGTTTACAGCATCCTGTTCACGATGAAGATGTTGTGCAGATTATTACGAAGTAGTTGATGTCAGTACTAAGAAAGGACGAGTGTGAAGGGTTAGGAATTAGTAGAATGAGTAGTCAAGGTTCTTGAAGGATCAAGAAATTCAAAGAATCAAGGAGTTGAAACGTCAGGGCCTTCGAAAAGTCAAGAAAGTAAAGGACAAGTACTAGGTTCAAGTATAATTTAGGGGACAAAAGTCAAGGAACAAAAGATGAAGGAATTGAAAGATTGAGGAGTTAAAATATTAAGGAAAAAATAAAGAATAAAAAGATAAAGTTACGAAAAAGCATTAATAGTTGATAAAGGAATTGAGACTTTAAGTTCGTGCCGTTATGGGTGCGAACCTACAACTACACGTCTAAAAGCCATCTACATGGACATCGACAATTAAGACCGACAAGACACACAAAGTTTGCTAAACGTCATCATTTGCAATTAACTCCAATTTATACAATTCCTATAGCGTGCTCAATAGACACCACCACCACATTTATTTCAACTGCTCAAGCATTTCATATGATCATATAGCACAATGAGCAAAGAATCGCATACAAAAGAATGGGAAACCGCCGACACTGGCCCAGAGGTTTTTGAGACATCAGATGTGGAATCTGTGGATATATTGGAACCTCCCGAGGAAGTTCATAGCGACGTCGACCACAGTTTATTGGATCCAAGCTCAGCAAAAGAACATTTCGAGCACAGCGTCATTTCTGACAAAGGCGAAATGGCCGATTTCCTGGGAAGTTTAACGAGCGCTCATTTAGGATATTCTATTCGGACTGCTCATGAGACTTCAGCGCAGAAATTGGCCCGGATCCAGGCAGAATTGGCCGAATTGAAGGCAGAAAAGGTGAATGTGAACGAGGTAGATAAATTGACAGAAACTCTTGAAGAGTTGCTCGAGGGAAAAGAGTCCGCAAATAGTATTCATGCCCAGAGACTCCGACTTGCGTTTGACAGACTCGACCAGAGACTTTTTAGAAGTAACGGACAAAACCATGATAGGGACAATAACCAAAAGGACGTACGCAGCAAGGAACCAGGAACAGAAGTTCTAGATCTTGAAAAAAGACTACATGAGCTCGAAGATATTGTCGGAGTTACAGACCTTCAGTCTTCCAAGAGCGTACGAAACCATGTGGATGACTTGAGGCGCAAAGTGGAGGTGATCTACGAACCAGAGTTTGATTTGGCGCATTTCAAGGGCGAAATCAAACGTCTCAGTAAGGAAATGGACGAATTGAATGCCAAAAGACGCATGGCACAGATCGCCAGCAGCGACGTTTCAGTGAAACCATCGATTCCGTTTGAAATTAAGGTAGATTCGATTTATGAGATTCTTCCAGAGATGGAAACGGCTATGGCAGCAGTGCCGGCGTTAGTGGCTCGTCTCAAGTCGCTTCACCACGTTCATTCTGAAGTTGGGCATGCTGTTAGTGCAATTTCCAATATTGACAGAACGATTGAGAGTCTACAGTTGGAGATGAAGAACTGGAGCGAAAATCTTGACCAGGTGAATCTGGCGATCGACACACACGTCAGAAGGTTTGAAGATGGCCAGAGGCAAGTGGAGACTCGAATTGAAGGTTTCAAGAAGCGATTGGCAAAGATTAATGAGGCTCAAGCAGAGAGTGAGAGGTAAGATTCTGGGACTTGCAAAAAAGGTCATGGAATGATGTAAACAGGTGATGTATGAGATACCCTTCATTGATCTCGATTGAGATAGCACAGCGTTGCCCAAATGACAAGATGGCATCATCTTGGTTACCACGACCAATTGGCACCAATGGAAACTGAACTAAATGATTACCACAACGTCCATACCGGATGGTTTCGACCACCATACGAATATCAAAGTCGTCCTTGCATAGATCAAGTTACCACAACTGGATTGAAGGTTCAATAAGAGTCCGCCACACTAGAGATATATCGCCTATCTCAAGCATTCTAGAGCTTAATCACATAGAACTGCATATCTGTTGATGGTCACGTGAATAAGTTCAGTGATATACCAACTTTGTTCAGTCATATTTGATGTAGGATTTTATCTGGTAAGGTTTACTGAGTCTATGTCCTATACTTAGAATCCCACGTTCTCCTTATCTTTTTCTCTCTCTCTCTCTCTGTCCTTCTAGGATATGGGAATACTATGACTTAAATAGTATTTCCCTCTAATCGACGATGTACTATACCGTACTCTAGCACGCCCAACTTCCCCATTAGCGGCATATTCGGAGCTTTGTAGGAATAAGCTTACTCCCATTGGTCATTCGCTTGGTCCGTTCGTCACAATCCGATGAGCGGCGTGCAAAGGCACTGCTTCAGTACTGCATCTTTGTCCTTTCAGAACCACATTATCACTATAGGAACAGTGTGCATGCTCCACAGAAATCTACTCCTCCACGAGACATCTATCCGATGGTTCTGAAATTTCGGTTTCCCGAGGAGATTATCTTGGAAATATTGCGCTATTTTTCACTCAAAGATGTGGAATTCTTTCACCTAAAATTGCCAGCAATTGATCCGCTACAGCAACTTCTTGTTCAGAGGTTATATGAGAAAGTTGTCCTCGAAGATTACTCAAGAGACTGCTACTTTAAAGTGGTTTATGAGAAGGAATTTCGGCGATTGGTTCAAGAAAAAGCTCCGATACAACGTCTCAAATTTTCAACTTCACCTAGGTGGTCCACGAACATCTTCTTGGAACACCCTGAGTACTTGTCGACCATTCCTAATTTGGAGTTCACCGGGCTGGCTATAAAGATGATGGAGCATGCATCCGAACTGATCAACAATCTGGTGTTTTTGAGGCATTTCGCACCCCAATTCGAAAATCTCATGCAAAGAGTTTGGGCTAACGTGACAAAGATGGAGTTTATTAGTGAGAAATGGAACTATGATAAAGGTCGTTGGCCGCCACATTTGAAATCATTGAGTTTATTTTATTACAAGCTAGGTGAAATTGAACTTCCAAACACAATTGTGGAATTGCAATGCAGGGATTGCCGCTTCGAAGGGTCAATCAAGTTCCCAAGCTCCCTCAAAAAGATCGCCTTCCATCAAAGTGTTCCCATAGACTATGAAGTCCTAGAGGGATTTGCTGGACTGATTGAGTTGTATGACAATTACGATCCAGAAGCCATTGAACAGATCAAGTCGCCAGCCACGTTAAAGACTTTGATGTGGTCCAATGTGCCTGATGATCCTCAGGATACTTTGGAGTTCCCGAATGGCTTTGAATATTTAGGAATGTCCTGCCCCAGAGTAGCGTTTCATGAACGCCAAATCGAAGAATTTGCCATATATCCAGCAGATGCTCTCAAATTTCCACCTACCTTGAAGGGGCTTTACCTCCAAGACTTTAAAGTGGAATTCTCGGACATTTCTAAGCTTCCAAAAACGTTGGAAAATTTGGAATTCAGCTGTGAAAAGTTCGATTGGTCGATGCTTCCGCAAGGTTTGAAAAAGTTGAACGTGGCGACAATGCACCACTCGACCCAATTTCCGCCAAACTTAGAAGTACTTTGGTATCGTCTTATGTCTAGGGACAAACAACATCTCGAATTTCGTTTTTCCCGCTGTTTGGGCAAGTTAACAATAGAATGCGATGCCGAGTGCACGTTTGAACTGAATGTTCAAGAATTGGAATACTTGGAATTGAAAAGCTGTTATGGGACAATACCGCTGACAGAATTGGAACTCATAGACACCGAAGATGGACAACTTTTTAGGGATTATGTGGTTCCTAATGGTGTGAGAAAATTAAAAACCCCGTACGCTTTGCAGAAGTATCCGGAAAGCTTAATGGATTTGGAAATTGAAACCACTTGGCAAACGCCTACACAATTGCCCAAGAATTTGAGATGTCTTCAATTGTTTGGGCATTGCAATCCTGAAGATATTCCGCTTCCAGTGGTGGTTGAGGATTCTCATGGACTAGGAACTCTGTACAAATTTCGTTGGAGTGTTAAGAATGACATGGTGGAAGAATATTAGATTATCAATGTGACGTTTTATACCTGAAGAATGCATAGGTGCTTTGTAGAGGTTTTAGACATCTACCAACCTTATCTGAAATGATTTTGGGAGATGCTGAAATGATTTTTTTCGCAGCCCCCTCGCTAAAACGTTCCGTTTCCAGAAGACGACATCATCCTTACACCCGTGCACCACATACAAGTTCCGCGCAGTGCCCCGCCATTACCTTCCCGCGCTGCCGTCGCTGTCTCTTGCCTATAGCGATACGGTGAAAATATATATAATGCGGGGCATCCAGTTTGCTCATCATCATCAAAAAATTCTCATAAATTCAAGAATGTTGAGATCTGCCCGTTGCTGCCGCTCCCTGTTGGCCGCCAGAGCCTCCCGTGTGAGACTCCCTGCCGTTGCACTCAGAACTTCCAACTTTGTCAGATCAGCCTCGCAGTTGGCCCAAGTCAAAGTACCTTCTTCTCTTGCAAATGAACCAGTTAAAGATTTCTCATTCAACCAGCAGAAAGATTGGGATCTTTTGCGTGCCTCCATCACCAAATTCACCGATAACGGACCTTTGGACATTCCATTGGTTATTGGAGGAAAGCGGATCATGGACAGACCCACATTTACTCAGGTGAACCCAGCCAAGCATTCTCAGGAATTGGCAATTGTTCGTCAGGCCACTGTAGAAGACGTAAAGGACGCCATTGCTGCCTCCAAGGAGGCCAAGGCGAAGTGGGCCAGCATGCCATGGACCGATCGTGCTGCCGTTTTCTTGAAAGCTGCTGATTTGATTACTACTAAGTACAGATACGACATGTTGGCTGCAACCATGTTGGGCCAAGGAAAAAACGTGTACCAGGCCGAGATCGACAGTGTGGCTGAGTTGGCTGATTTCTTCAGATTCAACGTCAAGTACGCAGAAGAGCTCTACCAGGAGCAACCTCTTGAATCTGCTCCAGGAGTGTGGAACAGAGCTGAATACAGACCATTGGAAGGTTTCGTGTACGCAGTGACGCCATTCAACTTCACTGCCATTGCTGGAAACTTGGTGGGGGCTCCCGCATTGATGGGTAACACCGTGGTGTGGAAACCTTCTGCCACTGCTGTTCTCTCCAACTACTTCTTGTTGAACATTTTGGAGGAGGCTGGTTTGCCTGCTGGAGTGATCAACTTCATTCCCGGAGAACCAGTTCAGATCACCGATGTGGTTGTCAACGACGAGGACTTTGCTTCGTTGCACTTCACTGGCTCCACTGACGTTTTCAAGAAGTTGTATGGAGAAATCGCATCCAACTTGTCGAAGGACGTCTACAGAGACTACCCAAGAGTGGTGGGAGAGACCGGAGGTAAGAACTTCCACTTGGTGCATCCATCTGCCTCCATTCAGCATGCTGCTTTGTCTACGTTGAGAGGAGCATTCGAGTTCCAGGGCCAGAAGTGTTCTGCTACCTCGCGTGTGTATGTTGCCGAGTCTGTGTGGCCTGAGTTCCAGGCTGTGCTTACTCTGGCCATGGACAACATCACCATCGGCAACACCACCGAGCCTTCGACTCTCCACAACTTCATGGGTCCAGTGATCCACGAACAGTCGTACGATAAGTTGGCAGGAGTGATTGAAAATGCTGAGAAAGACCCACAATTGACAATTCTCAAGGGTGGTAAGACCGACAAGGCCACCGGATTCTATGTCCAACCTACCTTGATCCAGACCTCCAACCCAGACCACGAATACTTGTCCAAGGAGTTCTTTGGTCCTATTCTCACTGCATACGTCTATCCCGATGCCGAATATGAGTCCATCATGACCAAGATCGACTCGAGCACTAAGTATGGATTGACAGGCTCTGTATTTGCCAACGACCGTGAAGCCGTCCAGTTGGCTGAGCAAAAGTTGAGATACGCCGCAGGTAACTTCTACATCAACGATAAGTCCACTGGTGCCGTGGTGGCCCAGCAATGGTTCGGAGGCGCTAGAATGTCGGGAACAAACGACAAGGCAGGGTCCGGAAACATCTTGAACCGGTTTGTCTCTGTCAGAAACATCAAGGAGAACTTCTACGAGTTGACCGACTTCAAGTACCCATCGAACTACGAGTAGTGGTTGTCACAATAGTTATCCGAATCGCATTAATATATCCCTAATAGTCTTTACCTCATTCCTAATAGACTTTGCAGCACATTGTAACAACTTCACTGTTAGCCATATGGCAGTAGCCAACATCGATAGTAGCCAAATGTTCATCGATAGTAGCCAAATGTTCATCGATAGTAGCCAGTCTGTTGTGGAGGCCCACTATTGAGTATTCTGCCTAAACCTCCACATACGGGACATAAATCTCGATCTAAAAGGAAGTTAATCTGACCCGACCCACGACAGTTTCCACACAACAGACCTCCAAGTCGAGGATCTCCAGGTGGCACTCGTAACGGAGCTCCAGCCATTCCTCCCGGCATGTAGTTTGTCATTGGTCTTACAATTTCCAGAAACCCGAACGACGGTTGGACAGTATAATTGTTTCTGGGAGCAAACCGAGCGTAGCAGTCCTGGCAAGTTAACCCATTTTTGAGTTTTGTTCCCGTATTGCGGCACTTGTCACAGATGAATCGCTTCGGATACCTGAAGGGAAGGTTGGGGTTCGGATTATACGCATTGTTCCGCAAGTAGAGGGTATCCCAGCAGTCTCGGCAGGGTTTTCCGTTCTTGATCTTGAATCCAGTATTCTGACACTTTCTGCAATAGTGGCCACGAGGATAATTGAAGGGTAAATTGGGATTGTTCGTATATAGTGATGATGTCCCAGTCCCTGGGTTGGATTGCAGAGAATGAGAAGTTCCCGAAGCACTAGATCCTTGAAATCCAGATCCTTGTGCGTGGTACCCTGATGATGAATTCTGAAAGTCTGACGAGGGTCTCTGAGGCATTGGAGGTGCATTGCTGGAGTTTTGGGAGTATTGACCCAGAATGTGGTTGCTCACTGGTGGAGCAGCTGCGGGTCTATTTGGATGCACTGGCGGATCGTTCAAGGCCTCTGAGTAAGATGGCGGAGGCTCTGAGGGCGTGATATCATCGTCATACTCATTGTGTGTGTGTTTCGACATTTTGAGTTGGATTACTGATATAGATGAGTATTCTGGGGTAGACAATATGTGCACGTGACCGGGCGGAGGAAGTGGGACCATGGAACGGCGTTGGGAGCAAGATGGGGAAAGGCGGTATGCGATTGGGGATAATTTAGAGACGGGAAATACGTGGAGAGTTATGGGGGAAATGTATTTGCGTGGTGAGAGAGTGGAATGGATGGAAAGTGAGAATGGAAAATGAGAGGTAGGAGGGTGGATATAAGACCTGACAAGATTTTTTTTTACGAATCTGACAAGATCAGATTTTCGACGACAATGGAGAAATTCCGGTATCGAATCAAACTCACATTTATAAGAAAAAATGGCATTCGTTTTTTTTGTATGAGTTATCAATTTGCTATTGAGTATGAGAAGTTTCTACATAATATTTGTGAAATTTTCTTCGATTACATCAGAGCGAGCAAAAAAGCATCAATTGTGAGAACAGAAATAATGACGACAAGAGAAAAATCGAAATCAGTTCCGATCTTCCATCTCTAAAGCCTACGTTCTACGCTGACACACAACAACTTCCCATGTTCCCTTGTTGCTAATAATTGAGCCCCAAATGCCAAATTCACTACTCCCAACACACTATCCAGAAGTACGTGTATACTATTGCAAACTTCATGATAAATATCATCATAACCATCAACATTAATAACATCATAAAATATTATTAAGAATGGCTTCTACCACTGTTATAATATCATCTTTCTAATCATTTCACCTTTGTACATCTTGTATACCGTTATGTTGTTGATCTTTCTCCTACATATCGCGTCACTGCGACTTCTCATCAACCCTTGCAACATGCTCTTCGATTCCACCTTCTGGCTCTCGGAGCGACAAAGTAAGTACAATCAGATCCTCCAAATAAAAACTCTTCTAACCGTCAGAATACGGAGTGGCCTCCACTGCTGCAGGCGTGGTGTTTTTCTTGCTCGGAGTCATGACGTTTTTCGATTCCAGTCTTCTTGCCATTGGCAACATTCTCTTTGTCATTGGCGTGGTGTTGATCATCGGCCCATCGCGTGCAATTTACTTCTTTGCTCGTCCAACCAAGATCAAGCCTACGCTCTTCTTCTTTGGTGGCATCGCCTTGATTTTGACAAAACACTCTTTCATTGGGTTTATTGTGGAGAGTGTAGGCATCATGTTTCTCTTTGGAGATTTTTTCGGCACCATAGTGCTGTTCTTGCGGTCGTTCCCCATCATCGGTCCGCTTTTGAAGCATCCTATGGTGGAGCCGTGGGTGAATCGTGTTGCTGGCTTGGACACTTTGCCAGTGTGAATAGAGTAATGAATTGTGGAGACATGGTACAGTGTAGTCTGACGAAGCTGTAGGAGTATCTGCTGGATAAGGTTTCGATAGACGGCTAGAGCCTGTGCGCTGTCAAATCGAAATTGTAACGGCCAAACATATTATCAATAGCATCCAACACATAGCTACACGTCTTGAGTCCATAGAGAAGATCATGGCGCGACAAAAATGTCTCTTCGTGGACATTGAGGTTGATTGGAGCCACCGAAACATTGACGATATTTCGATCGAAATGCATTTGTTGGTGGAAAATCGGCTCGTTGAACATGCGTGCAGCAGACTTGAAAAGAGGAAGCCAGAGCACTGTGTTGGGGGACGGAAACCCTTGAACGCCTTGGTTGAATAGAAAAACTTCATGGTTTAGAGCTCTATTTTGTCCACCGGCAACTTCTAGTCCACACATTGTCGAGCTGGCCAATATGTCCAAGCTGGCGATTTGATTGATGCTGGCAGTTCGATTGTTGATGTCGTCTCGACCCAAATGTAGCCAAACATCGGCCGAACCATCGGTCGAACTACGTGACATGTTTCGTATCACCGAAGCTAGAGAGTGATGGCTCTGAACGGACATGAATGATACAGTGTGATTTTCGGTTAGAAAAGCCACCAATGCCTGTTCGATTCGCTGTGGCAGATAGAGAACCCCTATGAACCGGTCAGGATTGCCAATTCCAGCAACCACTTTCCGCTTCTGTGCCCAAACTGGCAATTCTGGCGAAAGCATCTGGGGCCCACATTCGCGGAGATGGACAGATTCAGCAAATGTCACTACCAGACTCAAAACTTGGGCCAATAGTGTACTCTGAAGAAATGGCCATCTAGATAACCGCAAATTGGAAACGGTAGAGGCTCCACAGTAGGGTCTATTGTCCGTAGGTGTCGACTTGTCGAAGAGTTCTACGATGACGATGCGAAGAGTGCGATGACGGTGATGTAGTTTTAGGGCTGCCGCCACGAGGTAGGCGACAAGAGCCGAGCGATGCGACACGAAGATGGTCGTCATTGCGTAGTAGATCAGTATATGATTGATGAAGATAGAAAGTGTTGTAGGAATGTACGGGTGTGGGTTTGATTAAGTCTGATGATGGACAGACTTGTGAGAGGGCCAAAAAATATGGAAGGGATCTAACAGATAAGTCCTACTCCACATTATTACGATTCTGGTTCTATTGTTCTAAAATGCAGCTTTTTGGTGAGTGAAAACGATATCCATGCAAGCAGTCTCTGGTGAAGCGCATCGGAAATTCCTAGATCTGAAGAACCTCCGATAATCGGGGATCACAACATTTTCCGCTTCGGGACATTGATTCCGCCTCAATTGTTGCTTCCTGCTAATATTGATTCCCCTTATGTATATTGATTCCCCTTATGTATATTGATTTCGCTCATTAACCCTTATTCAACTTATGAAACATAGATTCGGCTAATCAACATTTTTCCGCTGCACGGCAATTTCCCGTTTTACCTATCAAAGTCGATCGGATACCTCGGATTATTAAATCCGTACTAAATACAGGCTTGGAGTGTATGCACACAAAACGTTCATAACAGTAATGCCAAGAAACAAGTAGCTTGAGAAAAAGACGATTAATGTCAGAGCATTGTCCCAATGGTCACAAGAGAAGAACCAAGAGAGGTAGAGGCGATAATCAAAGAGTGGTCCATGGCCATGAACTGGAAATGTACCATATCTACACCGCATGAAATAGGGGTGCATTGCTGATGATGCAGAAGCGTTGTGGATCTTATGCTGCATGATGCACCTCGTAGACAGTGCTTGCTTTCTTCGCGCATGGCGGTTGCATATATAGCAGCAAGTGCAACATATTGCGCAATGAAGACTCCTTGCTTGACAATCGGAAAAACTGCGAGAAGGAGGGAAGAGAGCAAAAAGAGGAACGCATTTATTGAAGTAAGAAAATCAAGGAGTGCCAAGCAAATAGCACGAGTCAGTTTTACAGTGTGAGGAAATCTAGGGAATGAAAAAAAAAAAAAAAATTCTCTTATTATGTAAATTTGAGCAACCTTCCACAGATTTGGAACACACCACGCACAGGGCAAATATCTTGCTCTTTTTTTTTTTTTAAAGAATTGCTATCCGACAAGAACCATCTCAACTTCCCACCTAACCGCCACTTCTCTACCATTGTCACAGACGAGAGCCAGCAATTTAATCGGTTGGTGCTTGTTCACTCAAATTGTCTGTTGATGAACTAGAAAATAAGAATAAAATTCTCAATGGTTAACTATCATGTGTACTGCAAGCATGGGAGGAGAAGGTGACGGAATTCAGTAGTTACTTAAGAACCGAGCACAAAACTTTTGAACCGAGAACAAAACCGTTGAACCAAGAACCAAACCAAGGATCAAGAGCCAAGAACCTAGAGCCAATGAACCTAGCGCCAATGACCCTAGAGCCAAGAATGAACCTGTTCACCGAGAACCAAGATACCGAAATTTGAGAACTATGAACCAACAACGAACATTCTTGAATGAATTGTCTATTTCATTATTGACTTTGATATGCTGGAGGTTAGTACTCTAGAAATGTCAGAGGTGCAAGGTACAAGTTGCGATTAGAATCAGCGGGTTCATGTTTACATATTGAGTTATACGCATTGGAAATGACTAATCCAGGAAGCTGAGGTTTTTCAGCGTCGCTGAAATGGTATTGAGTAACTGATGTCGAAGTAGGTGAATGCATCACTGACCAATTCGAACACAAGGTGACATGGCTGCAAGATGTAGTAGTTGTAATACTCGGTCAACAATAGACAAATGGGGTTAGGAAATGGATTCCACGTTTTGTTCATGCTTGTGAGCTAATTACTTTCTATTTCTGATCGCGATTTTTGATCAGCTAGTGTGCTGCATCACCTTATTACCTGATTATTTGTGCGAAGATCCTCAAATGAATAGATCTAAGAAAACTCGTGAGGTTTCGATTTCTAATTTTCTTCTACAATTCAAGATAATATACTGTGGTGAGATAATCTGATCGTCTTTCCTTTGATGAAAATCAAGATTAAGATCAAGAGAAACATCTCACCATGCTTCTGGAAAATGAAAAGTTGATCTTTTAATTCTCCTGAATAGCAGCTCGATGTTTTTTGGTATTCTGTATTAATGGAGAGTTGAAAGGTGTGAGTAGCTCCGGAATCTCTAATGATATAGATTTCAAGGGCCTACTACGTAATGCTAGCATTTGTAGAGAATTGGAGAGAGAACAAAATATGACAAGGCGATACAACGGGGTATGCAGAAGGGTATTGGAAGAAGGTGCACCAAAAGCTTCTGTCTAACTATTTACAAATCAACAGATCAAGATTGTAACTTAACACTAAATTCAAATCATAAGTACAACCAAGGAAAATGAAATCAAAAGCCACTCCACGATGCTCATCTGCAATGCGCAAGGACTCTTTAGTAAATGTCGAAACTGATGTAAAGTGGGCTATCGTTATTCACGAAGTTTGGCATTTATTAAAGATTGGCAGCATGACTGTAAACCAGGTTTCGAGATAAGCTTGTTCTTGAGAGGTGAGAAAGTCTTTTCTCATCAATTTGCGAATCAATTTTAAATCTTTGCACTTGATTAACAAAATGAGAAATGTAACAAAAATGTCGATTAAATCTCCGTTTCGCGATCGATTATTATGACATTTAAACTTAAATAAGAAGTCAACCATGAATAGATCAATAAAATAACCCCGATGGTAAGTAATAAGGTAATGTTTGGCCGACGGTTGCACTCTTATATTTATCAATCCTATCTTCTCACATCTGAGTCCGAGATAGTTTAGTGGCTAGAATTACCGCTTGTCGCGTGGTAGACCGGGGTTCAATTCCCCGTCTCGGAGCTTTTTTTGTTAATCTCATCTCTCACCTGCGAGCCCATACCCCATCAGACTACCCCTACGGCATCGTTTTTTCTTTTCTACAACATGTCCAAAGTGAACCGACGGAAGGAAATAAAAGAAAAAGAGGCACTTCAGCTAAAATTCCAGCTTGCACTCTCTCAAAATACCAAAACCGTTCTAAATTGGCTACCGCCAATCCAAAACCACCAGAACGACCCATTAGCTGCCGATCGAGAGCTTTTTCTAGATTTGCCCATCGTGGCCAGTGGCACGGGACTTTCGGATCTCGAAAGGGCCGATCAAACCACCACAGTTGGCGACTTCTTGCAGTCGGAAGGAACTCCAAAGAATGTCAAGCCAGAAAACACCAAAGATATCCGAAATGGATCAAAAGCTATGGCAGCGTTGGTAAATCAAATGAGAACTAATAGCAGAAAACGCGCTCGGGAACAGGGAGCAGAGAGAATCCACAAGCACAAGCTGAAATTTCTACAGGAAACTAATAAGATGAAGACTCAACAGAAGATTGTCCAACAGGAGGTGGATTCAGATGAGGAGGAACTGAAACAGGTACAAATAGGAGCCAAAAAGACGGGGCAGGTGCATTTTGGAAAGGGGAAAAAACGCCCGTTCTAGGTGAAACTAGAGTGTAAATTAGAATCACTTGCTCAGTAGACTCCCAGTATGAAGATAGTGCCAAGGTATAATACAATAAAATGAAATTGAATGGATACGTTCGTGCTCTATTTGACGAAATAGCTATGGTACACCACATCTAAGATGCGAGAAAGATGGTATTGGGGAATGGTCGTAAACCATAGGAGATCTTGGCTCAATTGAAGTCAATCCGGATTGACAACGTGATTAGATCTCCTCACTGCACAGTCATTCAGAAGAGGCTAGCAATAAAATCTCACCTAAGGCGATTGAAAAGGTTCGGTTTTTTGCCGCTTTGCAACGTTCTCCTCTCTTGGTTCTGGAGTGTCAAGTAGAAACTCAACTTTTGATTTGTACAGCGGAGTAGATGGCTTGAATACTTCAGCAGCAATGTCAGTGCCACCAATGGCAGCGTTCGAAGCCGAAACTTTCTCCTCCTTAATTGTGGGGACTGAAGAACGAATTTGAGGTGAAACTGGGTACTGCTCAAGGGGACCAATGCTCTTGCGTTTTTCAGCAAACACAATGTGAGATACTGAACCGAATGAGGAAGCACGCCCAGAAGAAGTGGACAGGATAGACGACGGGCCCGAGAAAATGGACAGAGAGTGAGATCCGATTGAATCAGTGAGACCCGAGTGTTTGCCGGAAAGGGAGTTTGGCAACGACTTAACGCCGGAGTTTCCGTGAGGGAAGTGAAGTTCAATAAGTGAGGGCCGTAACTTATCGTAGACGGATTTGCTAACAGGTATCAGAGAAGGATTAGTCGACCATTGCAGAGATGTGACCGGCAAACTTGCAACCACTGGCAACAGCGTTTGAGGCAGGTCTAAGGGTCTCAATTCAGCAAAAGTTGATGTAGTTTTGGGAAGAACAGGCTTGGTCAAATCCTTTAGCGAAGGCAGCACCGGGCGACCCAACGGAGGAAGTTTGATCATCTCATGTCCTGGAGAGGTTGTTTCTGATGCCGTGGAAGCCACAGCACCAGAAGTTTGCACCAATGTTGATTCTGGAGCTAACGGATCACAACGCAACGACGGATTACGTGGTCTGTCAACAACCAGCAGCTCCCACGGTTTGCGGAACTTGAGAGTGGAGCCTTCTTGATGTCTAGCCTCTTCTACAGCCGGCGAAGAAGGATAATACTGAGCATAAATCGGAGTTCCTGGCTGCCGCAGCATTTGGAACATTCTGTCGGGCGGAGGAGGCGGGAGCATCATTCCCTGGGGGTGGAAAGGAGGAGCGTATGGTGGACCAGGGTGAATGTGATGCAGCGGAGGCATCTGCATTGGGTTGGGTGAATGTGGCGGCGGAGTGATGTGTGTTGCAGAGAGCACTCTCGGAAGTGGAGCCACGGCGGCCGTCGGCGAAGGTCCCGGACCAGCAGCGGTGGCATTTGTCACTACAGCGATAGGTACAACCGCCAGAGCAGTCGAGGGAGTGGCAGAACCGCCGGGACGGGCACCAGCTTCGTCGTGTTTATAGGCAAAGTGTCCCGAATAGTGGACTGGCATGTAGACGTTCGGAACAGGCACCGACGGGCCATAAAGTTGCTGCGGAGGATAGCGGTCGAAGGACTGGGGCAGCGGGGTTGGAGTTGTCTTGTTGCGGTCGTTTTCTCCCGCCAGATTCCGCAGCAGATTCAGCAGCAGCCGTCTCTTGATGTACACCAACGATTTCTCGTCGTTTTTCTTAAACTTTCCCGACGAGTGACGAAACTCCCAAATGGGGCTATCCTTGACGGGCAGCGCCGAGCTATGAGGCTCCAGCACCTTGTGGAACCCATACATGTGGAGCTGGCGGACAAAGGATGCAACGTTGCCATGCTTGAAATAGCCGCTGAGGGCGTCAGCAAACTCCTTGGAAGGATAAAGGGCAAACGTGTTTGCCTCCGGGGTATCGGTCCACCATATCAAGTGGGCGAGCTTCGGGTTGCTGAGCATGGAATAGAGTTTATGAACGAAAGCGTTCTTCTTCACCGGAGGATCGGTGGTTTTGGGGAGCATCAGCGTCATGATGGGCATTTAGGTGCGGAACGTGGAGGAGGCACTGGAGGGGGGCGCGGAGGCGGACGGAGGTGGTGGGGCGACGACGACAAGCTAGAGCGGAAGTTGGAGGAAAGATTTCGATGGAGACGTTGATGGAGTCAACTAGCCGAGACTCGGCGATGTGGGGGGTCAGAACAGGAGGACGGTTGGAGGAGGGGAGGACGATAGCACCGGGTCAGGAGGCGTTGTGGGATGCAAAATTGAAGGGTCCAGGAAAAAACGGTGTCTCCACAGAAAGAAGTGACACGAATAAGTAGCACTAAATTTTCTGAAAGTTCCTAACCCGTTGGTCGTTGAAAGAATAGACGATACACAGGATGCAGAGGATGTGCAGGAGGAAGCCGTTGACAGAATTGAGTTTTGGAGGTCCTGTGGGGGATTGGGTGGCAATATATGTGGAGGATGCATTTGAAAGAGGCAATATATATGGTGGGTAGAGGCGATGGTTGTGGAGAAAAGAGAACAAACTTTCTTTCCCGAATAGGAGCCAATCACGGCGACGGAAGACTTGGAATAGTGTCATAAGAACGCACCATTTGGTGTGCACGGAGGTTGGCAATGCGTGTAAACATGCAGATGACGGCAAGCGGGCGCATGACGCATACAAAACGGTGATGTGGAGGAGCACATTGTGATCACCCTAACGGGCAGCTAGCAGCAGATCGAAGATCGAAGAAAGAAGCGAGACAATAGTGGCATTTTGCTGGCGGACAGGGATTTGGTTCCTACCGACTGGGGACAAAACACACCGGGAATGATTCCGCCATTTTTTTCGGCAATCTCACCGATTGTTTTTTATGGCATGGTTGCATGGGTTACACCGAGTTAGAATTGAGTATGTGGAATACATTTGTTCTCCAGATCTCTTGCGCCACCAATTCAACCGAAATGCACCAACTAGAAGGTTGCCTGATGAATGCTTGCTCGGTCGCAGGTGAATCCCAACTCAGTAGTCCGTACGGCGCGTAGCTACTTCCTTGCGTCGACTTGGCTTGCACAGGTGCCTCGAGGTTGCATCCCGCATTTATTCTCTTGCGGGTGACTGAGATTCCGCGGCGTCCCGTGCAACCCATGCAACCTCAGACCAGAGATCTCATGCGAGACACACAAATAAATTGCGGGCTGCCAACTACGCCGGCATGGTAAATACTCAGCCCTGTAAGTATGTCCGCCGATAAAGTACCTCATACGATTATGACCAATGACGATTGTTTACGGGTGCATCTGGATCAATCCATCAATGTTCGTTGCATTGTTGCCGCTCGCCACTGCAGACCCATATTAGTGGTTGCGATTCGGGATTCGAGGATCATTTTCCATCACCCCTTTTATTTTCCAAACGTCACCACATTCCTTGTCTCAGCTCTCTGGTACTGCGCCAACTTTTAATTCCGAAATCGCTTGGCTCTGGCATACCTTGCCAACTACACTCCCATTGGTGTGAAGGATATTATAATGGTGTCAGGATTATTTTTTACCTCGCTTTCTTCAGGCACACCGCGTGCTGGTACCATGGAATGTTCCTACTTTAGAACATTTGCTCGGCGTGGCATCTCTTGCTTCGACGGTGCTAACCCACTGAATTCCGCCTAGAACTTCTAATCACCGACACTGGAAGAACATTGCACCCTGCAGCAATTCTCTTGACATTGGCGTATTGTGCACACCACGGCCCCACCTACCGATCGAACGATTCGGAGGTAATTTGCCAGATAACCCCCAACAAAATGATAATGTCCGGGAAAAGTCGCCTATACGAAATTAACACATTCCCCTCTATTCTGAGTCCATCGTTTTCATCCACTCTCTCTAATTACCCATCGGAGGTCTAACCACTCCTTCCTTGTTCATATAGGTAAATCAGTGTTCGATTACCTCCTCGGCACCCCGCTCGACTCCACGGTAGGCTGGGGTTCCTGTTCATCAGATAGCTAGCAACTCTCATGCAAAATGACTGGGCAACTCTCCATCGTACGTGAATCCTCCGCGTGTTCCCCGGGCGACTTCGTCTGGACTTTTGTCTGGAATTGAATCTGGACTCGAGGTTACCCGAAATGACATTTACTTCTTGCAACTGATACATGGACATGTAGTTTGTGTTAAACTTGATCCACCATTCTCTAGAATCTTCCCTGCTACCCCTGTCAGTGGTCATGTCCTGACGCTCGTTGGTTAACATTATAACCGCCTTGTGTACCATCAACCACGTTCTTGGTAAATACTCTTTCAACCTAATCTGCTTCTCCTCTCCATAACCAATGCTGACTTCAAAAATCCCGCGTGCCCGGCCACCTGCAACCGTTTTTCATGCGTGTGTGAAAGAATGCCGGTGCTTCGCTGCGCGTCGTTTTGTGCGCTTGTTTTTTGTTCATTAGCATCTGATCGGAGCACCCTGCCTCCGCTGATCCAGTGCTTGCATTTTTCTCTGCTGCACCCCACCTGAGGTCGCATGTGACCTCGATGTTACCGCTTCAAATATTTGGGATACATAACCACAACAGGCATCGCAGTGGCCGTAAGTTGTTGCTCCCAACTCCTCGGTGCCATGTCCGATACAACACGTCGGTCGCCGTATGGCTGGTTGCGATACCTCTATGGCGCATTACCATATCTGGTTGGCCGCATTTGGATGGTTGGGGCCGCATTACCATGTGCGTCTACTCGTATCAGCTCTCTCCATTCACCTCTACATTCATTTGATAATATCTATGTTAGTAGCCATTCAACCTAGATGGCGCCCTTGCTATTGCGGCGCTCTCTCAACATCAACCGTCCACTCAACATGTCTCCAACATCGGTGAGTCTGGTCCAGTGGATTGTGCGGCCTTTTCTCAACCCCACGTCGGCGTCCTGCTCGTACAAGTCATTGACGTCAGAAAACTTCAATTGTGCTCCCTGAATGCCAATTACCACCGACGACTCCTCCTTCTTGTTCATCAACTCGATCATCTTGATGTTGTTGACCGAGTGGTGGAGCGAGTTGTGGTGAACCGTGTTGAACACACGTTTACTCCATCTCTCAATGTACTTCACAGACTCAACTGCGAACCGCACTGCGAAGACTCGATCCATCGAACTTGGTGTGTATCCCTGCTGGACGTGGCCCGGGATGGCCGTTCTGGTCTCGAATTTGTTCTTGGAGTCCTCCCGGAAAATATCAGCCAATAACTGCGTCGAGTATACAGGCGAGGCGTGCTCGTTTCTGATGAGAATCTTACCATTCTTGTCCTCTCCACGGTCGTTCTTGAACACATTGCACAACAAGTCAATATCCTCTCTTATGCTCTTCAACGTGATCTTCAGTTCTGGAGTGTAGACAGCAATGGCTCCCGTAACCAACCCGGCATAACATGC
Source organism: Sungouiella middelhoveniana (assembly GCA_030557965.1). Classification (NCBI taxonomy): domain Eukaryota; kingdom Fungi; phylum Ascomycota; class Pichiomycetes; order Serinales; family Metschnikowiaceae; genus Sungouiella; species Sungouiella middelhoveniana. The sequence goes on along the minus strand of JANIJQ010000013.1, from coordinate 158,176 downwards.
AACGTATCCAGTGTTTCCACCTTGCACCTCCACCACAAAAACTCTTCTTCTAGTGGCCGACGCAGACTGCTTGACAGCATCACAGTAGTTCACCAATTGGTTCAAGCAGGTGTCGGAGCCCAACGAGTATTCGGTACCTGGAACATTGTTCGAAACAGTAGCAGGAATAACCACCTTGGGGATGTTGAAGATTGGGTATTCGTGCTTGTGCGACTCTAACTCGTGCAATGCAGTGAAGGCCTCGAATCCTCCTATAATCATCAATCCATTCAACTGGTGTCTTTGCATGTAGAAGGCTACGTTTCCGAAGTTCTCACTTGGCAACGACCGGTTGGTTCCAATCTCGGATCCACCTTTATTGTGCCAGCCATCAACATCCATCCATGTAAGCTCCTTAACATCTCCGCTATGAATCAATCCAGTGAAACCGTTCTGCACTGCAAAAGCTTTATGACCCTTCGACAAACAGTACAATGCTGCAGCTCTAGTTGCAGCGTTCAAAGCAGAAGACGAGGCTCCGATGTGCACGATACCAATGTTCAACCTCTCGGACTCCGGCAAAAGCTGCGAACCATCATCGTGAAGTGAAATCAGCTGATATGTCAGATAGGCACTGGCAAACGTGGAGTCACGCAAGCTCATAGCCTTGTCGAAGTCCTTGGCCTCGATGGCCTCGGCAACCATCTTTGTGTTCCTAACAGAGTCCACCAAAGGCTGTCTGACAAGATGGTTCTCCAAAATACTGATCACGGGAGATGGGATGTCAGGAGTGCTCTCCAAAACCGCTTTGACTGCCTCCACACCTTGCAAAGTGGCCAACATACGGTCATAGGCAACGGCAGTACCTCCTCTCTGGACATGGCCCAATGTGGTGATTCTAGTGTCGAGACCCAACTCAACAAGAACATTCTTAACGTGTTCAGCGGTAATTGGTTCCAACTCGTCGTCAATTGCTCCCTCAGCGATGATGACAGTGGTGTTTCTCTTACCGTAGCCTCTGTGTCTAGAACAAACCTCCTTGAGGTCCTTCTGCCATTCGCCGTGCTTTGGAGGTCTCTCGGGAATGAAAATGTAGTCTGCGCCGGTCGACAAACCAGACATTAAACCAAGCCATCCACAGTGACGTCCCATCACTTCAACCACAAACGCACGCGAGTGGGATGCGGCGGTTTCGTCAATGTAGTCCACCATCTCCGAGATTCTCTCCAAAGACGAGTATGCACCGATTGTGGCGTCAGTGCCGGCCATGTCGTTATCGATAGAACCCACCAACCCCACAATGGTCAAGTTACGGAATGGAGCAACCTCGTCGGCAGTCAATCTGCCCGTCTCCACCAACTCGTCGATCAAAGATGGCCACTCGGCACGGAACAAGTCGGCTCCGGTCAACGAACCGTCTCCTCCACAAACAATCAAGGCATCGATTCCGTTGACCACCATGTTGTAGGCACCGTCCAAACGTCCAGCACGCTCACGGAACGCGGCACAACGAGCAGTACCGATGTTGGTACCTCCGAAGGAGAGAAAGCCTCTCACGTCTTCCCATTGCATCTGCTTCAACAAGTTGCCTCCACGAACCAAACCTTCGTATCCTTCATACACGGCGAACATGTCACAACCATAGAAAATACCAGAACGGATCACGGCACGCACAGCTGGGTTCATACCGGGGGAGTCACCACCGGAGGTCATCACTGCGATCTTCTTCTTCTTCTTTGCCTTTTCGTTGACGTCGGGCTCGATGTTCTTCGATGGCTTGTCGGCCTCCAAAGCTGCCAAGAGCTCCTGAGTGCGGAAATCTAAGTAACTGTCGGGCGTATCAAACGTGCGGTTCGAGAGTTCGGAATCTTTGTTGGTGAAGGTCAAAAAGTTGCCCAAAGGGTCGGCGGTGGTGATTCCGCTGACGTCGGACTCGAAAGCCACTCCCATTGTGTGCAACTTCTCCTCCAACAAAGGCAACTGGGTCAGGAAGAACTCAAGCAGCTCGCAGCTAGGGGTGTCGCACTCCAAACCAGACAATCTGACCTTGATGACGGTGCTCTGGCCCAATTGGGCCGTCTTGTCTCCATCGTAAAAGTCCAACTCCTGCCAAGGCACAATATTGCCCGCCGAGTCGATATTCTGCAACGGGAACGACTCCAACCACACCTCCTTCAAGGAGTCATTGGCAATTCCCAACTGCAAATGGGGCTTGTTGGCCGCCGATGCTGCTCCGTTGCTGGAGATCTTGGAGTAGTTCTTGACCAACTTGAATCCCAACTGGAGGTAGAATTGGGTGGTGTCACGGAACTTGTGCGAGTCCGGTGTGACTAGCGAGATGAAACTAACGCCTTGTACGCCCATCTTCGCTGAAAGTATTGATGTCCAGAATTTGTTAAAGAACTTTTGTTAATGGGATGCTTTTAGTGGGCCCAAGGCTACTTAAGAATGTGCTGGACACTGTGCAGGCCGGACGTCATCTGATTGTAGTTCGGACTTTGTGAGGCCGGCAGATTTGGAGTTGAATATGAGGTGAGGGAGAGGGGGAACTTGGGGAGATTTTGCGGCCATTTACAAAATGAAATGACGGTTACGTTTTGTTGGTAGCGCCAACATCACTGCTGTGGCCATGGATTTCGTCCGTCTTTTCTCTCATTCGCCAATCGGGCACCCAATCCACTCTGAGGTCACGTGCTCGCGGGGGGTCAGATGGTGTGATGAGATACTCTTGATCACCAGAGCGACATTTTGCATACCGAGCCGAGACGTATTTTGGGTAGTAGAAGTTGATATTGAAACGACTAGAAGAAACATGAATTTTGAATTTAGCCATCAACGGGCAATAGTCGCCAATCTAGTCGGCTTCCCCTCTCGCGGCCTCATGCTTCCATGGCCCTCATAGTCACCGGATACAACATGTCTGGCCTGTAATTAATCACTAGCAAGTTGCGAACAACCATGGTGTACGGAACCCGGTCGTAGGTGGTGGTGCCACCTGCCCATTGGACGGTTCCGGGGCTATTTTCGGGATCGCCTCCCGCCCAAATACTGAGATAGACTCTTTGCGGCGACGTAGGAAACCCATGGGGATTGTCTCGACTCACTCGTCTCACCACATTGTTGTCCACTAGCCAGATCATTTCCTCCGGTGTCCATTCCATTGCGTATTTGTGGAAGTTGGCGTGTGGAGACGACAGCACCCGGTGGAATTCGCCACGCTCGTAGTTGCCGACGCTGCCTTTTACGAAGAAGTTGGTCTGGAATGTGTTGTGGGAGGACCCTGCGAGCTCCACAATGTCGATCTCGTCCAAATCGTCACTCTGCAAATAGAGTGACGAGATCACGCCACGGGCATCCAGGCCCCTGAGGTCTGCCTCCACCTTTCCGTACATTATGTAGCCCACAGACACGAGTAGGGGGTTATCGAATCGCTTGCAGAGGGAGAGTTGGAGACCATTTCGTCCGTATTCCACCTGGGGAGATCCTGCCGAGGTGTAGAAGAGCCGAGAGGGTGCAGTGAACCATTCGATGTGGGTGGAGGGGAAAGTCAGGGTGATCGTTTGTAGAGAAAACGGGGCGTTATAGGTGCTAGCCGCTACAGTTAGAAAGAAGAGGAGTAACATTTGGGTGAATTGGAACCGTTTCGCAGCCACAAAGAAGTGCTGGTGTGTGCAGGGCCATAAAGGTAGGATGTACCATGAATTCATAGCAATTGGATCATCCATTAAAGGTGGCTGTTTGGTTTATCGTTGTCGTCTGGTGAACATATCCTTCTTCGCAACTAGAATTGATCTCTAACGTTTTCATCAGGCACCACTCGCTTTAACGAAATTGCTGTTCCCCAAGTACTTTTCCCAAAGTTTGGTCATTGCAAGTTCTAATACTCCATAAATACTTTGAGAGTATTTCTGACACATTTCAACATTCAGTGAAATCTGTAAAAATTCGTAATCCATCAAGATGTCCCTCCACATAGATTGTCAGTTTCCTAGTGTGCATTCACGTGATTTGCATCACGTTCGACCTCTCCATCTTCACCACTTCGTTTCCGTTCCATAACTAATGGCCTCTCCAATCACAGAATGCCATCGCGTGCTTCTCACGTTTATACGAGCCCGCAAAATCGTCCTGGAAGATGAAATGGACAAAAAATTCCCCATTCTAGTGGCGCACTTTGGCCTCGACCAAGAAAACCCTTCGTTACTACGAGACCACATCTCAACTCTCAACGTGGCTCTCGAGAAGTTTGCTTTCAAGATCGAAACAATCAGAGACCAACAGTCGAGAAAAATTCAGTATGTTTTTATCAATACCCGTTTCGATGACGTGATCCAGGGCTGTACCCCCTATACTCCACCAGAACTTGATGCCATTAAGCATGTCATTGATGAGATCATCAATGCTAGCAATTTCAAATTTTGTTTTCCTCATGGCAATGCGAAACAATTGGTTGGATCTACATTGAAGCTGAAAGCCAGCGATTCCGGCTACTTCATTGCCAGATTGGTTGATGACGGTTGGATCGAAATCACCGATCTGAACCGTCTAGTGCTTGCACCAGCGTCGTTAGCCGAGCTCAAAGTATACCTTGGCGACCGGTATGGGTATTTTCTGGCAGAAGACACCCTGGGAAAGTTGCTTGTGTGCCATACATGTGGCGACTTGGTGACGTTGGGACTCAAGTGTAAATCGCACAATTGTGGAAGCAGTTTCCATGAGAAATGCGGTGAGGTGTACATGAGAAGCAATGACGGATGTCCCAGTTCCACGTGTTCAGATAATCTAGAGGATATGGTAACGGTTGGGCCATGAAAAACCATCAAAACGAGCTCAATCGATTTTGACTCACTCGAAACTGTCCAAGTATTCTGCCTCCACTTCATCAAGAATATCCCAGTATACATCTTCAGCAACCTTCACAGCATAAATCTCGCTCAAAGGCAGCGCTCCATCCGGAAGATCATACTTGAAATCTGGGCCTGCTTTGAGCTTAACGACTCCGTTCAGAAAAACTGACATCATAGGATAGTAGCCCAACGAACCATCGTCGGTGTTTCTGTAGGATGTGTTCAGCAGCTGCTTCGTGATGGCGTCGGCTGCAGAGGCATCATCGTTGGCATTGAGGGGAAGAAACAGAAACAAGTCTTCGAACATGGTCCCCACACATTGGCCGTTCTTATATATGACAATCTTTGAGTTTGGGATGGTGGGTAATGCAGGCTTGTTGTCGTTGTTTTTCTCCAACACGGCTCTCTCGCCGAACACCGTTACTGGATTGAGAAGATGGTCCATCTGCTTGGTGGTAGTGTACTCAAACTGTTCGAAATAGAGTCCGTTCTTATACTTAATGGGAACCTGGTCACGAACAACGTTTCCGTAGAGATTGAGCTTCCGTTCCTCTTCGTCGGCAGCCAATTGGCCCGCTCTTCTCTTTTTCTTTCTCGAAGTCTGGAACTCTTTTGCAAACTCTGCACAATGCTCCCTCTGGGTCTCCAACGATGGAAGCTCTACTAACATACCAATTGTATCACCTGAAGAAAATCCGCCCATTGAAGTGGGCATGAATGGCCGCGGACGGCTCAAGGTGATTTTCTGACCCGTCAAGTCTCTCAACCCGTAGCCATAACCGTCGAAACCTACTGGAGCCTCGAGGGCAGCTTCTTTTCTGGCAATTCCAACCCGAACATGGCTCTTATCCGAGGAATTGTTTGCGTTGACGATTTCAAACTCAAAGTAGTACTTTCCTTCTCGGATTCCAATGTTACTTCGAGCTGAGAGCCAGCCGTTTTGCGTGGTAACAGATGACATATCTTCACTACAAGCAACTCCGGGAGATCGGTCAAAATAGTCGGCTCGAACGCCATACGGAGCGTAATCGCCGGTCAGATACAAATTAGATTTGAGTAAGCCATTGGCTCTGCACGGCTTGTACTTGTATCCTCGTCTGTTGAGCGGCAAGTCGTCATAGACGTAGAAAATTTGACCATTAACTGTGTACAGCAGCGTACTGGACGGTTCGAGCTCCACGAGGTCAGACTGGAATAGTGTGGGCTTCAAGCGCGAGTGCAACACCACATTGGCAGCTCTTTGCTTCAATTGCAGTGCGGTAAGCTGGTCAGATTTGGCTTTCAGTCGAGTTTGGTGGTTTTCCTGTTCCTTGGCTTCTTCTGGCGAACGAGTTGGCGGAGGCGAAAACTGCGGGGGTTCAGAAGTTGCTGGATCGGGAGTTTGAGATATTGTGGCCGGAATAGAGGAGATTTCCTCTGTTTTCACAGCGATTGGGATGTCCATAGTGGAGAAGAATGTTACCCAGTGTTGTATTGCATATAGCGTTGATAGCCTTGATGGTGTAGGTGATTTGTAATGGTGAAGAAGTGATTTCTATTTGAAAAAGTTGGTAGTGCCAGACTGAAATGAGAAAACGACGGTGAGTTAGAGATTCACGAATTTACCTTTTGAGGTGTGGTGTGGGAAGCATTTTGCGGTTTGAAGTCAGAGGTGTTTGTAACTGCAAAGTGCTTCTAGTTACTTGAAATTATTGCTAATTACATTTCTAATTGAAGGTAAGTGATTGCCATTCCTCAATGTATTTTTTCGTTGGTTTTCTTTTTTTGGTTTGTCCTGGTTTTGTTGGTATGAATTTTGTCCCGATTTATAACTTTGCAACCATTGTATTTATGAGATGAGAAATAAAAACTCTGCCTTTGGATGTATACTTAAATTTCAAATTCTTTACTTGTGAGTCGACGCGATTTCTACAACGATTGCCATACCAGGTACCGTCTATGAACAAACCTCACCCATTTTTACATGTTACTAGTGCAAAATTTTTTGGTGAGGTTGTTCGGCAATCATTCGTTTCCATAATAAAGTATGAGCCAGAAAATAGTTCGACTTGGAGCAAAACATTGCAAATTCATTTTGCACTTGGGTATGCAATTTCCCTGCCTTCTCCTAATGGTTTCAACTTCGGACATTCTATTGTTGTCGCCGCTTACTTCTAAAATGATACCAACACTTAAATACTCAACTAGACATTATCTATAGTCCTCTGATAATTCTGCATATTTGGAATTGTATTGTATTCATCAGCTTCTAACTGAAGCCATTGGAAAAATAATAAATGCAAAGTGTCACATAAATGAACGTGTATAAAAGAAAAGAAAAGTTACAACATCTAGTAGTTATAAATTGACACAGTCTGGGAGAATTGAAGCATTACTTTTTCATACCAAGCTTCTGGAAAAACGATTTCTTCTTTGGTTTCTTGTCATCGGAAGAAACCACTGAGTTCCGAGAAACCGACTTCTTCAATTTCTTGTCGTGGATCATCTTCTCATTCTTCTTTTCCTCCTCTTCACTGTAGGAAATCAAACTCTTCACTTTATATGCTTTGGATCCACCATTGGATTGCGACTGCGACAATGATTTACCAGTACCAATACTGGAATACACCTGGTGCACCTTGCTATTCAATAGCAGGGGCGAAAGCTTCTCAATGCTATCATCGTTGATGATGCTGAGATAATTCTTCAGGTGCACCAAAGAGTACTGCGAAATGGAATCGAGCAACATGGAGAACCGATCTGGACTCTGTGATTCCAAAAGGGCTTCTACAGACTCGTGTAGTTGCTCTGGTGTCTCCAAAGACGATGCACTGTTGCTGTCGGCATGTCCGTTGTAAGATTCAATTGAGATATCCGAAGCAGTTGACTTCTTCCGCTCCACCTCGAGAATGCTCCGTGGCGCTTGAGGCGGCTTGGAATCCGAGAAAGTTACTGCAGTGTTGACTTTGAGCTCGGTCTTGTGATGGAAGATCGTATTGTTGCCAACTAAAATCAATGGAACGGTCAGGTATTTGGTCAAATAAGATGAAAGCTTGATAAGGTATGCGTCCGGGCCACCGTCACTCGACTGGGTGGAAGTCAGCTGGATTTTGGCCAATCCCGCCAATGCCGGAGCAGTTGGGCTGGTGACTGACGATCTCTGTCTTCTTTTCCTGATAGGATACTTGAAATTGAGATTCGTAGATTTATTGCCAACAACCACAAGAGTAGGCTGGTACTGCTTGAAAAGGTTGTCCAACATATACCGTGTACCCGTGTGCTGGTTCTTTTTGTAGTTTGGCGACAATGGGTCAGAGGGTGGAATGTCAAGAACAAACTCCACTGTAATCTTAAGCCTGAGCAGCGGATCCGGCAAGTTGTCCAACACATAGTTAAGCAATCTGTTGCATTTCTGGTAGAGCTTTTCATCCAAGGTATGCTGTTTCTTGGTGGATTCAGCGCCATCCATGAACTTAAGAGGAACCAAGCCAGCAATCACCAAATAATCTCCGTCTTGCAAGAAGGTAGATGTCTTCCCGAGACCACTTCCGGTGAGAAGTAACCAGTCCAAAGAGTTCCAAGTGTGTTTACGGCCAGAAATAACCGTTAAAATTGTCCTAGTACATGGCGTGTCGACTTCATAGTCCTGGTGCCTGACTGTCAACGACATCGATTTATAGTTGTTCTCATTCAGCGAGGGGTACACAATCTGCTTTGAAGTGGATTGCGTGGGAAGGGTGGCTGACCCTGTAGAGGCACGGCGACCCGATGAGTAGTAAGTGGTAGACGAGTCGAACTTGAAGCTGTCAATGCTGGAGGTTCTAGGCTTGGCAAACTGCGGGTCGAGAGCCATGAGCTCTTCGTCAGTCATTTGAGAATACAGCTTACGACGCGATGAAGGCTGCGGAGGCGTGAGAGACCCTGCATCCTCGTCTTCAGAGTCGTTGGGAGAGACATCAATAACCACCCCATCAGCTTCCAGGCGGATTATTCCGTCACTCTCGTTTTTCACCAAGTCATTCAAGTTGCCGTGGTAGCTCACCCCCAACAGCAATGCATGATGTAAGTTTTGGGAAAGTTGCTGGGGAGTCAACTTGTTCTTGAGGATCAGCTTCGAGGGAGGATCCGGGAGACGAACCCGTTTACGCGAGATTGTAGGGAGCACCGCGCCCATGGTGTAGTTTCCGAACATTTTGTTGACCTCTAGTTCGTTGTGCGGCCGAGGAGGGGACTGTTCCATGCTGTAGGAGTAAAACCTGGAAGTGCCAGACTCCAAGTCGTCCGGGTGAAGGTTATTGAAGGAAACCCGGCGAGCATAGGGCCCTTCGGGCGGCAGTGAGACCTGGGCCATGACAAGAACAAGCGACACGCTTTAATAAAGCGATGTGTGGGTAAAAGCCGGCGAAAGTTGTTGAAATTGGTCAAGATTGGCTCCAAGTGAACCGAACAAAACCTGGGGTAGATTGCGCGAAGATTGCTGATAGAAGAATGAGGCTCCGAAACCAATAGGGTGGTGGTGGGAGCAACTGGAGCGAAAACGGAAAACCAGTGGGGGTAAACCAGGAAAAAGAAGCAGAAGGTATGAGATTATCGATACTCCATATACATGGAGAGTCACACACTCTTTCAAGCAGGGAATGAATGATAATGAAGGAAAAATCTGGGCCCCTGCACACAGAAGGACGCAGGTGCCTTCCGCCCACTGTGTTGTCTCATTAAATGCTGGCACAAAGGTTCCATGCGTCTGAGGGGAAGTGGGAAAAATACCATTTCGGCAGAGGGGCGGGCGAAACAGATAATTAACGAAGGAAGGAAATGGATGGCTTGATTTTGCTGTGGTTACTTTTAGTTAGTGTGTTTCTCCTGAATCTCTTGAAATTTGCTTGGTTTTCCTTCCCTACAGCTTTTCCTGCCGAGGCTGTGTGGAAGAGCTGCCAAGTAGTGGGCCACGTGACGGGATAAGCGGGCAAGGCCGCCTGACCATAAAAGTTGTTCGGTGGAGATTTGTCAGGTGTGGGTAATTGAGAAAGAGACTTGGGCATGTCGCAGTGGATCCTTTTTTTTATTTTTTTTTATTGAATCTGTTGCTTCATTATCAGTGTGACTCTCACACTTGATGCCGCATTCTCATCCTTCTCTTTTTTCAGGGCACCAAAATCTCAGAATACTCCACTTTCAGAATATTCGCACAATTCCAAGTACCCGCATAATTCCCACTATTCGCGCATCTCCAGCATCCCACTATTCGCATAGCAATACTCCCACAATTCCATATTTCCTGTAGCCCCAATATTCACCAAAAGATTCTTTTTCCTTCTCTGTACTTTCTCCTTGCTTGCTGACTATTTTCTTTTCCCTTGTTGACTTTTGCAACCACCAACTTCCCCAAACGATGTGAAATTCTAACTTTCTGTTGTCGCTATTCACTGGTTTCTGTTGTCGCTATTGACGTCAATTTGCCTCCATCACCACAATTTCCTGCAGAGTCGGTGTGAATTTCCCTCAATCAGACGGAAACAATACCTAATTTCTCGTCGCTATCAATCTTACGCATAATTTCTTGTCACTATCAAATAGCCGCTGGTCTTCATTTCTGGCATATAGTTGTGGATGATGCCACGACATTCGCGTTCGATATCTACACCCGTACCTCTAGAGAATTCTCGTTCAAAGTATACTTTAAATTGCTACATCCAGCATTTCAGCTGCGAACTTATGCAGCCGTCGATGTAAGACATTTTGACGGGGGTCATTTTGACGGCGGCCATTGGCGCAACAATAATCTACGCAGAAATCATCCTCACACCTCCCAAAATCCCTGGCAATTTAAATTCTCCCCCCCAAATCATTGATGGCACTCCCGTCTCGACCAGTTCCCTCCCCTCAATTTTCCTCTCTTGCGGCCGCCCATTGTGCAGGGCATGCCAACTTGGTAGTTGCGAAAGGCTGATCATCTGAAAATCAGAAGCACAACCCATCTCCATGACTTCTCAAGATTGGTTTTCGCCCGTTCCCATCGACGACTTTGCCGCCCTCCACAAGCAGCAGGTGGAGGACCCTGCACCAGAAACTTGTCCCCAAACTCCTGCCATCGATGGCATGGAAGTGCATTGCGGGCCTATTCTAAGGCTCTGGGGAACTTTGGAAAACGGACTGGATAGCTACAGAGCTTCCATCATGCTCGTTGTTAAAGGTGCTGTGCCTCAAATCTCTTACAAAATTGGACCCCTGGAGGAAGGTCCAGGAAAGGTTACTGATGGGGAGTTTCCTGGAAAACTATACTTTGAGCTGTCAAACGGCTTGAAGTTCTACAGGTTCAACATCTCGTTGGCACTTGCTGACTACCCACAAAAGGTTAAATATTCTATCAACGGCTTGGTCAACCCCGCTCATCAGTTTTTCCTTCCCGCCGTGCTGGAGTCCATGAATGTGGTTTCTTATTCCTGCAATGGCTTTTCGCTCGCTACCGATACCTCGGACTATCAGCTGTCGCTTTGGTTGGACGTTTTGCGGAAGCACTCATCCCAGAATTACCACGTGATGTTGGGTGGAGGTGACCAGATTTACTGTGACCTGATCAAGGTGCACTGCAAGAGCCTTGAACCATGGCTCAATATGGAATCTGCCAAGGAGAAGAGAGGAGTGAGTGTATCGCCCGAAATGCTTGCGGAGTTTGAGGATTTTTACTTGAATGCCTATCTCCAGTGGTTTGGAAAGGGTTGGTGGAAAGGTAAGAATGGTTCTACTTTGCAGACCATGTTCCCATTGGCCATGGCTCAGATTCCAACTGTGAGTATTTTTGACGATCATGATATTATCGATGGGTTTGGTTCCTACAAGGATGAGACAATGAGCCAGGATGTCTTCGCCACCATCGGCAACACTGCTTTCAAGTACTATATGCTTTTCCAGCACCAAATTCTGGTCGACGATGCCGAATACATGGAGGACCCGCTGTGGATATTGTCTAAGAGAAGCGGTCCTTTCATCAAACAGCCCAGTCACTCAGCTTTTATGCGATTAGGAAGGGAAATCTCATTGGTGGGCATTGACTGTCGAACAGAGCGTCGTCTTTCTGAAATTGTGTCTCAATCGACGTACAATTCCATTTTCTCTCGCTTACAAGCGGAAATGGATAAGGCTCCCGAGACGAAGCATTTATTGGTGATGTTGGGGGTGCCCATCTTATATCCTCGACTTGTATGGCTTGAGAAGATTTTGAACTCCACTTTGCTCATGCCAGTGAGGAAGTTGGCTATCAAGGGCATTATCAACAAAGGATTGGTCAATGAATTCGACGGTAGTGTGGAGGTATTGGACGATTTGAATGATCACTGGTGTCTGAAGAACCACAAGCGTGAGCGTAACTATCTTTTGGAGAAATTGACTGAGTTTGGTGCCAGGAACGGTGTCAGAATCACCATTTTGTCCGGAGATGTGCATTTGTGCTGCTTTGGAAGATTGAAGACCAAGATTCACCACCATCCACATGCCCATCTTCTTCAGGGATCTGAAGCTATCAAGGAAAAGAACCGAGATGTTACCCTCTACCCTGAGACCGATCCAAGACTCATGTTTAATGTGATCTCGTCTGCTATTGTCAATGCACCTCCTCCAGACCCTATGGCGAACTTGCTTAACAGGCGGTCCAAAATCCATCACTATGACCTCTACACTGATGAGGACATATTGCCCATCTTTTCCTGCAACCCTGATGGAACTGAGAGAGAAAATGACAAATTTTTGAATAAGCGGAACTGGAATGATCTTGTGTTGGCCAAGCAATCTGTAGCTTACAAAGATAAAACTGGAGAGGGCAAGATTCCAGGACCTTTGGTGGAGGAGTACGCGGAAAAGATGGCAGCCAAGGAAATTTCAGAAGAGTACATTAAGTATCCTTTGCTTCCTGAGTCGTTGGTGACTACCATTTGGGTCGAGATTGACGGAAATGACACCAAGGCTTCGACAACTGGATACGAGGTATTGATTCCTAGTTTGGAAGCAAAGTATGAATTGGAGAAGACTAAGATCAAGCACTTGCGATCGTGAACAGGGTTCCCAAAACACTCTCATATTTATGTCTGAGATTCCATGTATAATTTTGTTTGTTTCTATTGTGATTGTTCTTATTATTTTGATTTTGACTATTGAGTTCATTTTTGGGGCTTGGTGCTAGGATCAGGTTGTCGCGGAGACTTGAAGATTTTGTTGGCATTCTTTTGACCATAGTTGTTAATGTTGACCATTATTGTTAATGTTAGGAACAGTTGTCATTACCATTGCCAAGCCCATCGACATCCCTTTCATAATTTGCTTAAAATTTCTTTTGCTTGAAATGGTTCTGCTTGAAAAGAATCGAAAATTGTACCTGACATTGTGCGTGGACAAAGTTATGCTTGATCATCCTGCACAAATATTGTGCTTGAAAGTTTAGTGATTTCCGCCCACCGTCTTTAATAATCCTACAAAGACTAACATCTAAGAACGCATGTGCTGAAGACAACTACGCATTATGCCACTGGCCGCATGCATCCCTTGTTTTCAATCTGTTGTACTTCCACATTTGGATCATGATCGCTAAGGAATCTAAACCTGCACCCATGTTATCATACCAATAGAACTTTGACGGCCTGCACACAAAGCGGCTTATCGCACCCTCAACCTAATAATCTCAATTTGTGCAATTTTCAACCCAGAGCTCAAGACATTCGTCAACACATATCCTATCCCAAAATTCTATCCTTCTATCCGACAATTATGACCGAGGAGGATGACGCTCCCGAGGCCAAGAGGCACAAAATCACTCCTCTGCAGGGAATCTCGCGTTCCATCGCTGCATGTCGACGTTGTCGAATCAAAAAGATCAAATGTGATCAGGAATTCCCAAAGTGTTCCAAGTGCACAAAAGCAGGGCTGGAGTGTGTGAGTATTGATCCATCCACCGGCCGAGAGGTGGCCAGATCCTATGTTTTCCATCTAGAGGAGAAAGTGCTGCTCTTGGAGGGTAAGTTGAAGATGCATGGAATAAACATTGATTTGGATACTCCACTGTCGAGTCTTAGGTTAGATCCAGAGGAATTGCCCATTTTGCCATCTTCGGTGGTACCCATGACGTCGGCGGTGACCGATAAGTCTCTCTCGGAGCAGGTGACGGGCCAGCCATACCTTGGAGCATCACTGGGAGTGAGTTTTGCCAAATTGATGATGACTGCGGTGAAGATGAACCACTCATTGCTGACCATGCGACAGGAGCCTCTGAATCTGACTCTCGATGGGGCCAGCAACATCCGCGCCGCCGTGTTACCGCCCAAATCGGCAGCAATGGAATTCATTCGTATCTACTTTGCTCAGTCCAACGCACAGCTACCGGTTTTGCACCGAGAATCGTTTCTCAAGTGGGTTTTTGAGCCCGTTTATGGTCCCTGGGACTCCCGAGTCCCGTTGGCCTCCAAGTACACCGCCATCAACATGGACACCTATGGTCCTTCCACCCTCGCAGAGGAGAATACCTGGTTCTACCAGTACAAGCAGATATTGGCCGAGAGATTGGCCAATGTGGGCAACGACAAGGATGTGACGGCGGATATCTCCGAGCAAATCGAGGTCCCCGAGCGATACCACCAGCCGTTGTTCTTTCTCAATATCGTGTTTGCGATAGCTTCATCAGTGTACCATCTCCAGTATCTTGCTACCATTTCCGAGCAATTCAAGAAAGCTGCTCTCAAGTACGTAGACTCCACCTACCAAACAAGCGATCCTCTTGAGCAGCTCGAGGCAGTGTTGCTTCTTTCCGTGTACTCCATCATGAGACCCAGTGTTCCCGGTGTATGGTATGTGTTAGGAACTGCTCTCCGCATCTGCGTGGATCTAGGGTTGCACACGGACGGACTGGGCAAGAATAATAAGTTTGATGCATTCACAAAGGACAGACGACGCAGATTGTTCTGGTGCACTTATTCTCTCGACCGTCAGATATGCTTCTACTTGGGCCGTCCCATAGGCATTCCGGACGAGTCCATTACAACCAGGTTTCCCTCAGAATTAGACGATGCGTTCATCATTGAGGGCGAAACAAAAGACATAGATTATTCCGACGAAAGTGGGGGAATGCCCAGCTACAAGTCGATTTCACTCTGCTTCTTCCGGATCCGGAAAATTCAGCTGGAAGTGCAGCGTATTCTCTACGAGAACGCCGAGCTTCCTCGCCGATTCGATAATTTGGCCCAGTGGAGATGCCATATCCACCAGGAGCTCGAGTTCTGGCGCAATCTGACCCCCAAGACCAACCGCAAAATGAATTGCGACTTCAATGTCGAGTTCTTCACCCTCAACTACAACCATACGCTCCTTTCGCTTAACGGTCTCTCGCCCAAGACATTTAAGCTCTCGACAGACGCCTACCACAAGGTGCTGGAGGCGCTGAAGAACTTGATGGCATGCTACACCCAGCTCCACTCCAAAAAAGCCATCAACTACACATGGGCAGCAGTGCATAACTTATTCATGGCAGGATCTTCCTATTTGTTTTCGCTATACAACTCTATGGAGGTGCGGAAACACAATAGCTTGTACGAGGTAAAGAAAATCACCGAAGAGTGCATTTATGTCCTCAACCTGTTGAGTGCAACCTGCGATGCTGCCAAAAGTTGCACTGATACTTTCCAGGTGCTTACTGCTGCTGTATTGAAGCTCCGCTATAATGAAGAGGTGGAGGGTGCTGTTCTCGGCCACAGCAGAATGGTGGATCCACCTAATGCAGTCAAGCAGCTGCTTAATGGACGGGTCAATGCCAACTTGGCCAATCTAGTTGAAGGATTGGCCGAGGAAAGCTCCGAAGACAACTTCCACCTGCCTCGGTTCGAGTGGATTTCTCGCAAAGACAGTTCTTCCAGCGGAGGAGAGTATCCCCCCATGACTACGCCCATGTATGTCGAGGCACCCAACCTCGACACCTTTTTCCTAGAGTTGGCCAATCTCTCGCCGGTATCGTCTATTCAAGATGCTTCTGACGAACTGTCTGTTCCAGGATACGGGTTGGATATGGTGGGCAACGGCATAGACGAGCCAGCACCATCCAAGGACGGTCGGAGGGTGTTTGAGATGATCCAGCAGGTACCAACTGAATCGATCTGGGACCAATTTTTTGCGACGCCCAAGAATCCCAATGCTGGCCTAATGGTAGCTGTATCGCCACTTATCAAGTCAGAGCCAGCGTCACCGCATGGTTAACATTCGTTCACAATATAGAAAGATGAGAGAAATGTGTGCTGAGAATTGGGAGAGGAGCCGGAGCAAGGAAGCAGGTACTGACGTGAATGGGCATCAAGTATCTTATCATGCGCCGTAACATAATAGAACTTTCTTTGATTTCGAGCAGCTTCCTAAGAGAAGCAGGGAGCGAGCCAGCGGTGCCCCTGAAGAGGAAGTTTGATTAGTCTAGAGGGTGAAACTATTGACTGATTAACCGCATGAAATGTTGACTGATTAACCGCATGAAATTGAAATATATTCCTTTTACATAGATCTCCTCCATATACCTTTTCGTCACCTTTTTATGTAACTTCGTTGTGTACGCTGATGATTCACTTTTCACGTTATCAACCTATCTTGAACTTATGTCTTTGCTTCCTCTTCTGTCACATGATCATGTATCTTTGCATATTTTTCGTTACTCTGTTTCAGGTTATTTGATCATGTTATCGATAAATCTCAAACCTTTCATTCTTTGATGAATCTCATTCACATGACTTACAGCCCTACTTGCCCAATACTTTCAATTACCTATTTCCCTAATACCAATTCTCCCTATATCTCTCGCATGGTAGCCATCTCCGCCAAAACAGAAACAGACCCTCCTAGCAACTCCTGTCCATTGACCCAGCTACACTCAACTGCCAATACATTCTTTCCATCATACATACCCCACACACTAATCACTGCACCTTCAGCCGTTGATTGTGCTCCTAGCAGGTACAACACATCCGTCACATCCACACGTACACTAGTTTCCATTTGGATATCATCATCATCTAGCGATATTCGTATATGTAAAGGTGGTAGGTTCGCTACACGGCCCACATATAATTCACCAGTAGACTCATCGTACCTTAGCACCTGGCCAATGAGACGAATCTTCTGAGGATGTGCAGATGAAGCTTTTGGGAATAGAAGCGCCAAACCTGCTGGATCTAGACATAACCTTGTCATGAGTTGTAGCACCTGTATGAAGCTATATGGGGAATGGACTAGACATGGCTAGTGGGAGAAAATATACTGGGGTAGGTTGAGCTACTTGCGGGTACTATACTTAATAAGGGGAAAGTACTATGTGTTTGATTTCTCCCAAATATACTTTTTTATCGTATGCCACATTCTCGGCTCTTCAGAGTGGTCCTGGCTTTTGAGAGTGGAACTGGCTCTTCGCAACTCTAGTGAGGACGCGTCGAGCCCATAATTTTTGACCACAAATTGGTAAAAACGACACAGAAATCTCGTTTGGCGGACTCCAAGCACTCTCTAGACAATTACAAAACACAAAATAGTTCCTCTTCTTCCCGAACCCACCCAGGATCAGCCCTCTAATCTCGAGGTCACGTGCCGTATTTCACTACTCGTCTCCATTTGAACTACATCTACAACTCCATCATGGACCAGCAAATCAACAAAAATCTCGGCACGGCAAATGCAACGCGAGTATCGGCTCCTCTTTCAACCAAATTTGAAAAGCAAGATGCCTTTTCGCTCGCTGACTCGGAGAGAAAGTACTCAAAACAATTTTTCGCCATGTATCAGCAGAGATTGGCCATGTTGAAGCCCAGAGTGGAACGGATTGCTATGAAAAAATGGGGCCACAACACCCGCAAGGTCGACGGACAGAAAATTCAGCACAAAGACAAAATCTTGGATATTGTCTCGGGCGAATTGTGCTGGGTGGTGGGAACAGTCTTCTCCGATATGAAGCATAAACTCAATATTCTCCAAGATGTAGAAAATGGCGTTGATGACGTGATGCCGGCCGCTCCAGAGCTGTATGTTGACGTGGAAAATGGAGCGGTGGTGATGTTGGAGGACGAAAGTGGAAGGGCAATCTTACATAATGAAGAACTTCTCCGAAATGCTGCGTTGGTCACTGGATGCTTTGTGGCAGTATTGGGAATCGAGATCCAGGCGGGCATTTTTGAGGTTATGGAGGTGACATATCCCATTGCAGCGCCCCAGAATCCTTTGCCTGCTCCTCAACCGGAAAGGTGTTATTTGGCTTTTGTTTCTGGTCTTAACTTCAGTACTGCTACTCAATATGATCTCCGTACGTTATTGTTGCAGCAGTGGCTTGCAGGAGAGCTCGGAGGTGAAGAAGACCAGAAAGAATCCAGTAATGTTTGTCGATTGATCATAGCGGGCGATCTGGTGCAAGAGGTGGAAGCGGAACTCAATGACGATTTCAAATCCACCAATAACTTCGGGTCCAAGAACACCTCCACATTTCTGGGCGAATCGCTAAAATTATTTGGTAGCTGGCTTTCGGAAGTAGTATCTACCGTTCCTGTGACAGTGATGGCTGGCGATTCCGACCCTGCAGAAGTGTGTTTGCCTCAGCAGCCATTGCACAAGTCACTTTTGGGTACAAACTCTGCTCTCGCTGGAAATGGAATCCTGCCTATCTATGTTACAACAAATCCAGCGTGGATGGAGTTAGAAAACGGACTACGTATCTTGGGCACTTCGGGCCAGAACATCAGCGACATTCTCAAGTATCAGGCGAAAAGACATCAGAAGGAAGATATTTTGAATGCTATGGAGCGTACCATCAAGTGGCAAAACATCGTTCCAACTGCGCCGGACACGCTCTACTGTTATCCTTTTGATGATAAGGATCCGTTTACCTTGGACGAGACTCCACATTTGTACTTTGCTGGCAACCAGGCCCATGGAGGATGGAGAAAAGTGAAGGTGGGCGATTTAGAAGTGCAAGTGGTGAGTGTTCCGAAGTTTAGCGAGAGCGGAGAGATTGTATTGGTTGATTGTAGCACGATGGAGACCAAGACGGTCAAGTTTGGAGCGTAGCTGGAGAAGAGGTGGAATTGGGCCAGTTGCACTAGAGGATTCGAGTTTTAAGGCCTAATTGAACTAATTATGAACAATTGCAGCAACTGGTCTGATTTCGCATTCCATGCATCGGTTCGCTCGCTACACAGCCGGAACTCCGCAATTACCACATTGTGCGTTATCTTACCGCAGTGTCCAGCCAGGACCAGTTCCAGACTTTCGCAACTAGTGACTATAGCCGAATCCCAAAATTGTCTGATGCACTGCAATTTTACGATCCTCATTTGAGGTCGAGTGTTTTGGTATTTTGTATTTCCGGTGAATCGGGGTGTACTAGTTTGATGGTCAAGTCAAGAAAGCCATGGCAAGTCTATAAAGCAATTGGTGACAGATGAATTGCTAGTGCGATGGTGATTTGTAATTCAGCACTCTACTTTCTACTGGAAGTATTATGCAGACAGTGTTCAATTGACACCAATGTCCACATTGGTTATACACATTGGTTACACAATCAATTCCGGAGGTGATGATTTCATGAGAAGCGAATGAGAGCCAGAAGTAAAAGTTAGATGAGGCGGAATGACCGGAACTCAATGCCCCACAGTCAGATTAAATATAACAATCAGAGGATAGCGAACTCCAATGACCATGGCCAATGTATCTATTTCCACTCCAATCAATCCTCTGTGTCCTACTGCACCCTACGTGGTGAGGCATACGTGTGCTTGATGGGGCAGAGAAAAAAAGAATTCAAACCACGCAACAGTGCCAAGGCAAAATAGCCCTATAATCCAGAGAATCCAAGGATCCAACATTCCACAATTGCACAAACAAGAATTGCAAAATTCCCTATCTCTCCCAATTTACCCCGTTGCCTATTGCCTCCCACCCCAGTCCGAACTAGACTAGATGAAGGAAACGGGTGCCTGGCAAATCGTTCTTTCTGCAGGACACCCTCTTCACCACCACCGATGGTCTCCATTAAAACCCACCAAAATCCCCCAATTTTTCCCCCAAAATCCCATCCCTATCACCGCCTCCACTCGACTTCCCATACATTCTTTCGTGCCGGCCCCATCCCCCAACGTTTCCAAAAAGAAACCTGGAGCAACATTGTCTAGAAGCAGGTAGTGAAAAGTGAGAAAATCCACTCGGAAAAAATCAGGGGAATACTTCACCGGCCAACCACTTCTTTTTCTTGCCACCCACCAACGTTTTCTGTGGTGCATTCCTTGGCTTTAGCCCCAGTTTTTGTCTCCGTTTGTCTTCCTTGGTGACCCCGCTCCTTCGTCACCGTGGTGTCCCGATTGATTGTTGGTCACAGTCACATTCGCCCGCCTCTTAATAGCGGCTTCGACGGTCCTTAACAGCCGCCACGTCGCCACAAAAACTTTCGGAACGTTCAATTCCCCCACCCGGGCCCCCAACAAATCACGCCATCGTCCCCACCCATCATGAGTGACCTCCCATCAGAAAACGACTCGTCACGCTCCCGCAAGCCAAAGAACCTCTACATTGCCCACCGCCGGTCGCCCAGCGAATTGACCACCCTCATGGTGGAGCAGTACAACCTCCAGCGGCAACTAGAGGCGGTGCAGTCGCAGCAGAAGCAGCTTTTGCAGCAGCAGGAGCAGGACTCCTCCTTCCAATATAAGACCCACTCCCGATCGCCTTCCTACTCCAGTCAATCCGGCCACCGCCGAACCGGCTCCCAGGGCGGCAACAGTAGTCAACAGGGTCACGCCCGCAGACACTCGTTGGGGCTCAACGAGGCCATCAAGGCGGCAGCGCTGCAACGGGTATCCAATTTGGCTTCCCTTTCTGGTTCCACCTCGCAGAACTCCCAGAACGACCGGTCGCCCGGTCTGGGCACTGCTCTGCCCACCTTGGGGCCCATGTCAGACAACGTAGGCGGGTTTCGGTTCCCCAATACTGGTCCAGACCCATCCAGTCACAACCGGTCTCGGTCATTGGCCTACGGCCAACAGCCGTTCAAATTCCCACCCGAGAACAATTCGCTACTCCCTCCGGTGCCCAACTTTGGCAACCAATCGCCTGAGCGTGGTCACCAGAGACGCAGCTCCCATTACCATTCAGGCTCGCGCAACTTTGACTCCAATTCCAATATCAACTCGAACTGGCGGACCCAACAGTCAAGCCACCAGCGCAACAACCTGAACTCAAACACACTTGAACCGCCAGGCTTCTTTACCCCGGGACACAAGAACAAGAGCAGCTCTTTTGGCGGTGGCAATTCGTCCATCTCTTCGATGGCTCTGTTCAATCCCAACAGCAACAATAACAATAATAACAACGGCAATAATGTCAATGGACGCAAGTCTCTATTCGCTCCTTACTTGCCTCAATCATCTTTACCCGAATTAATTAATGAGGGACGCCTTGTCACCGGTACGTTGCGGGTGAACAAGAAGAATCGTTCCGATGCGTACGTGTCCACCGATGGCCTCTTGGAGGCTGACATTTTCATTTGTGGTTCCAAGGACAGAAATCGTGCTTTGGAAGGTGACTTGGTTGCGGTGGAATTGCTCGTTGTCGATGAGGTGTGGGATTCTAAGAAAGAAAAGGAGGAAAAGAAGAGAAGAAAAGATAACACCTTGGGCAAATCCAACAACGCATTTGTTCTCAGTGACGATATCCACAATGACGCTACTTCCACTCTGATAAATGACAACGATGGAAAGACTGATGCAGAAGGTGAAGGCTTAGCCAGAAGAGGGTCCTTAAAGCAGAGACCAACCATGAAAAAGAATGATGACGTGGAGGTCGAAGGTCAGGCATTGCTTTTGGTTGAAGAAGAAGAGATCAACGATGAAGTCAAGCCATTGTATGCCGGCCATGTCGTTGCTGTTGTTGATCGTATCCCCAGCCAGATCTTTGCCGGAACCCTTGGTTTGCTCAGACCTGCCCAAGCTGCCCAGGCTGCCATCGATAAAAAGACCGGAAAACAGTCGTCTGTCCACACTCCGAAGGCTCCTAAGATTGTCTGGTTCAAGCCAACAGACAAGCGGGTGCCCTTAATTGCTATTCCTACCGAACAAGCTCCAAGAGATTTTGTCGACAATCACGAAAAGTATGCCGACCAGTTGTTTATTGCATCCATCAAGAGATGGCCAATCACTTCCTTGCACCCATTTGGGACTTTGGTCACCAAATTGGGCCCCATTGATGATCCAAATATTGAAGTTGACTCAATTTTGCGCGACAACAATTTCTTGTGTGATGAATACCCGCCTAATCCAGATTCCGATGACTCTTATCTTGCATCTTATTTCGGTCCAATTCCAAATGTTCCGTTGCAGTTTGACAACCCAGATAGGGTTGAGTACGTCAACGATTACATCATTGCATTTACCGAGAACAAACAGTTCTCCGATCATGCTTTGCATGTGAAGAGGCTCAGCAACACTATTATTGAGTTGGGTTTCCATTCGGTGGACATTTCTCATTACGTTCTGCAGAGTTCGACATTGGAAAGGAAGGCCAAGAAGAGATCTTCTTCTGTTTTCTTGCCCCAGAAGGTGTCTCACTTGTACCCAATTGAACTCAATGACGAAGCATCTTTCAAGGAGAACATGAAGAGCTTGGCTATTTCTGTTGTCTTTGAGATTGATACGAACAATTTCGAGGTTGAAGATGTTCATATTCATGAGTCTGTTGTTATTCCTAAATCATTGGTTACATACGATGAGGTTGATGCTACTTTGGACAACAACCCTCCCGACTCAATTACCTCCGCAACCTCAGATTATATCAAGACATTTGCGTTGATTGCAAAAGAATTTCGCCGCCAACGTTTGGATGACCGAACACTCAGTCTAGACCCAAGTTTGACTCTTCTAGACCAGTTGGATGACGAGAAGGTCAGATTGCATTTGAACATTTTCGAATCCAGCTCTGCCTTACTGGTCGTGTCCGAGATCAGTCACAAGGTTAATAATACTGTTGCCACGAAGATTCATGCTACATTGGGTGACGAGGCTTTCTTGCGTCGTCAGGCCTTGCCGACCTTGCAAAAATTGGAAGGCTTTTCAAGGAAGGCTAGCAACTTGGGCTTTAGAATCGATACCAGCACGGCAGCATCGTTGGAGAAATCCATCTTGAGCATTCAGGATCCTGTAAAGAGGCAATGTGTTGAGACATTGTTGTACAAGTGCTTGCCACGTCCAAAGTACTACATTGCCGGAAAGCAAGACCCTGACAACTACTCTCATTATTATTTGAACTTGCCGCTCTATACCCACTTTACAGCTCCATTGAGAAGATTCTCGGACTTGATCGTGCATAGACAAGCGAAGGCAGCTATCTACAATCGTGCTTCAGAAACTCCATCCGATTTGGAAACTTTAAAGGCCATTGCTGATTACTGTAACTTCAAGAAGGACTGCGCAGCCAATGCTCAAGAACAAGCAATTCACTTATTGTTATCTCAGACAATTAATGATATGAGTGAACATGCAGGACAATTATTGGTGATGGGTACTGTGGTGCAGGTTTACGAGTCATCATTTGATGTGTTCATTCCCGAGTTTGGTGTCGAGAAGAGGGTCCATGGAGATCAATTGCCACTTGTGAAGGCCGAGTTTGACAAATCCAAACGTATTCTTGAGTTGTACTGGGAGAAAGGAGTGGACTCGGCAACCTACATTCCACCAGATGAACGGTCGTCGTTGAGTTACAGGTCGTCCATCAAAAACAAGTACCGCACCTCAGCATCCGAGGCCGCCAAGATCCAAAGCAAGAACATGGCTGAAAAGGAGACTATTGCTACCGATGATATCCTTGAGAGGTTAGCCAAGTTGGATATTAGTGCGCCAAAAGTGTCTGCGCCTGTGGCCAAGAAGTGGCCGTCGTTGGTGCCAGGCATCCTGCAAGGATTGGGTCCTTACTTGCAAGATGCCATCACGCGGGTGGAGGGCAACTCATGCATTCAGGAGATCAGAGAGTTACAACCAGTTGCGGTTTTGTTGCGAGCAGAGATTGGAATGGCGTTGCCATGTTTGACTGTGCGCATCTTGAACCCATTTGCTATGTGAACCCGAACGCTCTTACGAGCTATGAACAATTCATAATCCAATATATTTGATACCGAACTCCGCTCCGCGATTATTCCATACCAGTCACCATTTCTACATTTGGAGTCACTATGCACTTTTGGTTCCTACACTCTAGTCATTAAAATTTTTCCCACTATAGGCCTCCCACTGTAACATGTCTGAATCTGCCAAAGACTCTGCAAATGGCCCTAACGGCTACAGCCACCCCATGCCCGTTTCGGCCACCAAAAAGTCCAAATTGTCCGGTGCCGGTGAATTCATTGTGAGAGAATTCGGCACTCCTCTACAGACTAGAGCAGCATCTCCATGTACATTGAATCCTCCTATCGATAGCGATGGCTTGTCGTGGCCGCTGAAGGGAGCAAGAGCAAGAATTGACCAATCAGGTGAAGAATCTAAGGCTCGCGAGACCAGAATTGCTGCTGCAGTAAAGACGATTCTTACTGAGCTAGGTGAAGATGTTGAAAGAGAAGGTCTTTTGGAGACGCCAGAACGGTACGCCCGGGCCATGTTATACTTCACCAAGGGCTATGAAGATAACATTCGTGACGTGATCAAGAATGCTGTTTTTGAGGAGGACCATGACGAAATGGTGATTGTGAGAGACATTGAGATCTATTCCTTGTGTGAACATCACTTGGTTCCATTTTTTGGCAAGGCTCACATTGCATACATTCCCAACAAGCGGGTGGTGGGGCTCTCCAAGCTTGCAAGATTGGCGGAAATGTATGCTCGTCGATTCCAGGTTCAGGAAAGATTGACCAAGCAGATTGCTATGGCACTCAGCGAGATTCTCAAGCCTCGGGGTGTTGCGGTGGTGATTGAGGCCACCCACATGTGTATGGTGAGCAGAGGAGTGCAAAAGACTGGGTCTTCCACTACTACCAGTTGCATGTTGGGCTGTTTCCGCGTGCAGCAGAAGACACGCGATGAGTTCTTGACGCTTTTGGGTCGGCGTTAGGATTTATGATGTTCACGATCTCTTCATTTCTTATAATAGACACTAGCTGACTGAGTAGATATTGATGTGGGAAGGAGGGGTTTGAGAGTGCTAAACCGATACTTTGGTGGTGGTTTGCTATTTACAGGGAATATCTACTTATTATATCTATCTGGGTCTAATCAACAGAGTAGCGAAAGCTCTTAGCACAACATCAGTATGTTGGGCCGATTGGTGTTGACTCTGTTCAATTGGATTCACCAATTCTAAGCCGCCAGTTGATAAACTCCTCAATGCTTCATTTCTTCAAGTTAACCATTTTAGACTGACATCGCCTCCGATTGTAAGCACCCATCTGTATCCAATAACTTTCATTGCCTCCAGTACATTCACAATTTGATCGTGCTATTCAATTTGTAACCATCCACTTACTATCACAGGCCCTGATCAATTTTGCCGATGAAACAAAAATATCGCTTGTAAATGGTGGTATCAATGACCTTAATGTACGAAGGAGCAACGTCCAAATAACTTGGCGCTTCAATGGGTCCATATTTGAAAATTCTCAACTAGAACAACAACAATACAATCGTATTAGACACTATCTAAGAAGTCTGGTGATGTTGATATGTCTCGTAGATCCAAAATTCTCACAATAATGTTGAATTGATTCAATCTTTTCCCGATTGCGCAATCGCCCTCTCGCCTCAATCCTTTTTCTCTATTACCTCTGCAACTTCCAAAACTGTCTGGTCATCGCCATACTGTCCCATAACTTGAACTCCAAAAGCACCATCCTCACAAGGAACAGAAATTGCCGGAAGTCCAGCCATCGACACAGGAATCGTCAACACATCATTGATGTACCCGTTAAGAAAGTTTGCATCTAGATCATTCTCAAATTCCTCCAACGTTGGTGCCCTACCACACGCAGTGGGACACATAAGAACGTCGCATCCATCGCTATTTCCAGCTTCGCCAGCAAGTGGATTTGCCATAGCGAAAATGTCATTAAACTCCTCCACCAATTGACGGCGGATCCTAGAGGCTCGAAAAAAGTGGTCGCCAGACTCCGACGATAAGGTATAGTTGCCCACAACGATACGACGTTGAACCTCGGGTCCAAACCCCATACTTCTGTTGTGAGCGATTCGTTCCATTCCACTGGAATAGTCCGAGTCGGAACCGTAGACAATTCCATCGAATCGGGACAAGTTAGAAGCAGCCTCAGCAGTGGCGATGGTATAGTATGCGGAAAGCAGCTTCCCTATCGACGGAATGGTCACCGGCTTTACAGAGTGCCCCAACTCCATGAGTTTTGCCAATACTTTCTCAAACAGGAGAATGGTCTCCTCACTGAGCTCCGCCAAAAGAAATTCTTTGGGTATTCCAATACTTAACGATCCTTTCTTTTTTCTTTGCTGGGCGATATTGTCTCGGAGTGACTGCGGAAGAGATGTGATGTCCTTCTCATCATACTTATCCAAAACCTCAAACACTCGTCTAGTTGTACTAACGTCCTGGGCCAATATTCCCACTGTATCAAATCCTTGAGCATAATCGATTACTCCGTATCTCGAAATACGGCCGTAGCTCGGCTTGAATCCGACAATTCCACAAAAGCTCGCTGGCTGCCGAACTGATCCTCCGGTGTCTGTTCCCAATGCAAAATCGGCCAATTGCGCAGCAACAGCCGCGGCAGATCCTCCGGAAGAACCTCCACTAACTCTGTTATCTTCATATCTGGGATTAAGCGTTGCTCCATGCACAGAGAATGTTGTTCCTGAGCCCATCCCAAATTCATCCATATTACTCTTTCCGACTAACGTCAGTCCTGCATCCTCGAGAAGGGTAACTACAGAAGCATCATATGGGCTTTTGTACTCTTTGAGCATTGGTGAGCCACAGCTAGTTGGTTCATTGGTGGTGGAGATATTATCTTTGGCAATAAATGTGGTGTTCGCTAGCACTCCTTTACCATTCCGAGTGGCCAAACGCGACAGAACAAGACTATTATATGTGTCACGTTTCGCCTCTGCTAGTAGGCGGATACTCGTGCGAATCATTGAAGACTAACTTCGGTTCGTATCTCTGAAGATCCGGTGATGGTGTTGGTGAGTGGCCTGCAGGTAGCAGAAGTTACCCTCTGGTGATTTGAGTCAGATTATAACTTTTTCACTAATCTAAAACTAGTAATATACTCTCTCAATGACAATAATCATGTTTATTTCCTCAAATATCTAATCGGCACCACTTTTACCCGTTTTCGTCAAGGGTGAAATGACATGACCTAGCCTGGTGTACGGGTGTGTATCCACCACCCCACCATTCACACAAAAATTTCCTATGACTAACTCTCATCCATGTCTTTGTCTCTTGCTGCCGACAAAGGCAAAACCAACCTTGCGTTGGTTAATAATTTGAAAGTGAGTATCGCTGCTGCCAAATTTCATCCTAAATTAGAAATTGCTATCTCAGATGACTCTGGTCTTCTCTTGAATGATAAGAAGTCTGGCTTCGAATTGGTGGAGCCCAATGCTATCGTTAAGTTCTTAAGCGGAGATTTTGCCTCTCATGATGCTTTTGCTATTGAAGAGGTTTCTGTTTACGACGCTCTCAAATCAGGGTCTGCCAAGAAGGCTGTAGAAGCATTGGCTACTGTGGCAGTTCCATCCAATAACGACGTCACTGCCGCCAACATTGTTGTTTTTGCCGCCGCATACCCGTTTGTTAAAGATTTGAAGGAGTTGGCCGCGTGGGTCCAGGGTTTTGCCGCTTTGCCCGAGGTTGCCCAGGGTATTAAGAACGCTCAATCGGTCACTTCTCTCGAGAGACAAGTGGCTGCTGCCACAGGCGCTGTAAAGGTTAAGGATGGGTTCATGGTTAAGCCCCAAGATGAAAGCATTTTGCCCAAGGAAGGCGAAAGAAACATCTTGATCACTTCTGCTTTGCCGTACGTCAACAACGTTCCCCACTTGGGTAACATTATTGGCTCAGTGTTGTCTGCCGACATCTACGCCAGATACGCCAAAAATAGAAACTACAACACGTTATTTATATGTGGAACCGACGAGTATGGTACTGCCACCGAGACTAAAGCCTTGGAGGAACATGTTACCCCTCAACAGTTGTGTGACAAGTACCACGTTCTCCACAAAGAAGTGTACGACTGGTTTGACATTGGCTTCGACTACTTTGGCAGAACCACCACGCCGTTGCAGACGGAAATCGCTCAGGATATCTTTATGAAGTTGTACAATAACAACTACTTGGAGGAGCAGACTACCGAGCAGTTGTACTGTGAAACTCACAAGGCATTCTTGGCCGATCGATTCGTGGAGGGCACTTGTCCCAAGTGTGGCTACGATGATGCCAGAGGTGACCAGTGTGACAAATGTGGAAACTTATTAGATCCTTTAGAGTTGATCAACCCTCGCTGTAAGCTTGACAACTCCAAGCCAGTTCCTAAGAACTCCACCCATGTGTACCTTAAGTTGGCTGATTTGGAGCCCGAGTTGAAGGAGTGGTTTATCGAGGCCTCCGAAAAGGGTGCTTGGTCCAAGAACAGTAAGACCATCACCAATTCGTGGTTAAAGCAAGGCTTGGACTCCAGATGTATCACCAGAGACTTGGTGTGGGGAACGCCAGTTCCTTTGGAGAAGTTCAAGGACAAGGTGTTGTATGTGTGGTTCGATGCTACCATTGGCTACGTTTCCATCACCGCAAACTACTTCAAGGACTCCAAAGACGCTTCTGGGTGGGAGAAATGGTGGAGACAGCCCGAAAACGTCCAGTTGTACCAATTCATGGGCAAGGACAACGTTCCATTCCACACTGTTGTATTCCCAGCTACTGAAATTGGTACCAGGGACAACTGGACCATGTTGCATCACTTGAATACCACCGAGTACTTGCAGTACGAGGGAGGAAAATTCTCCAAGTCTAGAGGTGTTGGTGTTTTCGGCAACAATGCTAAGGACACTGGTATTTCCCCTTCGGTGTGGAGATACTACTTGGCCTCTGTCAGGCCAGAGTCTTCTGACTCCCATTTCTCGTGGAAGGAGTTTGTCACCAAGAACAACTCGGAACTTTTGGCCAACTTGGGTAACTTGGTCAATAGATTGGTCAAGTTTGTCATTGCTAAGTACAACGGTGTCATTCCAGACTTCGATCCTCAGAACATTCCAAACTATGCTGGCTTTGAAAAGGATGTCAACGACCTATTGGCTTCTTATAATGAGAGCATGGAGGCCGTCAGCTTGAGACGTGGATTGGAGCTTGCCATGGCTATTTCGTCTCGTGGTAACCAGTTCTTGCAGGACAACAAGTTGGACAACTCGTTGTTCACGAACTCTCCAGACTTGTCTGACGCTGTTGTTGGTGTGGGCTTGAACTTGATCTACTTGGTGTCTGCTGTGATTTCTCCATTCATGCCAGAAACGCGTACCCAGATCTCAGAGATCTTGAACGCTCCACCATTGTCCATCACTGACAAGTTTGAATTGGTTTTGGAGGCTGGCCACAACATTGGAAAGGCTCAGTACTTATTCAAGAGAATTGATGAGAAGAAGATAGATGAATGGAAGGCATTGTATGGGGGGGTTCAGAAGAAATAGACTGTTATGAATGTTTACTAGATAGCTCGATTTAAATAGCGGCAACTAGATTATCATGAGACATAAGACTTGTAGATTGGCTGTGTGGAGAGATGTAGCAAAGAAGCTCTACTGGAAGACCTCTTAATACAATTAGCACAGTATGCTTTGATTTATTCGTTAAGTTTCATTTTCAGTAAGTTGAATATGGAATCCATCAGGGCTACCACTGATTTTCACCAGGTCAGGGAAGAGCAAACAGAGTATTTACCTTCACTCGCTATCAATCAGATCTTCCTCGTTAGAATCCCTGAGATCATCAAACAAATCTGAGTCATTATCCATACCCTCTTCAATCACAAAGTCTTCCAAATTCTTGTGATTGAGCTTGATGTTTGCACTCTCCCACGTATTGAGATCACCCAGATCTCCTCCGGTAATTGCTCTGATCAAGTTCAACTTGAATCCCTTTGTCTGCTTGCTGAAATCAATGTGCTCACGCTTGTGCTGAGGAACATCGGGATGGTGGCCAATACTTTGGCCGACTCTCACTAGGGTCTCGACGCAGGTCTTGGAATTATCAACCAAATCGGAGTCAAAACCAAGAACATTCTTGTCAAATAATAAGAGAACCGTTGAACCTCCAAACTTGAAATATCCAATCTCATCTCCTCTCTTAACTTTCTGGCCCTCCTTGACAGTTATGATTGTAGAACCCACCATCATTGCACCAACACACACCATAATTACCGTTCCAAACTTTTCTGAGTGAATTGGAACAATCACTCTGACATTCTCTCCATACACATCCAAATCTGACCGAATTGCCATTGGGTTTACCGTATAATACTCACCTTCAATGTATTTCATGGGTCCGATTGTTCCGGTAACTGGACAGTGGAATCTGTGGTAATCTTGTGGGGCCAACCTGAAGATACCAACAGAACAATTCTTTGGGTCGTAAATGTTGGTCTTCTCGTAGTTGTTGAAGTTTCCATTGAACAATTTCGCCAACGTGAAATTGCGTCCCTTGATCCAAATTTCAGTGGCGCTGTCTACCGTTACAAATGTTGTACATCTGCAATCAGCTGGGGAAACAGCAATGCCTTCTTCTTCGGGAGCCTCAGTTGGTCTCGCCCCGGGAGCAAGTTTTCTGTAGAAGAACTCGTTGAAAGTTGCAAATCCGGACGGATCCTTAATCTGACATTCTGAGAGGTCAAGTCTGTGGAACCGAATAAATGACGCAATATCTCTAGCCAGTTGTGGGCTATCGAACTTGATGCCTTGTTTGATACTGAGTTTTCTGAGTAGCGACCGAACTCTTTTAGATTTCGCTTTGTCTAATCCCTTATAGAGAAGACGAATGCCTAATCGCACTGTGACACCCATTCTCTCTTCCATTATAATACCCGTCGATCTATCTTGCACAAAAATGTTGGCTGAATTACTTCCAAGCTGATACTTCCCGTAAGTCAATTTGATCAAAAACTTCGAATACCATCTTCTTGATGCAACTTGTGCCGTAGCATAGCTAGATGTCAAAATTTTGTTGGCAATGCTCCAATTCTTGGAAGCACAAATGGCAACATGGGTCACAATATCGAGATCTTCTTTCTTTGTGAATCTCTTTTGGTGGCAAACCGGGCAGCTGTCGATTTCAAAGATCTTTTCATCTGGGTTACCTTTTTCGTGGGTGATATAACTCCCCAAGTATTCCACAATCTCATCAAATGTAACAACATCGCCTCCCCATAAAGATCGGTCCAATTGCTTATAGAAATCTGTGACAATCTTGTCGCTATTAGGAGAACCCAAGGCATCCAAGAAGGAAATCAACTCGATGGAATCCATTTCTGTCGTCAAGTCATTCAGGTCATTCAGGATATATTCTTCTAACAATAACCTCCAGAAATCCCTTCGAAGATTATCATAAGTTATGAAACGAGCCCTTACTTTTAAAGTAGGATTATGCTTCAGAGCTAGCGTCTGGTCATGGAGGTTCAACTTGAGATTCAAAGTCTTGAAAAGTGAAGTGTCGACGTACAGAACTGAGTAGCGTCTTCTCTTGAACTTCTTCTTCTTTCTGGTCTTGACCAAGTTTCCATTCTCAGCAATTTGTATAGCGTGATGGCCAGGAACTTCGGCGACAGAGGCGAGAGAGACGGTAGAATTGTTGACATTCTTCGATCCAAGTAATGGCTCGGCATCCGAACTATTGGATGGTGAATTATCGGGATTCGCTGTTGCATGGTCTTGAATTACATCTTCCTCCGTTGGCTCTCTTGTGCTCTGAGATTCAGAAGTCGGCTCTGAGGCAATATCGACAATATTCTGGACCGAGACCGAAACATCGGCAACTTTATCATGGAACAGAAAATGATCCTTATCGAGAACAGAAAATTGCACGTTGAAGTTGCCTTCGTGTTCCATGACTTCAAAGGCTAATCTTTCATTGTATACTGGATCCAAGGTATGTCGTTTCCAACTTGTACGGAAGGTCATCTTTCCAAAGGTGACAACGACAAAAGGATCCATATCGAAGCCCATTCGGGTGAAGTTCTTGACGGGGGGCAAGTCTGAGCAAGATAGGATCTCGAGGAACATCACACCCTTTACATTTCTATGGCGAAGCTCGTACTTTGCGTCTTCCGTCTTCTTTCTACGGAAACGCTTCTTCTTAACCTTTTCCGGCCCGGGTCCATTTAGCCCTGAATCACTGGTGTAGAGAGCATCACTGTTGTAGGAGCTGAGTGACAGAGCATCCGAGGCCGACAGATAATCTGTACGAGAGTCGTCGGAATCGGGGAGCACCTTGAGAACCCCTGGGGTAGACTTTGTCAATTCTGACTCTAGCATCTGGCTTTGCGATTTTTGGATCAATCTAAGTGGTCCTGAAGAAGATTTACGGTTCACCTTTCTCACCTCCTCGTCCATAGATTCCACATCAGACATATCGCTCATTCCGCTTACTTCCACAGAATTGGTCAAGTTATTGTAGAAACCCTGATCATTTGGCAATAGCGAGTGTTCGCTGGGCTCCGACTGCACTAACGAGCTGGTCCACGAGCTGAATTTCTGCCCCAAAGTATCTTCGGAAAGACTCAAGCTATCTACAGAGAGATTGGCGTTCGTTGGCGGACTAACAAGTAGCACCGGACCCGCTTTAGATGTCGGCTGTTTGGAGGGATCGGCCATTCCCTTGTTATCATTCTTAGCCGAAGTCTGAAGTTGGAACAGAAGCAAAACTGACCCAGTAACATAACAATGCTCGTTTTCATTCAGGTAGAGCTTGTACCATTGAGGCAGTGTTTTGAACAGGCCGTCATTATCTTCAAAAACCTCCAGCACCTTGAGTCGGACCTCCCCGAGATAACTTCTAGTACGAGGAGTCCTGTTCCACACAGTCATTACCAACACTTGAGATTCATCACCGGTTTTAAGGGGAATGAGAAAATGGTCATCCCATGAAGGATGAGAGGTGTTAAGTTTTCTTTTGCTGCGCTTCTTGTAGCCATTGAGACGGGCTGTGATAGCAGCATTAATGGTCTTGGATCCTAGTTTCTTATCCAGAAGAAACAAGTCAGCAGCTCTGTATGCATTCACACGCAAGTATAATGGTGCTGGCGACCTTCTGCGGATTCTCATTGGGCAATTGGGTTGGTCAATCTGACGAAGATATAAAAAAACGCTACAATGGAAGACTCGGTACCCTGGCAACACTAATCATGAGTGCAGGCATCTGGAAGGTATGCGGCTTTTGTGGGGAGGGCGATACCAGTAAATTGGTGCGATAAACAGGAATAATTGAGGAACTATAGTGAATAGAATGAGATGGGCTGGTGAAACTGGTTTTTGAAGATAACTTGAATTGCAGGATTCTGTATTTCCTTGGGCACAGATTCTCGAGGTGACTCTGTAGTATTAATAATCCAGGTATTCAGATTTTCTGCGGACTCGGGCAAGATGGTTGTATACTTCTGATCCTGCAAGCTATTATGCGGTGATTATAGGTCCAGTCACTAGTTCATTCGTGGTCAGTCTTGTTCAGTCTTGGTCAGCCTTGGTCAGCACTTATTCCATGTAATTCAACTGGTGAGCATCTCCACAACTCGTTTGACACTCAACTTCTTGATGTCTGTGTAGGTCTGTCCCGTTCCCACAAACAAGATAGGCACCTTCGTGGCCATCACCATGTTGATCATGGCTCCCACAAGGTCTCCCACCGTATCAACCTTTGAAATGATGAAAAAATCAAGTCCTCTCCGGTTGCCAAACGCATTATTAAAGTTTATTGCCTGTTCCACAGAATCGGTTCCAACAAGTGCCTCGCCCACCATGATGATTTTGTCGGGATTAGCAGCATCACCAAACTTCTTGAGTGGCGCCATCAATTTGGCATTGGAGTGTGTGCGGCCAGCAGTGTCAATAAGTACAATATCGTAGCCTTCCTCTGAAGCATGCTGGATGGCCAGTTTGGCAGTGTTCACCACATGGTCTCCTCCTCCATATCCTCGTTCGAAAAGATTGATCTTGGTGGGCGTTTCGGAGTTGCTATTGAGTCTCTGAAGATTGTTGACGTGAACTTTCAATTGCTCCACGGCTCCGGATCTGAACGTGTCACACGCACAAATGAGAACGTTGAAGTTGTTCTGAAGAAACCAATAGGCGAGCTTGGCAAGATTGGTGGATTTTCCCACACCGTTGACTCCCACCACCGAAATCACATAGGGTCTTTTCTTGCTTGCACTGTTCTTCTTGATATCGTAAAGCAAATCCGTAGAAACATTAGGTGTGAGCACCTTGGTGAGCTCCTCGGTAAGTGCCTGTTTGAACACAGGAACTGTCACTGTTTTCGACTCTAGTCTGGCCTTGATCTTGTCGATGATGGCTTTTGCCGTAGGAGGAGCGATGTTCTTGGAGATGAGCTGGTCGTTGAATTTCTTAGCCACGGCATCGATATCCGCTCCGGCGCCGAAATATGAGGAGATTTTCGAGAAGAATCGGCCTCCAGCACCTGAATCGTCCTCTTCTTCATCGTCGTCATCATCGCCTAAGATCTCGTTCAATTCATTGACAAGTACCAAATCGTCTTGTCTGCTGAAAGCAGATTCGTCCACCACAACCTCGTCAGAAGATTCGGGCACAGCACTTCCTTCCTTACTTTCCGAATAATCCAAGGCATCCTCGTCGCCCAATGTCTCCACCATTTCTCCATTGACCCACTTCCGCATAGCTTTCTTTGCCTGAGTCTTTTTCTTCCCCTTGGGAATAGCAGGACTCCCCGATCTGACCGGCGTAGACACCATTTCAGTCGGCTTATCTGATTTAAGTTTGATCAAATCGTTAAGTTGGAACTCAATCAACTTGTGCAACTTCGACACATCTGCATCTTCTTCATTGAGTTTAACATACGTTCTGAGAACATCTGAGAGCGTCAGACGAATCCTGTCGCTATCTATGGTAGTAATTATATCGAAATATATGGCAGCATAGAGTTCGTCTCTTTTAAGGCCGTAGAAGCGCTTTTGAGCCGTTCCTCCACTGGTAGTGTAGAAGTTGGCACCCAATTCCGTGCAAGTTTCGTTTACGATAGAGTAGATCAAATCGTTAAAAGGTGAAATCTTGTTATTGCTCTGGTAGAGCACCTGGCCGGAGGGCTCGAAAATAATCAATGACTGAGACATAGAGTTGGTCAGCTTTCTGGTGATCTGGAGATATTCCAGTGTCTATACAGTATGAGGGTGGACTTCGCACTACGTAGAAGAAATGGAAGATAAGGTGGCATCGAAAAGAGACAAGAAACTAAATAATAAATAAAATCAATAAAATGAAAAAAATATGAATTAAATGAAAAGGAGAAAGCGAAGAGAATACATATGATCGATTAGGACGGATGCAAAAAATATCGTCACAGACAGGATTCGAACCTGCGCAGGCAATGCCCAACACCTAAACTGCAGAATAGCAGGGTGTCGCCTTAACCACTCGGCCACTGTAACTGAGCGAAATGAGAATAAATATTGCAGTAATATGGTGAAACTCTGAAAATCGGAATTGTAATTATATGCAGTATAACTGGCTGCAAATTTTGATTAAGCAGTACAATCATTTTCACGTCACATTCCCAGTCACTCCTCTCTACCAATCAAATCATCCGAGTAACATCATACTAAGTCAATTATACGATATTTTTTCAAACTCTTTTGATGAATTATCAATATGCATCATTAAAGAAAATACGTAGAGCAGCCACTTTGACGCTAGCAATGACAACCAAACCTCTTGATTATAATGAAAATCCTGAATAATTCAGTCTCAATCAACTGAATATCTGTTATCAACCGTTATGATCGTTAGATGTGGTGGCGACATATTAGTTTTGAAAAATGGGCGAAGTGGAGATATTTTAATACTTCACCTAGGACAGTCATTCTCGCAATGACTACTGCTTTTCGGATGGGGTTAGCAGTTAGTACCGATGGTAGAGGCCAAGTTGCAGCATGGTTATGTCCCATCTTATGGTCAGCAGCATCAGCAGTTCTGGGTGATGAGATATCAGTGGCAGCACATTGGCGTCTGATTTTACAGACATTATTTCGGATGCCATAGAAAAGGAAACATAACCAAATCTACTCATGGTGACATGATTGATTTGAGAATTTAAAAAGAGACTCAGCTACTTCTGAGGCACATGATATTCTTGGTTAAGGTGGCATGTCAGGTGCTTTGATTATACGTGCCCACCAATGGTGTGAGTAAGAGATTCGCAGATCAAGTGCATAAATATGCGCTACTTTGACTCTAGACAAATGATACTATAGTCATTTCAGTTATTCAGATATTGATACCGTTACACTTGCAGTGTAACAACAGCATCACCAGGAGCACCACTCACTACGAATCAGAACGTTAAAAGAGATAACATTTTGATGCTGATTCGGCGTCATACAATTTGATAATTGGAATCATGATTTAACCGTAAGTTGGTGGAATGACAATTATCAATATACATGCAGCCATGTGAATAGCTTGATGGATTCCAATGACAATCCGTGGGGTAATGCGATACATGGTGATGTTTACTCTTACGGAGGGATAGATCAACTGTGTAATGATGATCATGATGGTGCTGATATGCCATAATAATATTAGTGTAATAGTTTGACTAGTAGGCTCGTGACCAAAGATCGTAGTTATTATTATAAAGGTGTGAAAACGGGGCCCTTTTAAGTAGTCGACGTAGAAGACAGCGGAGTCGACCACGGGCGGAAAGGCTCGGGATGAGCATGAAGAGAGATAAGGTTAGTAAGCGGGCCGACGGGGCGACGATAGGCGACCCGATGAGAGCTCGAGACGGCCCGTAGATATCGTGAAGCGGCCCGGCGAGTCACTTAGCAACAAGATAACGAATCTAATAAACAAGCGAAAGGAACATTAAGGAACAAAAACACTGATTGGTGTACAATCTATTACAATTAGTAATATGGCCAAATCATAAATACTAGAAGTAATATTGCTATCATTCTTTTGTTACAATTTCACGGCACGGAGATAAAAATTCCCAGTGTTAGAGAATGGTAGGAACTCATCGCTGTCCGTGCGGCCATCAGGTACTCCTAGACCATTTGCGATTTTGAAATTCCAGTATCACTCTTCAGGTTGCTTACCTAGTTCTGTTTCCCATTTCCGTTTACATGGCTGTTGTTCAATTCTACAGTCCCCAGAATGCAATAATCATGTGGTATTACCACCGTCAATATGGGGATCAACAAACATTCATTCTTATTTTTTTTTTTTTTTTTGGATATTTCAGGTGCTTCAATTCACACTAATAAATATTGCATGCGGTTGTCGTATTTGTCCGATGATGCGAAACAGAGTCGCTGCCAAAGTTACCTTGAAAGAGAGATAACATTCACATTAGCGAAACTAGGAATCAATATCAATGTTCAAACGATATTCAAATTCATTTACTTCTAGTTATCAAGTCTTGCTCAATGCCTTTTCATCAGTCCCTGCCGATATGAATCTCAGTCAATCAAATTCGTCCCCAAAGCTGCCATCGTCAATTTAAATGAATAAGTAAATATCTCATAATTCATGGCCAGAATAATAGAACCATTAATGTGAATTTTAACAGCGACTAGCCATTTCAGCTATCGCCCAGTTATCGCCCAGCTAGTCCCATATTACTCCTGTTCGCAGCCATTTCCTGATCCCATCTGGCTATTGGAGATGTCCAGATCAACTACCAATCACGATCATCACCCGATGCATCATGAATCGCCATTAACAAATCAAAAAGATTTTTGTCCACTACTATTTTACGAATACCGCATCATTTCACTAACCAATGGGCTCATTAATTACGGCTAATTATGGACACGCGATTCATCATTTAACAACTTCCCCAAAGCAAAAATGCACCCTGAGATATAATTATCACCCATAGTCTCCTCTGTCCAAATAGTTGATGCTATAAATATCGTCCATGCTCCCCCTTCCGCCAAAAATTATTACATACCCCATACTCGTCCTTTACACCACCTCCATCGTAGTGCACACATCTCCACCGCGATCAACTCCACCAGCACCTTCTCACACTTCTCGACTTGGAAATGGCTTATTACCAGCAAAACGACCCCAATGCAGGGTTCTACCAATCCAATTACAGCCAATCATACGCCCAGCCCGCCATGGACACCAATATGGGCTCCATGAATGCATCTTTTGGCGCCGGTTTCGATGTCAGCGGTGATATGGGAGGTGGAGAATTGGCCCCAGGGCTTTTGGCCGCGTTCAGCACATCCGGATATCCGGGAGAACCTCCACTCTTGGAGGAACTCGGGATCAACTTCAATCATATCAAAGGAAAGACATTGGCGGTGTTGAATCCTCTCCAGAAGGATATAAACCCGGACATCATGACGGATCTGGACTTGGCTGGGCCAATTTTGTTTGTTTTGCTCTT
The DNA here is from genome assembly GCA_030557965.1 of Sungouiella middelhoveniana. Lineage (NCBI taxonomy): Eukaryota > Fungi > Ascomycota > Pichiomycetes > Serinales > Metschnikowiaceae > Sungouiella > Sungouiella middelhoveniana. Next base: position 119,744 of record JANIJQ010000013.1, on the reverse strand, counting down.
TGGTACCTTGCTACTATTGTCTGGAAAGGTGCAGTTTGGCTACATCTACGGAGTGGGCCTCTTTGGCGTGGTGAGTTTGCATTATCTTTTCCGTCTCATGAGTGTGGACGTGCAAATCGACTTGACGCGGTCGGCATCGATTATTGGCTACTGTTTATTGCCGCTAGTGTTACTCTGTGCTGTTGGCTTGGTTATTTCGCTTGATTCATTGTTCGGATACTTTTTGAGTGTGATTTCTGTATTCTGGTGTACTTATGCAGCCTCTGGGTTGTTCATTACAGTTCTCAAGCTTCACAACGTGCGTCCCTTGATTGCTTATCCGTTGTGTTTGTTCTACTTTGTTTTTGCGTTGATGGCTATTTTCGTGGAAAGCAAGATGCCTGGGGCTTAAGGAAAGAGGAAACAAAGGGAGGTATACTCGAAGGAAAGAGAAAGGCAAAAGAGGGAAGAAGAAGGGGAAGAAGAAGGAAGCGAAGCGGTAGGGAAAGAAATAGTTTCTTCGAAACCTTAGCATTCTACTGATCATACTGGCATTGCTTAGCCTGCAACAGTTCAAAATTACAAACCAAACTTCAAATATATATATATATATCCATTAGCATTCGGTCTCGCCGAAGTTTAGTCTCTTCGAAGGTTAGTTTCACCATCCACAGTTTTCTTTCCATGTGTTGTCTGTTTAGAAGTCTTCTCTTACTTTACCTGCACAAATCAGTCCAGTCAACTCCAACTCTACAAGTAAAAACCATGAAGTCTTTGAAAGCATCGCTGCTAAAGCGATATCTTTCACTGAAACCATTCTACGTCACCACCCCAATATTCTACGTCAATGCCCGACCTCATTTGGGCCATCTCTACTCGATGCTACTCGCAGACACCAGAAACAGATGGGAACTTCTCAAACCACATTCGAAAACGTTCTTTTTGACAGGCACTGACGAACACGGGCTAAAAATACAGGCGGTTGCCGAAAAGGAAAGAATTGACCCTAAGGTCTTGGTCGACAGAGTGTCGCAGAACTTCGTGGAGTTGGCCTCCAAGTTCAATGTTCGCTATGACAGATTTATGAGAACAACCGACGACGATCATGTTCGTGCAGTCAGGCACTTTTGGAACGTAGCCATGGAGAGTGGGTTTTTGTATAAAGGGTCTCACAGCGGGTGGTACAGTGTGAGCGACGAGGCTTTTTATCCAGAAATTCAAATCAAGGAAATCGTAGACCCCAACACCGGAGAGTCGAAGAAAGTGTCGATTGAGACAAACAACGAGGTGTTTTATCATGAAGAAGAAAATTACTTTTTCAAACTCTCTGAATTTCAGGAGAAACTCATAACTTTCCTTGAAGAAAACCCCGAGTTCATCATTCCTAGCAGAAAACATGATGAGGTGGTAGCCGAACTCCGTCTGGGCCCATTGCCTGATCTTTCTGTGTCTAGACCGTCATCCAGGCTCAAATGGGGCATCGAAGTGCCCAATGACGATACCCAGAAGATATATGTCTGGTTTGATGCATTGATCAACTACATTACTGCTGGAGGATATCCCGAAAAGTCTTCAGAAGATATGATCTGGCCCGCTACACATGTGGTGGGTAAGGATATTATGCGATTTCACTGTATTTACTGGCCCATTTTCCTTATGGCGTGCGGCCTTGAGCTTCCCACCCAAATAATTGTTCACAGCCATTGGCTCAGTGAAGGTGTAAAGATGAGTAAGAGCTTGGGGAATGTGGTGGACCCAATGGAGTTGGTAAACCACTACGATGTGGATCCTGTGCGTTTTTATTTGATGGAGCAGTCAAATCTTGGAGTCGATTGCAAGTTCAGTGAGAGTGCATTGCGAAGCCACCGGACGGTGGTGATCAACAAATGGGCTAATCTAATCTCCAGAATTGGCGGCCAAAAGTTCAATGTGGCGCAGGGCGTGAAGGATTTCCATCAACGTCACTTTGCTCAGTTTGCACAACAAGGACTATCTCCAGAAGAAACAGACATTCGGGACAAGTTAGTGGCGAGTGTGTCTAGTCTTCATGCAGATATGGATGCACAAATGGCCAAGTTTGGCCACATGAAAGCACTCCAAAGGTGGTGGGAGACGGTGGAGCTTGCCAATGTTTTTTTCCAGGAGTGCCAGCCATGGGGCTATACAAAGAAGATTACAGTTGCTGAGCCGGAGGAAGCCAGGGCTTTGGAACTTAAGAGAAGCTACATTATCTTTTTAACTACTGAGGCTGCCAGAATCACATCCACTTGCTTGTTGCCATTCATGCCTGATACCGCTGGTGGTTTTTTGAACAGATTGGGAATTGGGTCAGAGTTCCGCAATAGTGGGTACACGGGCATTGGATCAGTGGAAAGGTACGGTGAGGGAACAAATAGTGGAAAGCACAAACCACTTATGAGGAAGGTGGAGTAGGGGATATGGAACGGGCCTGAACTTGAACATGTCCTGGAGGTTCGTAACATACACAGACTTGAACATAGACTTGAACATAGACTAGAACATAGACTTGAATATAGATGGAAAACGTAATTGTATTAGTAGGAATGTGATTAAAGTTATTGCTACGAAGATAGAGAAGTAGAGCCCTCTACATTAATCGGAGAACGCCCATGGGCCCTCTACTTGATGATAGTGATGAGTTGTGCGATCGGAAGAATCAAAAACTACAGAACAAAAATAAAATTGAGAAAAAACAGCTCATCCGAATGCAATTTATGAACAGCAATTCTCAAAATATTCTCTTACAATAGTACCTCTTGTGACTCCTTCTAGTGGCTACTAGGCTGCCTCCTGCATTTAACACCCCTCTTCTCCTCCAACACCAATTCACCCTTCACCACCACCAACATCGACATCTTGAAAAAATAAAAATTCAGAGACTTCAAACTCGGATCGCTCATTATCTCTCCCACATTCTTTTCCGCTCACACGTATCCAATTTTCATCAATCTCTCTTTCCCTTAATCCATGTTACTCTGCAGGTCTAACTCTCCACTCCCACTGCCATAGTCATTAATACCACCTCAAGTCTCCAACTTAGACACTTGAAAAGTGATTCTTGTGTGGCCTTGCGCCACCAGCTGAACGATTTTGAGCAGGATCGCCGCACGTTGCTACGCGCACAACCCTTAGCAGAAAATTTTGGAAGTGGGACTTCGAATCCGTTTTCCACTCGAGAGAAATAATTCGATAACATTGCCCCCTCGAGAAACTCCCCCATTATCAACACTTTGTTTGGGGGTCAGATACTACTGATAATCGCTGGTCTGGGGTGGATGTAGGTCACGTGACCACCCGACCGACACCTCCACCTCCGCCAAAAAATCACCTGGCCCTAATTGTTATACAGATCCAAGGCTGATATTTGGCCACTTACACCATTTCATTCTTTGTCAGTTTTTCTTATCCCGTCGATTCGTACCTTGCAATGGCACGTTCCAGAAGGTCCGCTCGGCACCTGAATGATGATTCTTCCAGAAGAGCTCGTAGAAAAGTGAGCTATCTTGAAGACAGTGACGACGACGAGGCAAATGCAAGCGATTTCAAGTCTCCGAAAAAGGAATTAAATGATTCAGAACCCGAAGATGAACCCGAAAGTCCTCCATCCAATAACGATAACGATAAGGAAGACAACAATTATGATGATTACTCAGACGAAGATAACGAGGTGATGCCATCTAGAAAACGGAGAAAACCGGTCTCCAAAGAAAAAAAAAAGAATGACGACTCTGATTTCGAGGACGATGGCGGTTCTGCCAGCGATGAAGACGCCTCAGATGAAGACGATGATGCATTTTTGAACAAACTACGAGATCGACGCTTTGTGGCGTCTGACGACGACGGCGAAGGCGATAATGAGTATTTGCTCAGTAGAAGGACCCGAAGAGCCAAGTCGCGGTCTCGGTCGGCGGAACCACGCGCAAGAAGAAGAGTAGCTCTGGCCTTAGAAGGTGACGACATGGACGAGGCAAACGAGGATGATAGTATTCATCAGGAGATCAAAGATTTGTATGATTCATCTCCTGACGAAACTCCTGTCAAGCACAAGCTTCGAGAGAGAGAGAAAATCAATTACACGATCCCTCCTCCCATCACCAATGAAAACATGAACGACCTCTATGCATCAGCACCTCTGTCGCAGCTGTTCCGGTCGCGTGGACGGAAAAACGCCAACAAAAGCGATTTCAGAAAGCTTCTTTTCCCAACGGCGGGGCCCTTTGGTGGTAGCGATGTACTATCTGTGTTGGGCCAGAATATTCCTCCGGGTGGAATACCTATTCCTGGAATGGCTGCTGGAATAGCCGAGTCTTTGGGGTTGGGAGATTCTGGGGATTTGGATTCGTCTGACGACGAAATTGTTCGTTCCAAGGATTCGTATGGACTTCCAGATGCTAAGCCATTGCCGTTACAAGCAAATAACAATGTGTTGAATCATACCAAAATTATTGGCGCACAGTCGACTACAGATGGTAAGAAGAAAAATAATTTGAGCGATACTGATCCCCTTGGTGTCGACATGAACATCGACTTTTCTGCTGTCGGAGGTTTGGATGGGTATATCGACCAGCTTAAAGAGATGGTTGCTCTACCTCTCTTGTATCCGGAACTCTACCAGAACTTCTCCATTACGCCTCCTCGAGGCGTGTTGTTCCACGGCCCTCCAGGTACTGGTAAGACACTTATGGCTCGAGCTTTGGCAGCTAGTTGCTCGACTCCTTCTCGCAAGATTACCTTTTTCATGCGTAAAGGTGCAGACTGTCTCAGTAAGTGGGTTGGTGAGGCCGAGCGACAATTGCGGTTGTTATTTGAAGAGGCCAAGAACCAACAGCCTTCCATTATTTTTTTCGACGAGATCGACGGATTGGCTCCTGTTCGTTCCTCCAAGCAAGAACAGATTCACGCCAGTATTGTGTCAACCTTGCTTGCATTAATGGATGGTATGGACAACAGAGGTCAGGTGATCGTGATTGGTGCTACCAATAGACCTGACTCTGTAGATCCAGCATTGAGAAGACCTGGCCGTTTTGATAGAGAGTTTTACTTTCCACTTCCCGACATTTCTGCACGAAAGCAGATCTTGAAAATCCACACAAAGAAATGGAATCCTCCTTTGGCACCTGTTTTCCTAGATAAGATTGCAGGCTTGACCAAAGGTTACGGAGGTGCCGACTTGAGAGCTCTATGCACCGAAGCAGCCCTCAATTCGATTCAGCGCAAATATCCACAAATTTATCTGTCCACCGACAAGTTAGTTGTTGATCCAACGAAGGTGAAGGTGGTCGCCAAGGACTTCATGCGTGCCATCGATAAAATTGTTCCTTCCAGTGCAAGATCAGCATCCACAAGCTCGTCTCCGTTATCAGAACGTATTCAGCCTCTACTTCAAGATTCATTGGATAAAATTGTTGCTAAGCTCAATGATCTCCTACCTGATTCAGTAGGCATCGGAGGAAAGAAGAAACTTACCAATCTTGAAGAAGCTATGTATTTAGATCCTACAGTCAAGGATGAAGACGGTGGATTCGCCAAGCATGAACTTCTTAAAACTTTGGAGAGCTCTAGAATTTGCAAACCTCACCTCTTGATATGTGGTGAGAGAGGTTCTGGCCAACAGTATCTTGGAGCAGCTATTTTGAATCTTCTTGAGGGTTTCCAGGTGCAGAATCTTGACTTGGCAACAATGTTCGGTGACGTAACTCGTACTCCAGAGCTGTGTATCGTGCAAACCTTTATTGAGGCTCGAAGGCACCAGCCCTCGATTATCTTCATTCCCAATATCGATACCTGGTTCGATGTGATGCCACATTCTGCAAAAGCAGTTCTCTCGGGATTACTTCGGAACCTCCGGAGTAACGAAAAGATCTTGGTTTTGGGCATTTCCGAAAGAACCTATGATGAATTGGATACCGAGATCAAGTTGATATTGGGCTTTCTGGGCGAACTGAACATTGCCACGTTATCAAACCCAACTCTTGAAGCAAGGAAGAAATTCTTTGTAGCGATTGAAAAGGCATTGATGATGAAACCTTATGAATTCTTGAACGATTTGCATAACAGACCTAAGAGAAAGCTCAAGAAATTGCCAGTCAAGCCTCAAGGGAAGAATGACACAGAATCCTCAAGAAGGGCTCTCAAGCAGCAAGAGTATGAGGACAAGAAGTTGAAGAATATTCTCAAAATCAAGCTTGCTGTACTTATGGACCTCTTCAAGAACAGATACAAGAGATTCAAGAAGCCAATAATCGATGATAGTTTCTTACACCATCTTTTCGAACCGTCGGTGCTAGAAAATCCATTGGTGCCTTATGAAGTTGCGTACATCGTCGCAAAGGATCCAGAGCATCATAATATGATTCAGGAACTTGCCACTGGTAAGTATTTCTTCAACATGGATTTAGATACTATTGAAGAAAGAATCTGGAATGGATACTATTCAGAAGCGAAACAATTCTTGAAAGACATAAAGATGATTGTTCGCGACTCCATAACATCTGGAGACAGAGAGAGAATCTTGAAGGCGAATGAAATGTTGACAAACGCCCATTTTGGGATTGATGACTTTAACAATGCCGAATTCGCCCGCTCATGCAAGGAGATGAGAATGAGAGAATTGGAGAAACAGGCTAAATTGTTGGAGGATCACAAGCGCTTGCAAGAAGAATTTGCAAGGAAACAGGAAATCAATCTTCAACAACTTAACGGCGACCCTTCGATGCTCAATGGTCACGGGTCCACTGTTGTCACGCTCCTCGACGGACCTGATGGATCAGTTGAGTCTCCACTCAATGAAGTCAATGGAAATGCAATTGAGAAAGAGCCCAAGGAACTCATAGATGAAGGTGGGGAGACTAATGCAGAACAGTCAGCAAATATTGGGCCAGACGTCGAAGGAACTAACGTCGAGGAATCAGAGATGCAAAATCAAAACACAATGGACTTGGATAAAGAAGTCCCAGAGTCTATATTACGAAATGGAGAGAGTGACGTTGATATGAAGCCCATTGCCGACGAGACCAAGGGCGATGAGCTGAATCAGGAAGAAGTGAAAAGCATTGGAAATGGTCATGTTATTCTGAATGTCCAGGAGTCTAGTGGTGTTGTTGAAACATCTATAGTCCAAGAAAAGGTTGATGTTGAGAGTGAATCTGAAGCAGAAGGGGAATTGGACATAGACCCCAACAGAGAGCTTATTGTTCCAAGCAACACCAAGGAGCTTTTCGAGGTCGAAATGGTCAAGATCACCGAGAGCTTCACTGTGGAGAAGTTGGAGTACTTTGTTGCCCTGCTCATGGAGATCATATGGGCAGACCGTGCAGAGTGGGACAAGACAGCTACAGTGGCTAGGTTGAAAGAGGCGACACAGCACCTCAACATTTAGTAAACTAAAATACATGTATGATACACTGGTGCCTGGACATTAGAGAAAGGCCCGTTTCCCAGTACAGAAGGGCCTGTTGCACAGTACCAAATGATTCGGCTGAAAATGACTCTGTTGCAGGTAACAATGACTCTGTTGCAGATAATGGCTACTGATGCATCTAGCCAGTAGCAAAGGAATTCGATCTGACTCCAAATTCTAGTCCTCGGCACTGCCGTCTCTAGGTCTGTAACTGATATTCTGTTCTTCCAAGTCGCTGACAATATGCGGAGGCAACTTCCCGTTCACTTTTACAGCATACAAGCCTGCCACAAATGAGTCAATACGAAGCCAACGAGCCACCCACGACGCCTTGTTGTCGTCACCCAAAGCCACCAAACCTTCGAAAGATGGAGAAGTGCAATCTTGGATCTGGCCATCCTCATTGTCGGCGTAATGCAAGACTGACTCGCAGTTTGGGCAACCCAGTTCTAGAAACCGCCTGTAGGGCTGAATTATGCCGCAAAGCATGCATGCTCTTTCGGTTTTGGACGACATTTAGGAGAGGTTGAAGTAGTTGGATGAGATTTCCATTTGGTGGTGTTGGTGCAGGACAGTGGAGAAGCAAAGGCGATGAAAAATTAGGTGTGAACTAGTTATGGACAAATGGAATTCGGAATATACTATGGGGTGTGACACTGTGATCGTGCTGGGTAATTTATTTTTTCTTTTTCTCGTATTGGTGGCCCATCTTCATGAACACTCCATATGAATATTGTCTTCACAGTTAAGAAATGAGACCGGAGAAGAAGCAACCAGAATGTCCCATAATGGGAAAAAAAAAATCTACAAACGAGAACCTTTCATCGTAGATGAAATCTCCAACTCACTTCTATCGCCGCCGATTCTCCCATTCGCCCAATCTCCCCAGTTTATTCACTTTCTTGTTAACCTTCCCTGCACACCATCACCAAATCCAGATCTGTCCACGGCTACTCTCTAGTCATGCTACGAACTCCCTTACCCTTGGGAAGAAGACTGCTTCTACATAGCAGAATCATTGTATATCCTGCTATTTCCACCTATGCATCTCGAACTACCCAAAAAAGAGCCTTCTCGCTTGAACCTACCTCAATTCTTACTACCTTGACAGACTCTCTTGAAGCTGCTCATGCCTACTCTGGACTTCCATGGTGGGCGCTTATTCCCCTTACTACATTCGGACTTCGTTCGGCGTGGACACTTCCGTTGGCAATAATGCAAAGACTCCGCATCCAGAAACAGACGGCGTTAAGACCCATCATAGCTGCTACTGGCCCAGTACTTCGGTTGAACTTGGCGAAGAAAGCGCTGCGTGCGGCAAAGTCTCAGGATACATCGGTGGCATCATTGGTGTCGCCGTTGCGTAACATCAAGTACGAGGAAATCATGGTGTTGTCTACTAAAGAAACTAGAAAAAGACAGAAGAAGTTGTTCAAAGACCACAACGTCCAGCTCTACAAGAATATTCTATTGCCAGCAGCTCAGATCCCCCTCTGGGTGTGTATTTCGCTTACTTTCCGAAACTTGAGTGGTTGGGCCACTTGGGATACTTTGGTGAATAAACCATTAGATCCATCGCTCCATCACGAAGGACTTCTCTGGTTCAGCGATCTCACCAGCTTGGATCCATTCCACATCTTTCCAATGGCTATTGGGATTGTGGCTCTTGTCAACGTGGAATGGACCTTCCGCACGTTTGCTCTCATGAGAACGTCGTCTTCCCGTCGGAAATTGTTCCGCCCCACTCTCACAGACTCGATGGCGAACGTGTCCAGAATGGCGGTGGTGTTTCTTATGGCGATTTCGTTGCATGCACCTACTGCGCTTACTCTCTATTGGCTTAGTTCCCAGGTGTTTTCCTTGGTGCAAAATGTGTTTTTGGACTTGGTGCTTCCGATCAGTTATACGCCCAATAGGCGTTTTGATGTGAAGAAACTGACGTCTGCCGAGGCTGTTAGTGTTGTTAATTCTCCTGAACTGCTTCCATGATCTTGTATATATTACTACTGGAATTCTAGTCCATGAGTGTACTTTATTGTAGTGTGTATAGAATTCGTAAAGAATCTGGAGAAGTTGAAGAAATCTCCCTACTATGGCCAAATCTCTGTTGGACATAATTCTCAAGGCTGCTCATGACCTCTATCCATTGGTGACTTCGGAATTGTCCGAGCAGTCTTCAAAAAAGTACAATGGTGACCAATGGACCTTGGGAGAGTTGGATATGTGGAGAAATGAAGAGTTGCCTAAACTAATCCAAACTCGAGGAAATACACATGACTATCACATTACCAAAGAGGAATTGGTATTAGCAATGGATTGGAAATTGGCCAAAGGCAAGTTTCGTCCAACGCTTCCCAAATTGATCAAATCTAATCTGGACGCTGATGTTGTGTCTGTAACAAAAGCTGGCTTTACTATATTCATGGAGTTCGTTGAACTAAAAGGCAACAAATGGGCCAACATAGAACTACAGGACTACCAGGCTGCCGTGAAGGCGAGCTTGAAAAAATTGTGTGAATTAAAAGGTGTGGGGCCTGCCACGGGTAGCTTGCTTTTATCATTTTTGACCAAGTCAACTGCTCTTGCTCCGCCATTCCTCAGTGACGAGGCTTTCATATATTTCATTCAGCAGCCTCTACGCCCAGATTCCCCCATAAAATATAACGTGAAGGAGTACGTGGATGAGTTTGTGGGAACACTTTTCAATATCGTTTCTGCCACTCCATCGATAACGATGGATGAAGTGGAGAAGGGAGGGTGGGCGCTCAAAATGTTTGACACATACCACATCACCAAGCTTGCTAGCTGTAAGTTGCCATTTGAAGTGGACGGCGACATTCTAGCAAAATTTCCTGACGCACAACAATATCTACCACCACCTGCGACGAAGAAACGAAAATCGGAAAAGGTCACGAATGCAACCAAGCGAGCTAAAGTTAGCAAAAAGTAATGCAAGGTGCTAAATATCAATGTAGTCCTTCTCGTAATTGATCATCTTGAAGGGATCGTCATTTTCGACACAAAGTGTACTGATGTTTCTTCCCACACTATGAATCATCTTCTCGAGTCTTGATTCCTGGTCAAAATGTTTCAGCTCCAAAATAGCCCTGTTTACCCGGTTTGCCAATTCCCCAAGTTCTCGGCCAAAATTATCCATGTATCTCTTGGCGTTGGTGAGCTGAACCATGTCTTCTTTCTTGTGTACCAACAACACCGCAGAAAGTTCTGAAAGTGCTTCCTTAAGAGAAGAGTCTGCTTCGGGGCTACTGAGAAGGAGATTGCCATACTCAAACGCCTGTGTGAATAACCGTTCCTCGTCAGCTCCTCCAGCTCCAAACACAAACTCATTCCCCACTTTCACATCAACATACTGCTTTAAAATGTGAACATAATGCAGAACCTGTAGATCAAAAATGCATCTCTTGATCAGCAGGAGTTTGGGGTAGGTTTCTTGCAAGAAATCTGCAGCCTTCTTAAATTCACCTTCGAAAATGAGCGATCTCAAAGTGTGTCTATTGAGGGCATCAGAGTCCTTTATCAAAGTCTCTACATCCTTGAGATCTTGCAGGCCATCCATTAAAACATCTCCATCAGTATTGAATGAAGTATTCTCAGTTAGATCTACCAAATCTTCTCTAAATGCACTGAGTGTATCCAAGTATCCTTCTTGGATCAAATAGCCCTTGATTAGGTCATTCAAAAGGGTAGGATCATCTTTAAGATTCTTCACAGATTTCTCAAAAGCTTCTTCGGGGGTACCTGACAGAATAGAAGAAGTCAAATTCAAATTCCGCAACTCTTCGGAGATCGTCTTATTCAATTCTGACTCTTGCTCGGATTTGAACTCTTTCACGTAATGATCGATATTAAATAGGAAATCTTTTTGCCCAAAATTGGTGATGATCTTCGATTCTGGTAGGTCACCTTCACCAATAGTAGAAGGGACCTCCGAGAGCTGAAATCCGATCATTGGAAAGAGGGATAATGGCTTTGATGATTTCTCGAAGATAGAATCCTTGTATCTGTTAGTATTAACAATTTCATTGTGGGTGATTCTCTTCACGAGAATGCCATTGAGGGTAATGAACAATGATTTATTGATGAAATTCACTCCACAACCGACAGTATCGGTGGAAAGAATTTTGTTGCCTTGCATAGAAGGTCTAGTGTGGGTTGCAAAAGGAATTTCAATATCCAAGCGACTGGTCTCTTGTTCACTGGCAGCCTGCCTGTTCAACTGCGAGAATCTTCTATTCATATTGAGAGACGAGGTTCGATAGTTATTATCGCCGCTTTTAACGGAAGCATAGGAGCACGAGTTGTTGAAGCTTAATGCAAAACTTCCCTCGAAGGAGATTCCCGGTTCTGCCCCAAGGAATGTCAAGGTATCATCATCCAATTTCTTGGAAAATGCTTCTTGGTTGTTAAAGGCAATCTCGTCTTGTATGTCCTTCAAATCAATGTTCTGGACACTCGATGACGTTCCTGATGATGGCATCTTGTCAAAGCGAATATGTCTCTTTGTATACCCGAGGCTGAACAACAATGAGGACCCCGATGAGAGCGATGCGTCGTTCGCCAGAAGAATAGGACGATAGCTTGTAGCAGAAGTGGTCGTCTGCTCCACCAGAACCTCGTAATAGAAAATTCCGGTGCGATCATCCACCTCTTTATTGGCGATAAAATTGTAATATCTCCTCCTGCGGTTGCTATCCTCAAAGCTGAAGTCCAATTTGTTGAGTTTGAACTCAAGAATCGAGTAGCCATTTTCAAGACTCACACACATGCCAAAAAGGGTGTCTAGCTGCTCCAACTGCTTATCGTTCGACAACAGCGTCCAGTACATGGGTAGTGGCGAAAGAAATGTGCGCTTTCCATCTACCATCAAATACGGGAAAAATGAGTACTTATGTTCGTTGCTGTCTCTGGCCAATCTCATCAAGTCCGTCAAGTTGGACTTCAAAGTTCCGAGGCCTTCTGCGCTGATACCGGTTGAGTCGGAAAGTTCCCTGATAACCTCAGGTCCGAACCTGAACTCTCCGAGATTCGGGTATTCAAACACAGATTGATTCTTTTTCGGCAACATATCTGGACCTGGAGGTGTTGCCAGAATAGACAATGGCGTATGTGTTCTGATATCCAGCTCACTTCTGCCATCATCTTTGTTGCTGGTACCTTCCGTACGCAATCTGGACTTGAAGATATCATAAAGCTCAATGAGATAATCGTCCGCTATCTCGCGGGGCGGGCAGTCGCCCAAAACGCCTGACAAAGCAAACTTCTCCCTGAGTCTTTCCTGGAGAGCATCATTGATTATCTTGTCTTCGCAAAAGACGTCTTTCTTAGAGGGTAAGTTTTTGGGTTGACGGAAGTAGCATGTGGGGGAAGGAACAAAGGCGTTTGTGGAGCCCAATTGAGAATTTGACCAGTAGAGGTCCCGCTGGAGCTCCAATCCTAAACAGGTATGAAGGAGGTATGGCGGGATCACATGAACTAAGTTATTTTCGGACATGATGGTGGATAGAGATGTTGGAGAGATTGCTTGATAGTGGGGAGGTAGTCACGTGAGAAAATCAAGAGGAATTGCTAGATTGTCAATTTTGGATATAATTTAATTTCATAGGATTATGTAAGAGCTACGAATACTCATGGGCATTTCTTCCCTTCTTGGTGCAAGGTTTTACTGCTTAGCGTATCTCTCATATTATCTTAATTCTCACCTCGCTCTCAACCTCAGTATCTTCTCTCAACTGATACAATTCTTCTCTGTACACTACTCATCGATAATGACCGACTCCATTCTTGGCCAGGTAAGAGATTTGATCCCTAATATTCCCCTTACCGTTGTCTCTCAAGGGGCAGAGGCACTTGTTTTAGCCACAGATGTCCATCCATACTTACCAACAAAGTCAAAGTTGGTCGTAAAGTACCGACCTTCAAAACCTTACCGTCATCCCAAAATAGATGCTATGATCACCAAGTCTCGAACAATTGGAGAGGCGAAGTTCATGGCCAAATTGGCCCGTGTGTCTATTCCGGCTCCTGCTCTAGTTCTGTTGGATGCACCAAATGGAATAATCTGGATGGAAAGTGTGGGCGAACTACTTGCCAACGGGTCGATCTCGTCATTGAAAAACTACTTGTGGTACCTTGAAAAGGCTGGAGAGGACTGTACTAGTGAGGAGGTGGAATCGTTGTTGCAGGAAACTGGTCTGGTGATTGGTAGACTTCATATGAACGATATGATCCATGGAGACTTGACATCATCGAACATAATCTTGCAAAGGGGACAGGCATTGCTTATTGACTTTGGACTTTCGTCGTACTCTACATTATCAGAAGATAAGGCGGTAGATTTGTATGTGATGGAGCGTGCAGTAGATAGTACCCATTCGGACTTTGCAGAAAGATACAATAATTGGCTATTGAATGGATATAAGGAGACGTTGTGTGGGGAATATGGAAGCAAGGGGGGAAAGAAGAAGTATGCAGAAACCATTAAGAAGTTGGAGGATGTTCGGCTTCGAGGCAGAAAGCGGTCGATGTTGGGGTAATAGATAGAAGATAGTGTTCGATGATATAGATAGCATTAGCCTGAGATGTTACGGATAGTAGAGAATGTTCGGTGTTATGGTAATAGATAAAAGGCGTCTTATGTTTATGTTTTAGATAGCAGAGAAGAATAGGGAGAGACACTATTAGCAAGACAGCATTCTGTGTCGACAAGCTATAAATAATAAGAAACAACTCAGTTTGGACCTTTACTCTCTCATTCTATCATGTTCCCATTGTCATATGTACATCACTCGGTCTTTTCACTATTCAGAGGTTCTCTCGTGTTCTTGCTCCTGGGCCACATTGACGGAAGCTTGATCACCTGAAACTTCGGCTCAATACATCTGTCTGTAAACCAGCTTCTCAACTTGCTCTCAATAAGCTCAGAAATCTTGGGAACATCCTGGAGCTTGGCACGAGATCCAATAAGCGACTTGACGGAAAATTCAAGACGATAGTCTGGCGAAAATGAAAACATTAGCGCCGTTCCGCCTTGGTCTTCCAACTTGCCTGTACTTCCCCCTGTTTTCTCGGTGGTATTGGCTAAAGACACCGACAAGCAACCAGAGAATCTGACCAAAGAAACTGACAACTGAACAGGCAAAGCAGCAGTGAAAGGGCGTGGGTGGTTCAAGAGAAGCCTCGTGTCGATTCCTAGCGTCAAGGTGTCAGAAAGATCCACGTCGATTTTGGCCTCGAGTCGACCTGTGCCGTCTGCACCGTGTTTGATTCTACAATTCGAGAAAATCGGGAAATCGTCGCCGATATCGATCTCCGTCAATTCGATCTTGTCCAAAAAATCTGGAAGTTCCAGCTTCAGCAAGAACTCGTTCAACGAGTGGTAGATATTGTCGGATAACAACGCTTCTATCCGAAACTGGGAGATTGTCTGTGCAACGAGAACATTGAACCAGTCCAACGACTCGGGGTTGTGGTTATTTACATCGTAATATGTTTTCTCCAAGATTATCGCCAAGCTTGACGAGTCTTCATCGTCTTTACCTACGTCGCCATCCTCCTTTTTCTGTCGATTGACAATCACTCCAGCTGCGTCTCTTTTCTTCAGTTTGCCAGTATTTGATGAGGTGGGGGTGGATTCTGAGAAGACAAAAAACTTCAAAAATGCAAAAAGAACCACCATGGATATCACCTGGCCACATATGAGACCCTGGGCGAAACTCCACAGAGTGTTGATCGGTACTTGGACGATTTCGACCAGTCTTTCCACCTTTTCAGGAACCCGGATATCCTGAAACTCAGGCATGGTGAACACACGAAGAACTTCTATTTATAGTTGGGAGTGTTGGCTGTATAAGACTAACAGTCTGCAATTTAAATGAATGGTGAAGAATGTATAAACGTATGGTGGTAGAGTGTAGGTGATGCGACTCAATGGACTCATTGCACAGGTCTTAATGTGGAGAACGACTCACCAATAATAAAGATGTGACAGACTAACACCTAAACAAAAAAAAAAAAAAAAAAGACGAAAGCCCTAACTGTAAATGCATCGATAAAACCATACAAACTCATGAAACTTACTTGGCCTGTCCAAACTCCTACGCTTCCTTCTTACGTCTGGGCTTCGCTATCTTTCTAACCTTCTTGGGAGTCGCCGGCTCCTCCTTAGGTTGCGAATCGCTCATATTCGACCGTGACCCATTGCCAGCCTCTTCATTGGTCAGATCTTCATCATGTGAGTCGTCTCTCCCAATCCAGTCCTTGAAGTTGCCAATTATGGACCGGAGGGGTCTCTCGTTCTTGTTGACAATGTATTTGGATGCAAACTCCGTCAACGGACTGGCAGAGCGAAATGAATCATCCAGATCATTTTGCAAAGTCGTGCTGCTTCCACTGGGGGTCAAGGCCTCGGCCTTCTTTCCCCTTAAGTACTCCCGCACCTCAAAGTACAAGTCCTTAGATACGTTGTTGAAGTTGACTCTGTTGCGCATCCAGTAGGTACGGAAGTCGTTGATGTGCTTCTTGAACTCCAACTCGTTCTTCTTGAGCCACGACACATTCAACTCCTTTCTGGTAGCTCCACGTGCAAAGTTCCGCATCAAGTACTTATCGTAGTCTCGGATGATCTTAGTGATGATGTCCGAAGTAGAGATGCCCTCGGTTCTCTGGGTGGCCAAGAACATTCCTTCCTTTTTGATTGGCATGTAAATATCTTCGGCATCGGCCGAAGCATACGGAAGATCATCGTGGGCTACGTAGTCGATCTTGTGCTCTCGGAGAAACTCCGTCGTCACACACCATGGAGCATTGGGAATCACCTCGTCGACCCATCTGCAGTGTTTCAAGGTGTCGCATCTCTGTTTGTCGGTCAAAACGGTCAAGCCCTTGCGCTTGTGTGTTTCTTTATCGGAAGGAATGCCACAAACCAATTGCACATTTGGAAACGACTTCTTGGCCTGCTCTAACTGTCTCATGTGGCCCAAGTGGAACAAATCAAACACTCCATCGGCATAGATACGGATGGGTCTATCCTTGGGAGGGAGATTGAATCTGTACCCTGCTGGACGGAACTTCCTGTACTCTTCGGGAAGTTCACCATCGAACTCCTTTTCTCGGGCCTCAAACTCCTCCTGTTCCCTGGTTTTGATTTTCCTCTTCTTTTGCAACGTTCCATTGGCCTCTTCGTCCGATTTCAGCCCCTCGGACTCGCTGGGCGAAGGGTTAGCAGGAGTAGAAGTTATTGAGTCGTCTCTTTTCCTTTTGCGGAAGAGCGACGTCAATTTAGGGCCAATCAGATCCACCGAAAGGGTTCTGGAGAGAGGACTGCCGTTCTTTGTGATTGCGGCGTCCTGGTCCTGTTTGTCCATGTTGTTGTGCCGATTTGGAGAGTATGCTCTGGTAGTGAGTTCAACATACCCAACGCGGTGAGTACAGGAACGTGAAATCTGACGACGACCAGGAGAAACGGATATTTGATGGGAAAAATTAATTGGGGTGGGAATTGTTGACTGGGAAGGCAGCTGGTCTTGAATCAAATTTCCCTTCATTGGTTTGCTTTCTTTACGTGTTTGGTTTCTCGATTTATTCAGTTTTGTGTGATATTGCTCCCATGTGGTATAAGTGCGAATTGCTTCACTTAAAACATTTGGTGTGTATCCTCCTCTAAAGTATGGGCCACATAGCCTGACATACACATATAGAATCTATTTGTAATACCGCTTATCGATAAACACGCACACATATACGGAGGGCACCATACTTGATTTCGTAACAATACGTTTTACTGTGTTACAATCATAACTCCATACCTGAACTCATATTTCAGTGTTCTCTCAGTGCACTGAGAGAAATATTCAGAAATACGTACTATACTCTGTAAATAAATATTAGCACACTTGTTTATTACAATTGAATTCTCTTAACTAATTCTCGTCTCCAACTAAATCAACCACTAAATCAACCAGTCCAACATCTTACCCCAAATAGTCGTTGGCTTCTTTTGGTCCTCTTGAGCAGCATAGAACTCATACTCATGCTGCTCAATAGCAGCCAAACCAGTTACAAGATCAGCCTCTTCTGGCTTGATCATCTTTGTCTTCTTGAAATACTTCCAGAAAATGAACACCGCAATGGAAATGAACAACATCAAGTAGTCGAACAAGAAGGTGCTTACTTCCCACCTTCCTGGCATTAACACAGTGTAGCCCAAAATTGCAACCACGATGTACAACATAATAGTGGCAAAAATGGCAGTGTAAGGCTGGTACCAGCTTCGGTAGGTGAAGTTGCGTCTGTCAATTCCCTGAGCCTGGCAAGCCCTGTAGAAGAACAAGTAGGTAGTTCCCATGAACGCATAATTAAGAACCTGGGATCCAGTACACAAGGAAATAAGGTAGTTCAACACAGTACTTCCAGACTGGCCCAATTGCATCAACGACAAGGTCGAGAACGCAATCGACACCAACACACAGTAGATTGGAATACCCTGCTTGGTACAGTACTGCAAGAACTTTGGAGCAAATCCTTTGAGCGAGTTGGAATAGAGAACTCTCGAAGAACAGTACACATAGGAGTTACCAGCAGAAAATGCCGAGGTGACAATAATTGCGTTGACAATGTCGGGAAGAACCTTAATACCCATGTTCTTCATGGCGTACACATATGGAGAAGCAGCAGCATTCGAATGCTTCGAGGTAGCCTCCAAGTAACCTGGATCGTTGTATGCGATCAAGATTCCCACGGAAAGTGCACCTCCAAGGTAGAACAATACCAAACGCGCCAAAACAGTACGGAAGGCAGCGGCCATGTAGTGTCTTGGGTTCTTAGCCTCTCCAGCAGTCATACTAAGATACTCAGCGGAAACAACAACGAAAGCAGCAGAGAAAATACCAGCCAAGAAAGCATGGAATCTTCCCATCGATCCCGTAGTGATATACTCGGCAATGGGTCCGCCCTTGACTCCCCAGTTGCTGAAACCAAAAGCATGATGCTGAGGGTTTCCTCCCGACATGGTAATGAGGGTAAACAACAAGAGTCCCAAACACAAGACCAACTTACCCAACGAGAGCCAGAATTCAACCTCACCATATGCTCTCACGGCGAAGATATTGATCACGGCATACAAGAAAATCTGAATACAGAAGGTAATGGCAGGCGAGTAGTCGTCACGCCAGTAATGGATCATTGTGTTCACAGCAGTAACCTCGAAAGGAATCCACATACATTCCATCAACCAGAAGTTCACCGATGCAGCACATTCGAAAGCAGGGTCAACAACACGGCCAGCCATGTTGAGAAATGGAGAGTCCACTGGCAAGTAGCAAACCATTTCTCCCACCGATGAAGTCAACATCAAGATGACAGTAGTCCAGATAGTATAAGACAAAAGCAAACCCAATGGACCGCAGGTGGTCAAACCACTGGAACCAATAGAGATGAACAAGGCGGTACCGATCGATCCACCAATAGCAATAAGGTTGATGTGTCTTTTCTCAAGGGCACGGTGGGTACGTTCATGAGGTGGCTTGTATTCGACATACGAAACCTCTGAAGCCACCTCGTCCACCTGGTAATCAACATTTACTTTCTTTGGGAGAACTCCCTTTTCGACGTCGACCATGATATGAAGGTTATTGAAGAATTAAAATTGAAGATCGGACAAAGTAAGTCTCTTTTGTACTTCCGAACAGCGGCCAACATTACTTTTCTATTTTCTATTTGAAGTCCTCATAGCGGCATGAGATCCATTATCAGACATAATGTACTGCATCGAAGATAGCGATTACATTATTAGGTTTGAGTGAGAATTCCTGTGTGTGGCCCGAATAGGGCATGGTATCCAGGATCAGGGCTCACAATAGAGAGATTTTGGCCAATTGAATCAAGGCAAGGTTGTTTGAGGGTTTCCGAGTCATTTGTGGGCCGGGCTGTGATTTACTCTCAAGATTGGGTTTGAATTATGGGAGATTCTGGTTCAATTTTTTTTTTGCCGATGAAAGAACGAGGGTGGAAGTCGGAACATTCCCAAATTTTTGACAGCTGTCAGCTATAATGATTTGACGTTTTCAAGACTTTTTGCCAAGTATCCGAAATTCCCGCCATGAATCTATCATAACTATCGAACTCCGAATGACCCTTCAATTTTTTTTTAGATACGTTCTACGTTATGTGCAGGTCGCCAAGGAAAAGAAATTTTTCGATAAGGCGCGGCATCAGATCGTGGTGACAGTAGAAAGCAATCGCAGGCGATAAACTGTACAGGAAGAATGAAGTATGATACTGGATAGAAGGTTTTTTTGTTGTTGCTTATTTTTTCCTATTTGGTCGTAGGATGATAACGGACTTAGCCACTGACAATGGGAATGGTTTCCTATGAACTCCTGGAATCTCTAACCGAAATGCTGATTAGGACTCTAAACCCTGACATTTGTTGGTTTGTTGATGATGATACAGTAGTGATACTTAAAAAAAAAAAGAATCTGAGGAATTTTTTGACAAGAATTGTCTAGCTAAAATTGATTAGAATTATTGAGCTCATACGTAAAGCGCTATAGTAACGGGTAAAATTTGAGTGGGCAAGTAACTAGGTAGAACATAGAGAAGGAGAGTTAGACTTTATTGATTTTGACAGAAATAGATAAATAACCCCGATGGTTTAATTCTCCTGTTGCGGAGAGTCTGGTTGCACACCATATACTGTTTCTATTCTTAATATCATCTCTTTGATCCAGTTTTCCTAGTTCGCTCAATACCTAATTTCGTAGATACTGGTTGCAACTACGACAACGACCACGGGCAACGGAAAACGTATGATTTCTGGGTTGGGAGATTATCGAAACCAATACCCGTGAAGTCAGAGATTTAATACGGGGAATCGACTCAAAGATAAAAGAATAGAAGTTTAAAGAAAAAGGCATGAAGGGAATAGAAGGTTTTAACGAAGAGAATAGATGATAAAAAAATATGGACCAACAGATTAGGAGATTAAAAAAAAATGGATGATGAAATATAATCTAAAAAAAATCAATGATTGCTAAACAATCTGTTACAATCCAGTTATCTTCTGAATTATGACAAGAGACTGTTTCATTTCCCAAGCTAGTCCATCATCCGCTGTCGCTAAAACTGTCTTTGGGTCCCCTAAAAATGCCTCCAATGTTGCTTGATATTGCCTCCAGTGTTGCTTGAAATTGCCTCCAACGGCGAGATACTTAGAGCCTGAATTTCGTCCAAAGTTCGGGCCCAGAGGGTAACTCAATTAATTAGAACCCAGAAGCTTTGCTCTGCTTCTATGATCACTTGCATGATTATCTGCTCTAGAGACATTTCTTGTTGTTAATTAGTTGGTACCGACCGTGGAGAACGAGAGACCATGATTCAGACTAACAATAGGATTCCCCAAGACTTGAGGAATAACCAGGGAATTTATTTCTGAAGATCCGTTCTGCCTTCGACATTGCTCCCTCTAAGAAATGCAACCTTGATCACTATGACTTCCGTCCACGATAACTTGATCGTCATAGGAACCATCTCATGGGCCAGGCATTACAACTTGGCATCGTGGCATGCTTCCACTGTTGGATTGGGTAACCAAAATCACCGGATTAAGTTCCTATCAACTTCAACCTTGTCATAACCACAAGAACGATACACATAGTCAGAGGTTTCTGCAATTTCCAGCAGTAATCTCAGATGCTCACCGCAGCTCACCTATTTCCTCACAAAATGGATCGGTGGAACTCAACACAAAGAGATCACGAGTCAGCGACTTCACTCTACCAAGACGAAGTACTCTTGAAGTAGTTGACTCATCTTACGGAGATTTTCTCCACTCTCATTATTCTCAGCAGATCCGTTTCTTGGTGTGGATATGTTTCGAGAAACAAATTGTGGAGAAGATCAATCAAAATTGATCCATTTAGTGATCTGTGGCACTAGAGGCATCGAAGCTACCACAATGACAACAACCTGGATCCTCTGAAATCTAATACTGAATTAGATTCTTACCCTTTCTGGGCCCAATTGGGCATATCAGTCCGGGAAACTTCAACGGCATCCAGCCTCATCCACGATACGTCCCAATCGACGCCATAAGACACCCAAGCCGAGTCTTCAAGACAATAGGACTCCTAAAAAAAATAGAATTCCTAAGAAATATCTGGGGATCCGACTTGACTTATAATATACTCGGATACCATGGACCGTTTCATCCCTCCATTACTGGGTGCTGGGTCAACGTCAACACCAATATTAATGGAGCCATAGGATAATCCACCTAATAATAACCCTTTTAGAAGCTGCTAAACATTTGTTTTGTTCAATACTAGCTCGATGTGAATGGTTTCACCTCGCCTAATTCATGGTTTGTAGAACCTCATCTAACCCTCCTATTCTCGATCATCGGCGAAATGCCCAAGAACAGTGTCTAGTCACTCTAATTCATATTCAGCATCCACACATCAAGTTTCCCTAACATTGTGTCATCGTCCCCAAAAGTATTATCATCATAATTTCAATCCAGTCCTACATACTCTCACCAATCTACTTCCCATGAGACATTTCTCCCTCTCGGACCTCCAGTTTGTCCATTCAAAAGTGATTCGTCAGTGGCTCGAGTCTGGTTCACCTACTGGATCAGGCAAGCTTGCTGTGGTGGATGTGAGAGACTCAGATTACGTTGGTGGACACATCAAAGGATGCTGGCACTATCCAGCCGGAAATTTCCACGAAACGCTTCCTGAGCTTCGTCAACGTCTCATTGATAATGACATAAACGACGTGGTGTTCCACTGTGCGTTATCGCAGGTCCGTGGCCCCAAGTCTGCTCTCCGATTCTTGAGATTTTTGGAAGCGGACGACACCAACTTAGACTTGATAAAGGTGTGGGTTTTACAGGGAGGTTTCACCAGCTGGCAAAGACACTACGGAGAAGACACTACGGTGACCGAGGACTATGCCAAAGACTTGTGGCAGTGATGCTATCTTTAGTGATGCTACTTGCACTTTCAGTGTATCAAGGTGACTTTTGGACAGTTTTCCTCTCTCTATCAACAAATCTTAATACAATCATATCAGCCATTATATCAAGCTTGGCCCGTTGTAGAGCGAATACTGCAGTTGTGGTTGTTGCTGACCATACTGTTGCTGCTGGAATGGTTGGCTGAATTGCTGGTTGAGCAGTTGTTGGGGCCATTGGTGCTGCATCTGGCCCGTGGCCTGCTGTTGCAAGTTGAACTTGGCTTGGTCAAGGTACGCATTTCGAACTTGCTCTTGCTGAGTTTGCGGGAAAACGGGGATTGTAGGCAATTTTTCCAATCCGCCTGCTGTAACCTGTGGTTTCAATGGTGACTGCTGAGATTGCTTCTGCGCAGCAGAATTAAATACACTAGTTGTAGTCAGAGACACATTGAACGGGTTCGAACCAGTAGCAGTGACCGGTACTTTTTCTGGGGTCTGATCATTTTGGAAAGAGTACGCTGTAGTGTTCGCATTGGCAAACCGGGTGTTGCCGAAAGGATTTGTAGGGTTCACCAGGACACTAGTTCCGGTGGCGGTGGAAGTCATCCGGGCAAATGGATTTGTGTTTGCTCTCGACAATGACGATGTCTGCTGGGGCAGCATCGGAACCGTCTGGGTTGGCTGAAAGCCTGTGAAATGACTGGCTACTGGAACATAACCATTCAGTTGCAGCTGCTGAACGAATGGATTCGAGCCAGTTGCCTGTTGGAAAACTTGACCAGTCTGTTGAGGCCCAAGGCTGGGTTGTTGTCCATAGCCTCCAAAACCGGCCCCAGTGAATGTAGGGTTGATCTGTTGAGGCTGAACTACAGGCTGGGCGCCCCATGGATTCGAGGTGGTGTGCTGCACCAATTGTGTGTTGTAACTGCCCACTCCAGGCTGCTGAGATTGCTGGAGCTGCTGAGATTGCTGGAGCTGCTGAGATTGCTGGAGCTGGTGGAATTGTTGCGTTTGCTGGGTCTGAAGCGCCTGCAATGCCTGTGCTTGCTGTATCTGTTGAGCTTGGAGTTGTTGCTGGGCCAATTGAGCCTGTTGCGCTTCAAATTGTTGCTGCTGCTCCTGCAACTGCTGCGTTTGAGCTTGGATCTGCGCCTGGCGAGTATCGGTCAGTGAATTCCCATCCTTGGCCAGTTTATCCTTCAAGTACTGATTACGGTTCTCTTCGAAGTTTGGATCGTTCAAATACTCCTCCAAAGAAGAGGTTAATGCTGTAGGTGCATGTTTGATGGTCGGGACATGCAACTTGGTGGCATACTCCAAGTGCTTGGCCACACGCAAATAGTCTATCACATACTTTGTCTGGTCGACAAACTTCTTGTACACAGACAATGCTCTGTCTGCATCGTTATGGAACATCTCAAAGTAGTGCTCCAAGATGTTGATGACACCCTCGTTCAATTCCTGGAAAAGAGCCAAAAGATCGTTGACCAAAAGACGAAATGCTGTCAAAATCACATCATTCTTGATCTCGCCCTCCAAAAACGAGTTTTTCAACAACGAATCAATCTGTTTCTGCACACTCTCACACTCTCGAAGCAATCCTTTCTCCACGGGCAAGTTTCTCAATCTTCCGCCTACCTGGTTGGTCAGATTGTTGACCCGCTCGTCTCGGACATAGTCAATGTGGGTATCCGAGAAATGGCGGACCCGCGCTTGCAAGTATTTTGCATACTTTAATACGTAGCGGACATCTGAGTTGAAGCTTTGATTCCTCAGAATATTCAGATGAGACAAGTTGAGCATTCCCGGCTGCTTGGTTGCCAAATACTCGAGAGTAACATCCCTATCGCCCTCTCTGATCATGATGTGGATGACAATGAGCGATTTGTACACTATACTCCACGACAGATCCTGAAGTCTTTGGTTCAAACACTTCATTATGGTGACGAAGTTTTCCGCCAGAACCAGGTGGTCTGCCGAAGTGGCCATGAGAATTGGCTCTATATATTTCGACTTCGGGGCAGCCACTTTGAGCTTGGTAGCGCCCTTGACGATTTTCTCGTAGGTAGTCATGGGGAGAAGACTAGGGGTGGGAGTTGTTTTTGAGTTTAGAGTGCCTGCAGAAAGTTGGTGATAGTGGATAGGAGCGGAATGGGGGAACAAGAGGGACGGGGAGGATACGGGATAATGGGAAAAAATAGTAAGGGTTGGAGAAGCGCTATATGTGGAGTTTTAGGCACTTTGTATTTAAGAACTGTTCGAGTGGTGGTGTTTGTATTTCAGAACGTATTTGAGATCTATCGGTGTGGGAGTATGAACGAGGCTGAGATAGTTCCAAGAAGATTAAGAAAATTGAATAGCATTAATTAAGATCAATGAAGAAAGATTAATTAAGAAACATGAATTAAGAAACATGAAATAAGAAGCATTAATTAACAACAATTAATTGAGAATCGTGGAAATGGCTAAACTGGAATTGGCAAGATTATGAGTGCACACTAATTGGTCCTCTAATGAAATTGTTTGTGGTTTCGCATTTCAAAAATAGCGTACGTTTCGGTCCCAATAATGTGTATAGAGTAATAATCCCCACAAAAGTCACCTCCGGAAATTCCTTGAAAATCTCTTCCATGGACTTGTCTCCCAACTCTCAATCTCTAAGCGAAATTTCCCCTCTCGAATATCGTACTCTTCTAATCTACACCTTCTCGTACCAGATGCATTATATTTACAAGCCCTCTACTTATCCTTCATGCCTCCTCTCTTGTCCAAGAAATCCTTAGCCTCGTTAACCTTCGTAGCCAAAAGCGAAGATCCGCCCTTATCTGGATGATTGGCCATCATCAACTTACGATGTTGTTCCTTCAACTTAGCCTTGGATAATGTCGATTCTTTCAAATTTAAAATCTGAAGCGCTTCCTTGGCACTCATCTTCTGGCCAAATGATCCCTTAATGAATGCTTTTCCGTTGAGTCCAGGCTGGTTCGACTTAACAAACCCTGATGCAAAATACGCAATTCCAAATACTCCAATTCCTGTGAGCCACGGATGTTCTCCCATCCAATCGCATGTTTTGTCAAAGTACCACTCTGCAGAGCCCTCTGGAGCTTGTTTTCTCTGCAACTGCCCGGAGTAAACTTGCTGCTGCTCGGGCTGCTGAGCCAGCTCGCCGGGGATTCTTAGCGTTGGTACTTCCATTGTTGGAGAATGTTGAAGTTGGAGTAGAAAAATTTGTGGTGGTGGCTGCGTGGTCACGTGACCACCGGCATTGGGTCGGTGCCACCGCCACCAACAGCAAGAAAGAAAAGGGATAATGCAGCGGTGGAAATAAGCCAGTTCAATCGATAACCTCTAGGCTCTATTTTCCCTTTTTTTTTTTTCTCCGCTTCCCCAATACCCCCATCTCATCGTCATCACCTGGTGCTACACACCCTTACACCAGGAACTCCAGTGCGGGCCCTTTCTTTTTTTCAGCCCATCTCATCCATCGCTAATCCATTTCATTGCATTACCATGAGAATTTACTCGTGCCATTTCTGCTCGTCGCCGGTATACCCGAGCAAGGGCATAATGTTCGTTAGAAACGACGCCAAGGAGTTTCGTTTCTGCCGGTCCAAGTGTCACAAGGCGTTCAAACAGAGAAGAAACCCAAGAAAGTTGAGATGGACCAAGGCATTCAGAAAAGCCGCCGGCAAGGAGTTGGTGGTGGACTCTACATTGACGTTTGCTGCCAGAAGAAACGTTCCCGTCAGATACAACAGAGAGTTGGTTGCCACGACGTTGAAGGCCATGTCGAGAATCGAAGAGATCAGACAAAAGAGAGAAAGAGCATTCTACAAGAACAGAATGAGAGGCAACAAGGAGAGACAGATGGCTGCGGACCGCAAGTTGGTGGAGCAAAACCCGGAGTTGTTGAGAATGAGAGACGTGGAGTTGAGAAGAAAGGCCGAGAAGTTGGCAAAGAAGGCCCAGCAGGAAAGCGACGACGAGATGATGGATGTGGAGTCAGAGTCAGAGCAGGAGTCCGAAGAGGAGTCCGAAGAGGAAGCTGTCAAGCAGAAGGTTGTGTTGAAGGCCAAGAGAAAAGCCAGAGCTTAGTGTACAATACGGAATTAGCATTGAGAAGATATGTAGGTTTATTGAGTGATTGCATGATACTCCCAGAATTGGTTGTAGGAGCTGTAGAAGGTTGATCATTAACTGTTCATTCAGTTCTCGCTCGGACAAGCTGGGGCCAAAACGGTTTCTGGAAGGTAGAAGGGTCGGTGACTTCTTCGGCTTCTTCATGGCCTTCTTCGATGTTGGGAAATGCTTTCTGTCGCCTCAGGGCCTCCATCATCATGGAAACAGTAGAAATATGGGCCTCTGAATGGATTTGGGTAGTTTGAGTCCTTTTGGGTGAGTCGTCGATATCTTCGCCTCGCAATCGTTTTCGACACGGAGAAATGGGCCAGGTAGTGCTGCAGTCGGACAGATAATCCATAATGGTGGGGCTCTGGTGGATGGAAATATTCAGCCGTGGACAAGATGTGGTAGTATTTGGAATAGTAATGGTACGACGGAAACTCAATCTTGCGATGAATAGTACCGTAATTTGTAGGAGTATTTGTCTGTAGTTGTGTAATCGTACGAAATTGTAGTATACTATTAAAAATAGGTGATAGTATGTGGTTTTGGGATAGACTGATAAGAAGTTGGAGACTGGAGAAAATCGAGTCGCGTCAATAGTAGAGAACGTCACCTGTTCCATACAGAAAGCAGAAGCACCAACAAAATAGAGAAGATAAAAAAGATAAAATAGCATTAATTAGTCTGTAATTTCCAAACTATCCAAAGCATTTGTTCCCATAAATCCCATCTCCTCCACAACAATCCACCTCCATATCCTCCACCACCTCCACCTTCATCCATCTCTTCCCTGCATCTGAACCACTCCATTCTTCATGTCAATCATAAAACATCGACCCAATACCGCCATAGCCACACAGATCGAGAAGGAAACCACCTTCCTCGTCAAGGCCCAAACACCCTATATCGCTGCAATCAAGCGGATCGATCGCATTCTCGCCAAGTTCGACGTAACAAATATCGACCATAAGAAGTTCCAACGAGGTCAATATAAAAGCGTCAAGTACATCCGGGTTAAGGGCATGGGCCGTGCCATCGACAAGGCAACGTCCATTGCATTGCATTATATGGTGAAGAAATCTTACAAGGTGGATATCTACACTGGAACTGTGGAGGTTGTGGATGAAGTTAGTGGAGGCAGCGAATATAAGACCAAGGACGGAGATAGCGATTGTGAAACAACATTTAGAAAGAGAAATACTAGTTGCGTTGAGGTGAAAATCTGGCTCAAGCGAGAATAAAAGCGAAGAAGAAAAGTTGGTCGATGTTGTTTGATATTCATTACTCATACAGATTATTGGGCCAACTTCCGAGCACACGCCTCTTTAATATGAATGAGCTCGATGACATGGCGCTCCACCTTGGAGCTTTTCTTTGTTTTCCGTCCCAGATTCGCAAACTCCTCCTTCAATTCGTTGACATCGTCCAACTTCACCCCAAAGAGCTTCTCTGCCGTCAGTATAAGCGAGAGACACTTTTCGTAATCTCTAGAGAAGTAGGCCTTTTCACAGGCATGCAATATGTGGACACGATCCACTTTTTTAGTGGAATCAAGGTTTTCTAGAATGGTGGAGTCATAGAGCCAGTTGGAGGTGTGGATTCTGGGGCCGGAGGTTTGGAACTCGAGTTTCTGGCTAGCAAACTCCTCCTCGGATTGCGGTCGGCGGACTTTTGGTTTTTTTTCTAGATTTAGCTGCTCCACGGCTGCAATAGCCTGGTCCACATTAACAAGTTCGGACATGAAGATGAAATATTTTGGTGCAGGTGCGATGACAAGAACTAGTGGAGAGTTTAAGATGGTGAGCAAATGAAAAAAAATACCACCAAACTGATCATATCCAGCGTGGAAATAGTAAATAGAGTGGAGAAATTAAGCAATAGAGAAGTAATAAACATAAGGTATTTTATTGCTCATGAAATTGGATTTCTCTCCCAGTTCGGCAAACCCACTTTATTCCACTTATATTCTCTTGTACAGAAATTAGCCCGTGGACAGTAACCACTAGGGTCGACCTGATCCACATGGTCAAAATTAAATCGAAAACATTAGCAGCTGAATCATCACCATAATTATTTCCGCATTTTCTCTCCATTTCCGCTAACTCACCACTATCGGCATATTCCTCTCGTGGTTCCGGGTCCGATACCTATTTCCGCACCAGCTTCGCTTATCTCTTCAACTACTTCACCAATGTCGGACACAAGGCCGCTTCTCCCCGACCCTGAAGACCCCCATTTCCACGACAATGTGGTGGAGGTACTGACCAAGAAGTACGTGGAAACTCGTAAACATTGGAGGATTAGATTCATCCTCTTAGCAGTGTTGGGTACAACCATTACCCTCCACCTAATCCATGCCATTGCTCTGTGGAAGCACGGCTTCACCTACAATTATGTGGTTTTGGGGAAATCTCCATCTAAACTCTCGACCGAAGAGGCTGAAGTCGAGTTTCTCAATGTTCTACAACACACAAACTATGCTCGGAACTGGTCGTACCATTACACCCAACAGCAGCACTTGCTGGGCCAGAACATGGAGCTAGTTGAATGGACAAGGTCGAAGTTCAAGGAATACGGTTTGGTCGATACGAAGGTCGAGACATATGATGTCTACTTGAACAATCCAGTCGATCATGCGTTGAGGTTGGTATCTAAGAAGGGTAAAGTGCTCTACTCGGCATCGCTTGAAGAGGATGTATTACCTGAAGATCCTACATCTCAAAATGATACCGTGCCAACTTTCCACGGCTACTCAGCAAGTGGAAATGTTACTGCAGCATACTTCTATGCCAATTATGGCCGGAAACTGGATTTCGACACTTTGGTCAAATTAGGCGTCAACATGAAGGGAAAAATCGCCATTGTGCGTTATGGAGAGATTTACAGAGGCTTGAAAGTCAAATTTGCTCAGGATGTCGGTGCTGCCGGCGTTGTCATGTACTCAGATCCTGGAGATGACGGAGAATTCATTCCCCAGAATGGCTACAAACAGTATCCCCATGGCCCAGCAAGAAACGAGGCAAGTGTCCAGCGTGGCTCAGTTATGTACTTATCGTATGGTCCTGGAGATCCTACAACCCCAGGGTATGCCTCGAAAGGAAAAGTGAAAAGAGAGGATCCATACAATACCATTCCTCGGATCCCCAGTTTGCCAGTGAGCTACCGGGATATCACGCCGATCTTGGTGAAATTAAACAAGAAAGGTGTTAAGGGTTTGAGTTTGGGACCTGATTGGGTTGGCAAATTGGAAGGTTTCGACTACAGCATTGGACTTTCGCCCAAAGAAGAAGTCATAACTCCACTCCTCAACTTGTATAACGAGCAAGAGTATTCGATTATTCCGATTCACAATGTTTTTGGATCAATCAAGGGTATCAATGAAGATGAAGTGATTATTGTGGGAAACCATAGAGATGCCTGGATTAGAGGTGGAGCTGGAGATCCTAACTCCGGATCGGCAGCTATGTTGGAGATTCTCCGTGGCTTACAAGCAGCAACCAAGTTGGGTTTCAAGCCATACCGTACTATTGTGTTTGCTTCTTGGGATGGTGAAGAGCCAGGGCTTTTGGGGTCTACTGAATGGGCAGAGGATCACGCTGAATGGATCACGAAAAAGGTAGTGGCCTATTTGAATGTCGACAGTGCAGTGACCGGAAATACGTTGGTCCTTGAGTCTTCGCCAGTGTTCAAGAATTTGCTCTTGAATGTTGCAAAAGAAATCGATTTTCCAAAGGGTGGATCATTGTATGAACACTACATGGAGTCCATGAACAAGGGCAACATTCCTATTTTGGGCAGTGGCTCTGACTACACGGTGTTTTTGGACCATTTGGGAGTTCCCTCCTTCGATTTGGGTTTTGCTTGCAACCCTGAAACTGATCCAATTTACCAGTACCATCTGAACTACGACTCCTTTTACTGGATGGAGACTTTCACGGATCCTGGGTTCGTGTATCACAACGTCATCAGTCAGTACTTGGGAAAGCTCATCTTGCAGCTCAGTGGACCCGAGTTATTACAGTTGGATATTCTGCAATCAGCATTGGACATTCTGGGCTATTTTGATGATGCCCTCAAGGATATTCCTAGCGAGTGGTACCACTACAAGGGCAAAAAGGAACACAAGTATGGACCTTTGCCGGACATTGTGGAGTTCCAAGACATGCACAAATTTCTTGCAGATTCCAAGTTCAAGTTTGTCGAGGACTTTTCCGAGGCTGTGAGGATCGTCAAGAACGCTCTTGACCTATTCCGGAGAAACGCCGTTAAGCTCGACGACCAAAGACGTTCCTTGCAGGCAGAATTGTATAAGCCAAAGACATTCATTGAAAGGTCCAAGACTGCTTCAAAGTTGGTGCTCACCAATTTGAAATTGGGACTTGTCGAGCGTATTTTCTTGTACTCAGAGGGTTTACACAACAGACCTTGGTTCAAACATACGATATTTGCTAGTGGAAGATTCACTGGGTATGCCGGCCAATCATTACCAGGATTGAGAGAAGCTATTGAAGACAACGATCCAGAAAGTGCACTCAAGTGGATCAATGTACACTGGATGTCCATTTATGTTGCGGCTATATTTGTGACAATAGGTATGTGAGAATCTACTGAATGGATAATGGTTCTAGGTGATAGATAATGTCATATTCTAGTTAGCAATATTTGCTAGGTAGTTGTCTCATGTTCTAGACAGCAATATTTTCTAGGTAGCTGTCTCATGTTCTAGATAGGAATACTTTCTAGATCGTTCATGTTCTATGTTGCAACTTGTAGGAATGTTGCACCGTTTTCTAGTATGGCTGATTTTGACAATATGCGCACTATATAAGATAAGAGTCATCGTATAATCTAACAAATCACCACCACTCCTGCCATGACGATCAGAAAGACGATGTCCAAAGTGACAACAAGAGACCAAGCCCTCGAACTTCTTGACTCATACCAGTTCTTTCTCTTCGACTGCGACGGAGTCATCTGGCTCGATAACGACTTGATTCCTGGAGTACGGGATCTCTTAGACCATCTTAGAGACACAGACAAAAAATTTGCCTTTGTCACCAACAACTCGTCGAGATCTAGAGAGAATTACCTCTCTAAATTCGCCAAGCTCGGCATCTCGGGCGTTTCGAAGGATATGATATTCCCCACATGCTACTCAGCAGCGCTTGTGCTCAAAGAGAAGTTGAAAATCCCCGAAAAATCCAAAGTGTGGGTTCTTGGAGACTCAGGAATCCAGGAAGAACTTGTTGAATGTGGCTATGTTCCTGTTGGAGGATCAGATCCTCGGTTGGATGTCGAATGGGACCCGGATCACGAACTTCTTGAAGTGGACCCAGAAGTGAAGGCCGTAGTGGTGGGATCCACTAAGAAACTCAACTACATGCGCCTTGCAACTTCTGTCCAATACCTTCTTCACGATAATAAGGCGATTCCCTTTATCGGAACCAACATTGACCGCACATATCCGGGTCCTTCGGGAAGAATCTTGCCCGCTGGAGGGTCGGTGGTGTTGACTATGAAGCAGACATGCGATCGAGACTTCATAGATGTGGGAAAGCCCAGTACAGTGTTGTTGGAAACTATCTTGGAGCTGACTGGGTTTGAGAGGGAGAAGACGTTGATGGTTGGTGATACATTGTACACCGACATCAAGTTTGGCAACGACGGGCAGTTGGGAGGAGAAGCGGGGGGTTCTTTGTTGGTTTTGAGTGGAGGAACCAAAGCTAGAGATTTAGACCTGATTGACGAAACGGATGTATCGTTGCAGCCATCTTACTACATTGAGTCTTTGGGCCACTTGGTGGAGTTGGTGAGACTGTGAGAGGGAAGATATTAGAGGTAAGGTGATTCTTTTGGATATGAGTAGCCATGTCTCATACGGAGTAAAAATTCTTTATTTAGAGATCAGGTTCTGATTTTTGTGGATCTTAGATCCAGAGGTTCTGATGTATGTGTGGATTGGATCCAGATATGGAACTGGCTCAATTTGAGATCAACTACCAGCAACCGGATGAATAGATCATTAAACTTCGATAAATTCTCCATTAGAAGTACTCTGGACCTATTCTTGTTCTCTTTGTCAATATTATCCAAACATATGTCATCAAACTAGATCTCCACCATAATCTGCACACAGCGTATCTACTTACAACTTCATCTTTCCAAGCCATGCTTAATTTTACCGGATCGTCCAAGAAAAGAGTGGTCAATCTCGGCGAAAAGCGTCCCTCCAGAACCAAAAATTACCTTGAACAAACCCGTCTTGACCGACTCCACCGAGAAGAAACTAGATTACGTGAGAAATGTGCTCAGGTGCTCCAGCTATATATCCGAAGACGGCTCGAATTGATGAAACGAGCAGAGGAGATTAGAACTAAATGGATTTCAACACCACAAGTTTTGGACTGGACCCTCTGGGTTCTGCAATTTGTCTTTGTTTGCAAATTTGGTCGCAGGAAAGATGCGGAAGACCTTTTGCCTCAATTGAAGGAAGGAATCGCCACACTGCGGGGCCAATTGGATGAGAGAGCTCTGGCTCGACTCGTAGGTGTGTTGAACAGACTTTTAGCTCGACGCGACATATCCGATTTGGTATTTTCGTGTCTTTTGGATATCGTTTCCATGTATGGTGTGCCATCAGCATATTCCAAGGAATGGACAGGAATCATTGAAAAATTGCTGAAATACGTGGGCCTGGAATTTCAGAATCAGGCCATAGATCTCATTTTCATCTTCAATAAGACCGACAGTTTAGAGGCGTTCCTTCTTTTCATGGCCAAAGTGTCTCCAGATTGCTTACCAACCTCGCAACAATATTCGCTGATTATCCACGACACCTTGCTAACACCAGACTCTAGCGAAGTGATTGCGAAGTTCTCTGATATCCAGAAAACACTATTACTAGTTAATGTGTTGACGGTTGAAGGATCTCACTTCTCTACTGCGGACTACTTGGTCCATGCCAGCATCATTTCCACTATGAAT
Source organism: Sungouiella middelhoveniana (assembly GCA_030557965.1). Taxonomy (NCBI): domain Eukaryota; kingdom Fungi; phylum Ascomycota; class Pichiomycetes; order Serinales; family Metschnikowiaceae; genus Sungouiella; species Sungouiella middelhoveniana. The sequence continues at coordinate 86,260 of JANIJQ010000013.1, read as the reverse complement.
TTCTCCGTGAAAGTCCGGTCTGAGCAAGACGATGACGATCTTTTACAAGAAACCAAAATAGACTCCGAGGTGAGTGGGCGTGAAGTAGATGTTTCGGAGAAAACTGCCCAAGTTCTCCTGGTTCTCTACTCTTCAAGCTACATCACCCATGCTTTTGGCCAGTTACAGCAACCGGGTACAGACACAAAGTTGGCCGTTCAGTTCATTTCTCTGCTTATGTTTCTCTTTCCAGAATCCAGAACGAAGTTGTGCATGATGATGACGATAATGCCGGGACTTGATCATTGGATGTTTGTTCAGTTGTCTACACACCCAGCATACCTTTATTTCAAGGAAGAGGCGAAGGTGAGAGATACCTTACCTATGGAAATTCTTTCCAACATTCTCGAGCTCGAGGACATTGTTCTGTTCTTAAATTTGCTACACACCTACGAGCAATTGCTTTCGTACTGGTTGATTGTGGCGAACGATCTCGAATCGGTCAACGGCGATAGATTTACACGTAAAGACATGCTTGCATTCACCGAGTTCTTGAAGATCTTTTGTCTTACGCTCATATTCCGATCTAATGACAATATCTCCAACTTACCTAAAGACTTCACTCGACTCAAGGACATTTCTATATCCTTGCTCAATCAGCTCTACATCAAGAATTTGCGACTGAAATATCTTCCTGAGAGGTTCTGGACACTCAAGTCTCTCAGGTTCGAAATTGACCTGATGATCCAGATGGTTTTGGACTTCGAAGAACACAGGAAAGAAATGGAGAATATTTCTTCGGATGATGAAATCGAGGGTCGAATGTCGTTCTCGAAACCAAGACATCGGGCTCCAGACATGGCATCTAAGTTGGAAGTACTTAACAAAGTTCCATTCTTCGTGGATTTTACTGACAGAGTCAAGGTGTTCGAAAGCCTTATTGATGCAGAACTGCTGCAGCTATCCGAGAACGACTCTTGGCTGTTTTTCGATGGTCCGCAGGACAATAAATTGGCTGTGGATGTTTATCGGGAGAATGTTCTTGAGAGTTCGTTTGAACGATTCCATAAAGTGGGCTCGCAATTCAAGAACAAATTAAAGGTGACATTCTACAATGAACATGGAGTGGAGGCGGGAGTCGATGGTGGAGGGCTCACCAAGGAGTTTCTTACTTCGGTTGTTGCCGAGGGCTTCGGATCACAGAATTCAATGAATCTTTTCGTGGAAACTGAGGCGGGGTACGAGCTTTATCCAAATCCAGATATTTTTCTTAAGATCCTGAAGCGTATCGACTTGCCCGAACAACAGAAGCGTTTGCAGTACATGCGGTATCTCGGTATGGTTGTGGGAAAATGTCTCTATGAGCATGTTTTGATAGATGTTGCGTTTGCGCCTTTCTTCTTGGCCAAATGGAGAGTTGCACAGAGCTCCAAGAAGAGTTCCATCAACGACTTGAAGTTTCTCGACCAAGATTTGTACCTCAACCTCAACAAGCTTCTTGAAATGAACGAGGACCAGATCCAACAGCTTGATCTCGATTTCACCATCGACGAGAATGTGGACTCAAACACCATGCATTATGATTTGCAACCACCACATGGAGAAATGATTAAGGTCACCTCAGCCAACAGACTCAACTATATTCACCAAATTGCGAACTTCAAATTGAACCAATCGCTCCATGTTCAAACCAAGTATTTCTTGGAAGGCTTGTTCAGCTTGATCAGCGCTACTTGGCTTAATATGTTTGATCCCTTTGAGCTCCAGATGCTCATTTCTGGAGGAAACGACGTAAACATCAAAGATTGGAAGGATAACGTTCTGTATGGTGGCTACTTCGACGATGATATCACGGTAGTTTTGTTTTGGGAGGTGGTGGAGGAAATGTCGCCCCAGGAGAGGTGTGATCTTATCAAATTTGTCACGTCCGTTTCCCGTGCTCCACTTCTCGGATTTGGTGCACTTTCACCCAAATTTGGCATCCACAATAGTGGCCGTTCCAACAGATTGCCCACTGCCTCCACCTGCGTCAATTTACTAAAATTGCCGGATTACAAGGATAAAGATCTCATTCGGCAGAAATTACTATACTCCATCTCTGCCAACTCAGGGTTCGATTTATCGTGATCCTGCAGGTAAATAGGAACATTCTGTTCTCGAGACCACCTCATTCTCCACATTTTCGATTCCTATGTTTTCGAGGGTATTGTTGCGAAAAACGGCATTTGGTCCCCGATTAGCGGCAATTGCATGTCCGAGAACTTTCCATGTTTCCTCTGTGCTGCGCATTGTGAATCCTCTATTGCCATTCGACGTGTTGGAGGAACTTGAGAATGACGAGGTAGATGAAGAGAACAAGAAGTTGTTAAAAGACAAAAAGAAGCTCATTAGACAAAAGAAGGCCATTTCCGATAAGTTGAAGGATGAACGGAAGGAGAGCAGCTCCAAAGATAACAATAAGGATAGAAAAGACGAAAGTAAGGAAGAAGACAGCATATCAAAGGAAATGAAGAATTCAAATACTCACTCGATGCCTGATAAGGACGAGCCAATTCCTGTCTCGAAATCTATCACCACTGGGGTGGAACCTGTTACTGTTGTGAAGAAGAACGCTCTGAAGAATAATCATGATACTAGGAATCATGATCCTTCTAAGCTGGAGGAGAAGCTGCCAAGCACAAACGGGCCTGGTGGAATGGGGAACGGAAGTGGCAATGGCAATGGAAATGGTGGTAATGGGAATGGGCCTCCGAATAAGAACGATAAGGATCAAGACAAGAACGAAGATAAGAAGATAGAAAAAGAAATTGAAGAAGAACTGGAATATGAAGAAGAGCCGGAACCTTCAAAGTTCAAGGAACTTTTTGATCGTTTCTCGAAATTCCTCTTCAAGTGTTTCGAAACCATGGGTATCACATTGAGTTCTGTTGGAGTGTTAGGACTTTCAGGATTCTTGTATCATCGGTTCTACAATCTGCACGTCTTGGAGAAAATGGATGAGGCCTTCCAGAAGGGCGATCCTGCTTACCAACTTGCCATCCACAAGAAGACCAATAAGCGCAGTGACTTTGATGGTGATGCCTATGCAGACAAGGACGTTGAAGATTTGACCAAGTTCTGGGTCACCAGACCACAACAGCAGTTACTAGATGACATCATCAGTGGTAAACTCAAGGGCCGCTACTACTTAGTTCTGGGAGAGAAAGGAACGGGTAAGACCACCTTGATCATGGAAGCAATGAAGAAGATCGATGGACACAACGTTGCGATATTTGATGCCCATGCCGATCCTGAGATTTTCCGGATTCGTCTTGGACGGGCATTGAATTTTGCATATAATGAGGACTACATTGGCTCATTGTTTAGTATCCGTGGACCAAGAGATACCACTGCATTGTTGGACATCGAGCGAGCGTTCAATAAGCTCGAACAGTTGGCTATCCAGCGACGCATTTCCGGAAAGGACGATAGACCGCTTCTTTTGGTCATCAACAATGCCCATTTGATCAAGGAGAACGAAGAAGGTGTACAACTATTGGAGTTGCTTCAGCAAAAAGCTGAAAGCTTAAGTGGGAGTGAGCTTGTGACCATGGTGTTCAACAGTGACGATTACTGGATCTACGAAAAATTGAAACGGTTAGGTACCCGGTTGGAATTGATCCATGTGAGGGATTTCAACAGGAAAGAGACTATCAACGTTCTCCAATTCATTCGCCATAAGTTCTACCCACCAGCTAAGTATCCAGAACTTCAGTTTGACGAGTCAATTTGTAACAAGGTTTACGACTTGATTGGTGGGAGACCACAGCATATCAGCCAGGTGGCGCGCCACAAGAATACTTTGAAGGCATGTCACGAGATCATTGATCGGGAAAAAACATGGTTCTTGAACCAGTGTGGGTTATTGGGCGAAGAGATGGATGACGATGTCATGGAATTTGGAAAATTTTCATCAAGTGCAATGATGCTCATGCGAGAATTTGTTGAAATGGACCGAACTCGCATGAATACTTTAATTTCCAAGGCGCTGCCCGACGCCAAAGATTCCCAAAAAGATCACCAATTGCCCGAGCTTCCACTTTGGCGTGCCCGCCAAGTAATGACCCGACCAGACTACATCCAGCAATACGACAATTTGAATCTTTTCACTGTTGATTCTGACTCGCGAGTGAGAGCAGATTCAGTGCCGATGATGCGGGCGTTCCACGAAATCGCTTCGCAGCCACATTTCGACGCACTACTTGACGAAACGGTGGAACGAGTTGCAGCCATCGAGTCCTTGGGCAGAACCCGTGAGCTTGTCATGAAGGACTTGACGAACGGTGACACCTACGATATATTTTCCAAGGACGGGAAATTTATTGTGGAAATGACAAAGAAAGCGGCCAAAGATGATGATGACGGCCACCAGCTCTTGATGGAAGAGTTAAGCAAGTCGGACCACCGCAAGAAATGGTGGGAAAAACGAATGGGACGGTTTGACCAGTCGTACTTACCGAGAAGCGAGGTGAACAATCTGAATTCATAGACTACGCATATCCTCCTGCATTGGAATCTAATGGGTATGTGTGCCAGCAACGCATTCTCCTTACTACAGGAGTGAAATTTGCCTTATTGGGAATGGTGCTGCGGGAGATCACCAAAGCACCCAAGTCGACAGCATTTATTACAGTCTGGAATTGTGATGAAAGTAGGAGACACTGAAATAGGGATACAATGTGATACCTAAAATGCAACTGACGAAGTTGATTAAGGTTGGCCGGCAATATCCTGATTGGGTCAATGGGTTCTCTTCACTGTAAATGTGCCAAATACCGGAGCTGCTGTACGTTCATGTCAATGGTTGCATTATCCTGCAGGTGGCATGCCCAACTTTCAGTAATGACCCACATTCATGTCGCATGTCCGCACCCTGGTTACGAAACCACCCGTGTATGTTTCAGGGGTATCAAATGAGTGCATGCAGCGTTGCCAGTGTGGTGAGTTGCTAGAACTCGTATTTTGGCATTGAAAGTGATGACCAACTCCAGGAGGCAAGTACTATGCTCGCAAGAGCTAGGGTTCGGAATGGGAAATTTGTGTTCTTGTGCGCTTTTTTCCAACTGAGGGGCGGGCATGTACAGTGCATATTTTATCGTGCAAGACGGTCTATCAACATTCTCACTGTAAAATGCCCGGGTAAAATCGCGAGTTTAGTTAACGAACAGACGAAACCCCGCTCAAAAAACTTGGGGATGCCCATCACACACTTGGATGCCCTTTAATGCAGATTCACTCATAGGTTTTCCGGTGATTTTCGGACACCAACGAAAGCCATTTGGGAATCTTTTGGTGAAAGAGGAGGTAAGTGCGGGTCAGAATGTTTGTAACAATCGCGCACTGCAATAGTTTCAAGTCACTCCAAAGATACGAACATCATCGGCGCAGGATACCCATGCATCGCATGCTAACTATGCACCACGAAATACTACTGGCAATGTGGGACTTCACCAATGTAGTGACTAGTCAAGTCGGAATATAAACATCGGACAGTAAACCCCTGAAAATGCCTCCGGACGGTCATTGATAAAATTTGTACATCGAATTCGTGCTCTCTTTCTTGGCTCGGGTAATGGCGGGCTATGCTCTCCATTGTGCCGCCCCCATGCTGCGAGGCACCTCAAGGAAAGTCCGAGTGCGTCAACTCCATGCAAGCCCCACGCATGGTGGACACCCATTTCACAACTGGAAGGACTTCCGAAACTGGGCGCCTTTGTTGATGGTCACTCGTAATTTGCTAGTCCCCCAATCCCTTCAATACGATGCTACGAGGCAGCCACCTACTGCACACGGCGGGGTGTCACGGGATCCCAGCAAGGCAATAATTGTAGGAACCGGTGTCAACAAGCCACTGGTGGCAGTGGTCGCAAATCCACAACACCAGTTACACAGCATCATACAAGAATTGCCGCTTGATACCCAGCACTGCGATATGAACTTCACCAACTAGCGGCCCCCACCGGCCTCCACCGGCCCTCGTGCAAACCATTGACAAATATCGTAATTGTAATGGGAATGGAATCCCGAGTTGAGCACCAACGTGGCAGAAAAGGGAGAGATTTGGATTTACGCCATTGCGCCAGGTCCCGAGCGAAAGCCCGTTGTCGGCAACTCAATCCGTTTTCAATATTCATAACTTCGTGTTCTCACTAGCTGCTGCATCAGTGCAATTCCACCGTAAAACCATCCGTAAAATTCTACTAACGAGTTTGCAGATGCGGCCACGCACCACCGGTTAGAGGCCCGCGGCATACTTTCGGGAGCGATTTCCGCTGTCAAACCCTATCTTCCCCCCGTCGTCCTCGCCCACTGTCGCCCGCAACATGCCCCGCAGACGGGTTTGTCTAAGTCACACATCCAACGATGCCGCTAACCTTGTCCCCCACCCCAGCGTATCCCCTCATCGTAAATGCTCGTGCCATGCACCTGCTCGTTTTTTTTTTCTCTGACCTGTGCGGGGGCTTGCATGGGAAGTGTGTGCAATGTCGCAGCGTCTTCGTCTTTATGCATCCGCCCCTCTGGTTGGTTTTTTCTATCACCAACTAGTTTCTTTACCGCAGGGCCGTGCTGTTCTCTGGTGCTTTAGCGTGTATTAATTTCGGTTTCTTTCTTCTTTTTCGTCGACCTCGCCGCAGCATTTGTTCTGCCCGTCGCTTGTTTTTGTGCCGTGTTTCGTTGTTTTTGTCGTTTCTCCGTCTGCTGGTGTCGTTTCTACCATATACCGCTGACTTGCACTCGCCGCAGACTTACTTTCGTCGCAGAGTTACTTTCACCGCTGTCGTTGATTCCAGCTTTGCCCCATACTCGTGCAAGTTAACGGTTTTTGTCCCGCCGTGATCGCATTCTGGCATCTCCCAATTGATTCCTGATCCTGGTGGCTCCACAAACTACGAATTGCTGAAATCACTGCAACACCCATTGCCACCATCCCCACCGCAACAACAACATCACTATCTATCTGCCGTTGCCTTCCCATGATTCCGCCATGGACGTCTTCAATTCTGCCCTCAGAAACCCTTTACCTCCGCTGCGCAAAAAGCCCACCAGACGAAGATCTGCCAATTCGGGTCCGCCGCCGGTAGCGCCGTCCGTTGAAGTGTCCCATCTGGAGGACGAGGGCCGCAAAAAGAAAAACTCCCGCCGCAAACACCGCAACTCCCACTTGGGCTGCGGCACTTGCAAGAAACGACGCATCAAATGTGACGAAAACCTACCGCAGTGCTTCAATTGTGTCAAGGGCAAGCTCCAGTGTGCGTATTTGAACTTGGACGCCCCTGCCAGAAATGCCTTGCGCATGGCCCAGTACAATCAGAACTTGCGTCAGGATCGCCAGGACGATGGCTCCTACGAATCTGTAAAGGACACCGAGTCCGGCGACGAAGTCATCATCGACACCGCTCCTCGCTCCTCCACCGTCCATGCGGATCCTTACTATCCGACCTATGCGCCCTACTTGGTGCCGCCCGCTGGTGGTGGTGCTGCCGCAGTTGGAAACGGACCTCCGGTAACGATTCCTCCTGTCGCCATGGCAACTCCCGTTACGGCTCCAGGACTGGTTGTGCAGCATCCTGGTGCACCTCCGCCGCCCGTCGCTGGTCCTGGTGCTCCAACGTACATCCAGTCACCGTACGGGTCCATAGTACAGTTTCTGCATGTTCCACCGATTCCTGGTTATCCTCCAGTAGCAGTCCAGGTGATGCAGGCGTCTCTGGGGCCTCAGATGGTCTACCAGAGTCCCGAGCAGATGTCGATGCCGTATCCTCCTCAGATGCACATGACTCCCGCCAATATCGATGGTCAGCCCGTTCTTCTAATGAATGCGCAATTGGATCGTAATGTGGCATACGAGCCAGCCTCAATAGGGGGGCCTCAACAGGGCTACCCGCAGCATCCTCTCCAGATGGCGCAAATGCCTCTGGTTGGAGCCCATTCGGCCGCAATGGCGGTTCCCCCTGTTTACGGTGGATCCGCCGGTCAATATCTGGCGTCGGTGCTGCTTCCTCCTCCTCCTCCACCTGCTCAAGTAGGCCCCGCATTAACCTCGACAGCACCATCGTCTACTAAGGACATCTTACCCCCCATTGGAGCGCTTTCGAATCCTTCGTCGATCAAGGCCAGTCCACAGTTGCCAATAATCCATTCAATTCTGACTGCGCCGTTAGGTTCTGACTACGACCAGAAACCAGATCACAAGGATTTCAAGCTTCCTCCTATCAGGAAAGATTCTACCTCGGTTTCCGACTCTACGTCTACTTCTCCAAAGGAGGCAGACAAAGTGCCGTCCATTCTGAAGCTACTTTCATGAGAACCCGTGGCAGGGACGTTTACTTGACGAGCACAATTAGCATTTTTGTACTATATTCTACAGGTGGCGCTGTCCACCTAATGAGAAGCTTTTGAATATCAATGAGTCTGAAATTACTTTGCAGTCCAGAGATTAGAGATGGGGAAGCATTTACAAAGGGTGTGTTTCATCGATTTCAATAATCGACACGAACCAAGAGACTCTCAATGTTTTGACGGAAACTAATGCATTCCGCCCTGAAATCACCTCATTCTTTCGTTGCCCGCTTCCCTCACTATCTCGATTTGGTGTTTCTATCTCGTGTATTATGTACCTCCTCATGCCAGTGTACCTATCTCGTGTATGGCGGTGTCGCAGTTTTCTCCGCACTATCATGACTGCTGCGCCAGTGTTATATATACATGACCGAACACTAGCCTCGTGTCAAAGAATAATATAACCACCGACCAAGCTGTTTTTACGATGGTTCCACTATTTTCCTAATTTCTTCTTCCCATTCCGACTATCATCCATTTCTCCATCGCCATGCAAAACCCCAATTCCTACTCAGACTTCCGAAGTCCAGCTGACTCTACTCACATCTTGAAGATTCAGTCAGACGCCAAGGACGAAACAAGCCCCAATAAAGAGAAATCCTTTGCCAAGTCTTCCATTGTCAGTTCTCGTCTACCGCATATTGAAATCAATGCGGTCCAGCCACATGGCCACCGATCCAACCAGCAAAAACCAAATCTGGATTCAACTTTCAATCTTCTGGACCCACCGTCACATTTTCTGACATTGCCGCTGCAAACTTTGTCCACGGGCCCGTCTGGGTCCGTTAGAAACTCCATGACGTCGGTTGCTGCATCCTACAACTCGTTGTACTCGACGGTTTCCAGCAATACCGAAGATTTTGACTTACAAAGTATTCGGCTCCAATTGGACAAGGTAGAGGAAGGAAAATCGTCCAAATTAGATAAATTCAAGCGATTGATCAGGCGCAAGGAGAAGGAGCCACAGGATTTGGACGAAGACGCAAAGTTCATGACCTATGTATGCCAGAAGCTCCAGAATTCGTACTACTTCTATGAGAAAACAGAAACGTTGAACGTCCCATGGGCAGACGCAGCGGAGGTGTTTTTCTTTGGCGAAACGTTGGATAAGCTCTTTGAGTCCCACCAAGGTATTCTCGGCTATTTGTTGCAGAGCACGTTGGAAGTCGGCGAGCCTCGATTTTCAAACTTGAACAAGTTCCATGATCACACAGAAGCAACCACCACCGACCTTGTGAATCACCTTTTGCCCAGTTTGGAGCGCTTCAACGACGTTCTAGATCTATATGCGGTTTCTGAATCAAACATTGCCCGGCCAGAGCTATTTGAGCTTTTCTCGGGGTTTGCTAACATTTCCAAAGGTCTATGTATTCCTCTTGCCATCAGTATGTTTGGGCGATGGCTCTTGGCATACAACCGTGATTCAACAGTGGAAAGCAACTACGAGAATGCCTTAATCTTGAATTATTTCCGTAAGTCTGCTCGAATGGCACTTGCCATGGAGAAAGTTAAGCATCTCTTTGATTTGAATGGTTTGGACAAAAAGGCAAACCTTGCAATGTCCCGCTACTTGAACAAGGACAATAAGAACGCCTTATCGATTGCATTACAGACGTTGGGCGAGTACTTTCAGTACGATCACAACCACAATCTTTCCGTCACTCTTTGGGAGATTAATTGCCATCTAACCCAGGACTCTGAGAGCGGGAACTTGGCGATTTTGGGGCTCACCGACGGATATGGGTTTGGAAACCACGTCAAGGAGCACAACAAGATAGGCAAGCGGTCCAAGACCAACAAATTCAACACCAAGCGCAGAATAGCGCACTTGTATCGAATTCTCATGAAGCAGCCTGGGTTTGACGAGTATGGGGTGTCGTGGGCGGAGAAGAGCAAGTACGATTAGGTTTTCGTAATGATTTTGCTGGCAAGAATTGACTTTCTTTTCGAGAAGCAATCTTCCTAGAAATTTACAGGTCTTCGTAACGAGAAATACAGAACGATTTGTAATTGTCTGAAGGAGTACTGTTTTCCTGAAAGTAATACTGGCAAGAATAGTGACTTCTGAACCACTTGTGACTTGCGATGCACTTTCTGAGAATCGCTTGGTGCAATGGTTTAACCCTTGTATACGTTGTTCGCTCAACCAATACTACTGGATCATTGCCATGTAGAATTACTTTACTTCATCCTCAAACTTCATCCATTCATTATCTAAGTAGCTGCACCCTCGGCCTTCTTCTTCTTCTTATCATCAACTTGCTCAACCTTAACCTCATTCATTCCCTGCTCCTCCAACAACTTCTCAATATATGCCTTCGCATCGTCACTCACATCTCCCTGAACCAAAATTTCTTCCTTCTTTTCGGCATTCTTGGTCACAGAAGCTCCCGTAGCAAACTTCAGCGCAAAAGTCTTGGCTAGTTTCTTCATGTCGATATTGAAAACCTCCAATCCACTAATGGAGATGATGTGCTTTCTCTTGTTCCGCTCAATTCGCTTGATCACAACCTTGGACGCAAGCTTCTTCTTCAATTCTCTCTCCTGTTTGGCCTCCTCTTTAGCCTGTTTCTTCTCCAAATCCTTATGGATCTTTTCCTCCTTTTCAATGGACAATGTTGAAGTTGCATTGGCCAAGGCTTCGGCACTGTAAAGTTTCTCAAAGAGTTCTTGGTCATTTTCAGCGAGCCACTCCTTACATCTCTTGAGAGATACTCCAAATTCACAATATTCGGGAGGATACGTGCAAACGCCGCAATACAATACTTGTTTGGCTACTACTTCGGCCATATCTGATGAGTTGGGTAGAATAGTGCCTGTATGGATGAACATCGACATCTAACTCGAAGTTGGTAACCACACGGTAGAACAAGAACAGAGAATCGGAGCCAAAAGCTATTAATAATTGTCAACTAATCACCTAGTAGAAATCTTCACACCTAATAGAAATCTTCACACCTAGTAGAAATCTTCACACCTAGTAGAAAAACTCACACACAGCATACGGCCGAACGGGGCGGGTACTCTCCAATTCCACACATTTCCACAATGCCTTCCTATACAACACCTTGTCGTCAAAATTCTCGTAGATGGTGCTTAGGTAATACCACAACTCCGGACTGTTGGACCCATATGGCCAGCAGAGACTGTACTGCTCCAAGTAGTTCTTCAATCTGATCAATCCGGCATCGCGGTCCTTGGACGAGATAAATAATGAGTTATCGCTCTCATCGTCAGTGATAAACAACTTACACATACCCAAGAGGGTAGTTCCGTATGCCTTCTTGTTGTATTTCTCCTGTGGGGAGTGGAATACTTCAAGCGAGCGTTCGTACTCCTGAAGTGACAAGAACTTTCTGCTCTTCGAAGTCAAGAGTCCCAAGTAGGTGAATGTCTTGACATTCGGCTTTGCCACCGTTTCAGCTTCCACGATGCATTGCTCTGCCTCTTCAAGTAACCCGAGCTTCAAGTAAATGGATGCTGTCCACAACCAGATCTCCTGCAAAATGTGATCCTCGTCCTGCTTGTGTGCGGGAGAAGCTGTCTTCGAGGGTCTCAACCCCTCGGAAGAAGTTTTGTGTTTACTACCTGCCTCGTGAGCCACCTTCGAAAGTCTCTGAATTCTCTCTTTTGCAAGCGTTGTATCCTTGGTTTTTGCTTTGGCCGCTAACACAGTCACGTCTGCGGGGTCCATTACACTTGGTCGGTGAGACCATCTGCCCTCAGCACGAGAAACTCCAGACTTGCTTGCCCTGTCGCTTGAATCGTGGATCCTCTCTTGAAACAATTCTCGGTACAATGCAAATATCTCCACCACCGATTCCAATATGAATTCGACCCCCTGGTTGGCTTCCCACACCGCAAGCTCGGTCATCTTCAATTGTAAAATCTCATACTTGGTTTGCAACGACAACGGCATGCCGCCCTGTTTCATTTTTACCATGTAGAGTCCAGCAATATTCAAACCGTCATCAACAAATTTTTCCAGCTGAGTAATGGAACGGTGGCCGTTGGCCATTTCGCCATTCTTTTCTCCATCTTCATAACCCTTATCTCCATCGACTAGAGAATCTAAAAGTGTAGTCTTGCTGAAGGTCTTAGCCATTGTGTCCTCGGAAGACGACTGTTGTTCCAATGCGGAACTTGCAAGAACCAACAAATTCCATGTCTTGAAAGATTCAGGGTATCTCTTCAAGACAAACTTGCACAATCTGACTGCTGCACTCAATGACTCGGTCTGTGCTAATGACAACGCATAATTGAACAAATATTCCGAATTTCCCGAGGAATTGATAATAAGGCAGTTTTTGTAAAATAGAGACACCTTGGAGATGTTTGCTTCCAAGATGCTGGAGTCTGCCGATCCGTGAGTTGTCAAGAAGTAATAAAAGTTACCCAAAGAGAACCAAGCCTTAGACAATATTCTTACGATCTTGGACTTGTCATTAGGAAGGAAGTTGGTATTATAGCGGTGATACAAGAATGAGAGAGGGTTTTCAGAAAACTCTCCAATCTCTTCATCGTAACTCAACTCCGCCATCAACGTAAATTTTTTTAAGTAGCCAATCAAGCTTTCAGAAAACTCATGTAAGTCATCAACAACACTTTCCAGAGTATTGTATTTGAATTTGTTGTGTTCAGAGCTTGGGTCTGCAATGATAGATCTCAAGGGATTGAAATCATAAATACACGTGGCAAAAACGTCGATTACTTCAAGGATGTTGGAAGTTTGTCCACCATGTTGCTGTTCATCTTTCGCCACATAAGTCTTGTAGGTCTTGAAAGCACCTAATGCCTCGTCGTACTCATTGGCATCGATCAATGTCCGGATCAAATTCAGAAGCACAATCTGACTCTGGTAGGTTTTTTCCGTCATGTTGAGCAAAAACTTTCTGGACAATGAAGGTTTCAAAAAGTAGGAAATCACCGGTCTGTGAGTGGAGATTTCATTCAACGACTCGTACAAGGATTCCACAAACTGGAGATCAAGGTTATTAGCAGAAGAAGCGTTGGGAAAATCCACCGTCTGCTTGATTTTGCTGGACAAAAGCTCTGCCAAAAACGAGATGTAATCTGTTCTGAACTCTTTGAGAATGTACTTTTCATTTTCTGGTCTCAACGCATAGTTGGCGATGGCCACCATGCTGCAGGCATTATCGCTGAATTCCTGACTGATCAAGTCTCCAAAACGCAAAGGAACGGATCCATTGGAGCTCAAGAGCAAGAGGATGTTCTTAAAAATCACATCGTTCCAGTCATTAGCAGCCACCATGCTTTTACTTCCATACTGCTTCAAATTCACAAGGTAATCGATCAAGCTAGAGTTCGAATCCTCGTGAGAAACACCAAGCAAAGAATAGAATCTAGCATTCAAATAAGAAATGAAATCAGCTTGATTATGCGATTCGAACCCTCCGCTATTCAAACTAACTCTACGGAGCGTGTCACGGCAGCCGCCAAAGTCTGAATTAAGATGGTACAAATGTGCTAGCACCACCGAATGGTATAGTTTCTCATAATATTGTTTATTTGCCGAGGAGTAGTTGGCATCCACTGAATTGGCACGGGTAATAAGATCGGAAATCTTCTCCATCGTTATCTCTGGGGTTCTGGAGGGCGACGACCGAGCAAAAACCCTTCCGCCAAACTCATGCTGGATGAGCAACATGAGCTGGTAGTCCAAGTACATGATTTGTTGGAAGAACTCCTGGGATTCCTGGAAGTCAATCACATTCTTGGGGAAACTCGACAAGTTAAGTACCTTCATGTACTTCTCATGCGGCGAATTTTCGATAAACATGGTCAATTAGATTAGTGAGGTAATTGAAGATGTTCCCTTCCCTTTCCCATGGATATCCTGTGAAGAACAATGAAGTTAGTGAAGTTATACCTAAAGTGGTAGTTGGTGGAGAATCAGGTTACCATGTGAAGAAGGAGAGGTACGGGTGTGGACACCAGCATAAGAAAAACGACCAAAACAGGAAACATAATATGATCAGTGTTCTTTTTTTGGTCTCATCTTGTTTTGTATTGCCTTTTGGTCTTACATCGCTCATATACTCTAGTTGGCTAGCATCGCTCAAACACTCGGTAAAGACCCGGAAGATCAGCAACCTGGACCACCTCCAGCAGTAATGAATTTGGTGCCAAAAAGTGTTTCCGAACAGCAGGAAAAACAAAACTCTCCAAGATGTAGTTGATATTATCTCTAGAAATTTCATCTTCCAAACCTTCAGCAAGACGGTCTGGGATATAGAGAAGAGCAATCTGGTGCAAAATATCGTGCAAGCACTGTTTTTCGTTGGCATAGTTCACTTTAGTACCCAATCTGTAGACAAAGTAGGGCAATTTTGATGCAGAAGGAACCACATTGGGTAGAAGAAGCGGAAGCTTGCTGAGCGACTCATTAGAAAAGTCAAGCTGGAAGTAGTCCATGAACATAGCCTCCATGGACATGATGTTCTCAATAACCAGATCCATACTCTTCAAATTCTCATGAACTTCGTACAACGGTAGTAAAAGTGCTCTCAAAGGCATGGGATCAACAACGTACTCCCCGAAATTGGCGAAATGAGTGAGTCCTAATTGATAGTAGAAATCTGCCAATACCGCTGCGTAGTCACAGATAAAGAGCTTGACGTCATATTGGAAACAACAGAGACGCTTTGTGGGGTTCACTATGCCCACATAAACTAGGTTGTTGAAAACATTTGTTAGCGACCGATCGGTGGAGTCTTTCACATCCTGGCGGAGGTCGGCGATGCTATCCAAGTGGATATCTGAACGAGTTCTTCCTGTGTCGACTAAAGAGTCAAAGTCAGAATGCAATGAGGATTGTTGAGGCTGCGACTGAGATACGTGGTTCTGCGGCGGGGATTGTTGGTTCTGAGACTGGGAATCTTGGTCAAGAAAATCACTGGAGTCCATTTCTCGCTCTTGCTCGGCCCTTTTCTCTTCCTTCTCCTCATCCATCGCTGCACCTCTCACTATCGACTGAAAATCATTTCGGGCGAACGCACTGATTTTCGGTTGCCTGGCATCCACTCGTACTAGCTTGTTCTCCTGGCGATACTTTTTCACAGTTGCAACTACTTCGTCCACTTGGCCATTGTCTCTCTTTAGTGTGCTCTGCCTGAATGTTCGAGAACTATTCTTATTGGCTAGAACCTCGTGAATATGGCCACACACCCATTCAATGATCTCGTCTTCATGGAGAAACCTCACCTCCTTCTTGGTGGGATGCACATTCACATCGAGATTCTGGGGTGCGATTCGTAGACTAAGATAAGCGAATGGATGATTACCCTTAGGCAAGAAAACCTGAAAAACAGACGCCAAAGCCCGTCTCAACGGATCGCATGAAACCAATCTGTTGTTAATGAAAAAGACCGGAGCAGTTTTGCGCTTATTGGTATAGTTGAATCCAGAAATGGCTCCGCGGAGTTCAGATACGCCATAGTCGATGCCATCGAAACGGAATTCGATCAATTCGCTGGCCACCAGCTGTCCGAAAACGGTCCGAATTCGCTCCTTAAGCAGCGACTGTGGTCTAGTCGTAATGGCCGAAAACGACTCTCCAAACTTCTTACACGAGAACCCTACTCCGTCAGTATGGACAGCATATCGGCCCACGATATCAAGAATTTTCGCCCATTCTTCGCTCTTGGACCGTATGGTCCGTAGTCTGGATGGAAAATTGTAAAAGAGGTCCTCCACAGTCATCACCGTGCCGTCCTTACCAGCTTGAGGTTTTGGATCGCACAGCTCGCCAGGTTTAAATTGAGAATTGGCCAATTTTCCTCCCGCGTAGTATGCTTTATAGGCTAAGGGAGAATTTCGAGATTTCGTCACCACAGAAAGTCGTCCGATGTGAGAAATACTGGCCATGGCCTCACCTCGGAACCCATAGGTCTCGATCAGGGAAAGATCATCGAACTTGACGATTTTCGAGGTGGCAAACCGCTCACATAGTAGCACCAAGTCTTCGCGAGCGATTCCGTTGCCGTTATCGGATACCTGAAGAAGTTTGAGCCCGCCATCTTTCACCAATACCTCCACCATGGTGGATCCCGCATCAATAGAGTTTTCAAGCATTTCCTTGATGGCGTTGGCGGGATGGACGATGATTTCGCCTGCAGCAATTCGATTGACTACCGTTTCGTCGAGTTTCCGGATTCTCGGAGTGTCTGTACTGGGAGAATTCATGCTCATGTTCATATTTGGTCAATCTCAACTTCACGTGTAGATAGGTGAAATTGTGTGAAGATAAAGTTGTGGCAATAATACCAAATAGATAAACTAGGGGCAATATCGGCGAATAGCAGCTTCAATTTGCCCTCTCAACTCCAAAATTATTCGCAATTCGTGTAATATTCTAACAACTTCACGTCTTAGTTATAGATGCACACAGTATTAATCTCAGTCGCACCTCTCTTGATGTTAACTTAACTATCTCAATTCACAGACCACATTCCCTAGCAACATAGGTATTTCTATTATCATATTTCTTGTATTATAGCATATTGACATTTCGTCCTCCCCACCATGGCCGACGAAATCACCCAGCGAATCAGCGAAATCAACTCTAATTATGAAAACTATGGAATCGGTGGCCTAGCACTGGCTTACGAAGAATTCAAAAATGAAGTTGCTCGTGCCGAGGCTGCAGCATACAAAGGAGAAGCTGGCCAGCTCGTATTGGAGCGAATCAAGGATTTGGAAAAGTTGTTTGCAACCGTTACAGGAAATGAAGTGAAAGAACTCTCGATGTTCATGCGGGACTCGGAAGCGTTGAAAAGAACCGCTGAAATTGCGTCTTTGAACGCAGATCACTTACGCTTTGGCGACTTGGGCGGCGCTCTTACGCAGAAGGAGTTGGTCACGGCCATTAAAACCTTCATGAATCCGGATTCTGTCTATGGACAAGACATTGAGCCTCAAACTAGAGGATCGGTGCAAGAACAGGCGAACGAGACGTTCAATTCATTCAACTGGGTGAAATTGGGGGCCCAGTTCTTTCTGCATTCCGATGCGGTGATTCCGTCCTACTTTTTGTATGGGCCATTGGCTACAAAACGTCGGAAAGTTGTTCCAAGACCTAGAACTGTGGATGATACCAGTTCGAGAGATAAAACCACAGCCCAGAAAGTATCGGTTGAGGATATTCAGGATGATCCGGAACAGAGCACCTCGCACATGGTGAGAACGGTGTATGGAGTTTTGGCTGAGTTGGAGGAGCCCCAGGTGAATCTATTCAAGTTTTTTATAAATCCTCAATCTTTTGCTCAATCGGTAGAGAATTTGTTCTACACGAGCTTTCTCGTTCGAGATGGCAAGCTCAAGATGGATCTGGACGACGACGGTGTTCCGTATGTGGAAATTCCTGATGAAAGCAGCGAAGTTGATGTCGAGTCTGCTCCAGTTTCTCACCATATCGCTACATTTGATGTTCCTACTTGGAAGGCGCTAATAGAGAGATTTAATATCACGGAGCTGGTTATTCCACATCGTGATGGGGAGGAGGATACATTCGATGAATGATTGGGATATGTTTAACTACTGTTGAAGTTCATGAAGTGGGTACTTTTTTCATGTTTTTGGATGCTATTTCCATGATTTGCATACTATAATTATGATTTGGATGTCATTTGTTTCTATGTTCATCATATGGACGAATTTTTTGAGTGGATGATTCTTATGATAAGATGCTATTATATTCCAGTTACCCGTCTAAACTCCTCATCCGTCACTCCCTCCCATCCATCAACATCCATCAACTGGTCCATGGGCCATTTTCGAATTGGCAACATGTCCAAGCGGGATTTCACTCTCAAGTTCTCGAAAATGTGAATGCCCGCGTTCCCAATCATGCTAGCGTTGTCGGTACACAACTTCAAGTCGGGGAAATGGAACGTTAGAGGTGATTCCGACCTCACATCGTTGAAAAGTTTCTTCCGCAATACCTTGTTAGCTGCTACTCCTCCAGAAAAAACGAAATCTTGCACTCCTGCAAACGAATTGTCTCCCATTGGCCCATGTTTGACAAAAGCCACGTTTATGCGGTTGACTATGTGGTCAAAAAGCACCTCCTGGAGCTTGTACGCCAAAAATTGCTTAGTTAACTCATCCATTCTGTCATCTCTAACCTTGGCTTCCATATATCCAGAGATGGAACTGAGAAACGAAGCAAATCCAAACTCGATGGTTTCTGGGATTTTCTTGTGTTTAGGTCCTCTCATGGGCATTCTGAGCCTGAAGTCAAACTTGTTTCCGGTTGTGTTTGTGTTGATCGACGCAAATTCTTTCCGGGTCACTTCATCAATGTCCGCTACATACTTCTCAAGCTCTGGCCCGAGCATATTGCCTACTAGTCCCAATTCTCTGGCACATTTGTCAAGCGAATCACCGGCGGCAATGTCCGACGTGTTGATAATCACTCGGTGGTCCGTCAAAGACTTCAGAAGTACTAGCATCGTATGTCCACCACTACATAGTAGACTTAGAAATGGGTACTGTGGAGGTTTGGCAGTGGGACTCTCTTTTGAAGGTAGCATGGCTGTGAGAAGATGTCCAAGCATGTGATGAACGCCTACGAGCGGAATATTCCAACCAACAGCCAATCCTTTGGCAAATTGCATGCTTGCACTTAAAGATCCGACCATTCCCGGGCCTCTGGTGACACAAATCAAATCCACCGAATTGCTGCTTAATTTGTGCTTGTGACAAAACGTTCCGACAAGATTGGCAATGGATTTCTGGTGGAATTCATGTGCTGCTGTTGGGACAATTCCTCCAACTGAAGCAGAATTTAGAGTGAGTTTGACTTCGTCGATGATTTTTGGAGGGGAATCGATATTTTCTCTTTTCAATAGCGCAACACATGAGTCGTCACACGATGACTCAAGGGCTAACACGTGATAGAGCCTACGAGAGGTGGTTGTCGTCCAGACTCTTCGTAGCATGAAGTTGAAGGTGTTGGAGATGTGGGCTGGGTGCAGTACGTGATGGGTCGAATCATCACAAAACATCAGAGACATCACTAGACAGAAAAGGTGGACTATTCGGGATTGGATATCTTGGTTAAAATGGAGTTGAGATATTGTCGTTGCTTTCTAATTCAATTTTTCTTTAACACGTACGAGAGTGAATTAGTCAGCGCTAGGTCTACTGGAGCAAATGAGAGAAACATCCCAATGGTTATTGCTGAGATCAATATTGATATCCCGGCATCATTCCTATTTGTCTACATTTACTACTATCTATCCCGTTGGTTTCGTGTTGTCAAAAGCTCTCGATTCGTTTGGACCTTGATATGAATGAGGACTCGAAAAACTGGCACAGAAAATGCTTTTGGTAAACATCATTGCAGATTACAGCTCAACCCACAACGTTGTCCCACTTTCTTTCCAATCCATAACCTACATTCCTACATCGCTTGCCGTCGTCGGAATTAACGTTTTGCAGTTTCTGGTGTACGGGTGTTGTTCTCAAAATTCTCAACCTCGAGCCAATCAATACCAAAAACTCCAATCTTCACCGCCAAACGGCCCACACCTCCTTCTTTACGTGAAGGCGTGTATGGAGTTGAATTGCAATTTTCCTTTCTTGCAAATTTTTTGCTTTTCGGCACATAATTCTCCCCCAACCGCCTTCTACACACGCTTATGTCACAGTTGTTGACAACTTCGGCGATACCGACGCCATTTCAGCCCCATAGGGAGCACATATGCCATTATGAAACTAGTGACCATGGCGTTAAGCTTCCGACCCATGGCGACGAATCGGAATCTAGCCCGTCTATCGCCTTCTGCATGCTCGCAGGAGCATTTGGTGGAGCAGTAGGAGACAGCGCCATGCATTCGTTGGACACAGTGAAAACTAGACAACAAGGATTGCTGTTTAATCCCAAGTATCGCCATATGGTACAGGCATACGCCACCATTCTCAAGGAAGAAGGTCTTTTCCGAGGATTATACGGAGGATATTCTCCAGCCATTTTAGGATCCATTCCCTCCACAGCGGCATTTTTCGGCACGTACGAATACAGCAAGCGGTTCATGATTGGTCAATTGGGTATTAATGACACGGTTGCATACTTTTTCGGAGGCATTTTGGGTGACTTGGCCCTGAGTGTTTTCTACGTTCCTCTGGAGGTGTTAAAGACAAGATTACAGTTACAAGGAAAATTCAACAACCCATATACGAAAGGATGCGGGTATAATTACAAGGGCTTGGGAGATGCCGTTTCATCCATCGCCAAAACCGAGGGAGTTTCTGCATTGGCCTATGGATACAAGGAAACGTTGTTTAGGGATTTACCATTCAGTGCATTGCAGTTCGCCTTCTATGAGCGATTCCGCAAGTGGGCCATAGCGTACAATGACAACTCGGACGACTTGCCTATTGTTTTAGAACTTTTCACTGGAGCTGCAGCTGGAGGATTGGCTGGAACGCTAACCACGCCACTTGATGTGATCAAGACAAGAATCCAGACGGCCACCATCGACACAGCAGGTCCACATAAGCATCTTACACGCGAATCCACCAAAGGCTCCATTGGCAAGATGATGCACCGGTTTTCTACGCTAGGGGCATTGCATTCTATTTATTCGAATGAGGGCATCTTGGGGGTGTTTTCTGGAGTTGGGCCGCGGCTCATTTGGACGGGAATCCAGAGTTCCATTATGTTGCTTCTCTACCAGGTTGCATTAAAGAACCTCGAGGCTTTTGGGTCTCGTGGTGAGTCGCTCGCATAGCAACTGCCAACTGTACATAGTCCACGGTAGGTTGCATTAGAAGGGAATTAGTGTTCGTCACAATAGTCCGAGGCGTTCTTAATGAAGTTTGTTCCTTTCGTCAGGTGTTACTTCTATAGAAAAGCTGCGGTTGTTAAACAACTCGGCATACTCGTTTATAGAGTCAGCTGGAATCCTGGCATTTAATCGGAAACTACAAAGTCCGCAAAGATAGGATCAAGTGACAATATTCTGAAATAATTACCGCTATTTTGGAATTAGAAACAATTCAGACAGGGGGTATAATGTTCTAGTGAGAATTGAATGGCAGATTCTGAACTGTGAGGGCTTGAAAGTAGAATCGTGAGTTGACTATTAGGAATGTAAATGATTTTCCAGATTTTCAAAATTACACAATAAGGCACATTTTATTAAGAAATGAATGGCGACGAATTGGTGGGCTGAGTTGCTGGCTGCGAATGTTGAAACGTGATAATGTTCAAGTTCTGGAGTTTCCTAAGGAGATAGGATCATATTACTGGTAGAACGAGAAATTTCACAATCTTCAGATAACCACAAAGGATTACAAATGTAAACAAGAGAAAATTTCGCAAACGCCAGTATTCGCTACAAAATGTTTCATAAGCTGCGAAACTATTAAAATTCCAGAAATCTCACAAACATCTAAAAATATCACAAGTGGTGAGAAAATTGCAAAAGTCACAAATTCTATCACCACACCACTAAATGTATCCTCACCAACATCCATATCTGGAAATTTATGTGGTTTCTCTGATGTATCTGTCTGTATATTCACCATTTCAAGAACTATATGCATCATAGATCTTCTCCAAACAGGGCCCACAACACGAGCCTCATTCTCGCAATTAGTTCTCCCAATATAGAAATTTCTGTCAAATCTCGACTTGCCCTAATGTAAATTCTAACATTAGTCAACCTACCCCACAGCTATAACCCCAGTACAAATAGGCCCAATTTTTTCACAAGTGCCATCCAATTGGCGCGATGCTCCCCATTCTGTTCGCATGGCTATTCTTAATAACCTCTGTCTATGCATTGTACTTAAAGCCCAAGCTCCCACTGGAAGACGACTTCTACAATGCTCCAGAAAATATCCAAAACTACTCCGAGGGCGATATTATCCGGTGGAGAAACGCTCCGCTGATGGTTCGGTCAGTTTACTTCCCAATCAATGTTAGGCATGCTTGGCAGTTCTTGGTGCGTTCTACCGATTCTAGAGGAAACGCAACTGCCATTGTAACCACAGTACTCGAGCCTTACAATGCCAATGCTTCCAGATTGTTGTCGTACCAATTTGCAGAGGATTCCGCCTCTCAGAATTGTGCACCGTCATATTCTATGCTTTTTGGAGCAAAAATGGATACAGTAGTTCTTCAGGCAGAAATGTTGCTTCTAACGGTGGGATTGTCTCGTGGATGGTATGTGGTTGCGCCAGACTATGAGGGACAAGTTGGATCATTTACAGCGGGTCGACTGGCGGGCCATTCAACTTTGGACTCCATTCGAGCGGTATTAACAACTGAGAATATAACTGGAATCGATTCTGATGCCAAAGTAGCCATTTGGGGATATTCTGGAGGCACAATAGCTTCCGGATGGGCTGCACAACTCCAACCGAAATACGCCCCAGACCTCAAGAATAATTTAATCGGTGTAGCGATGGGTGGCTGGGTCACTAATATCACTCTAACTGCTATGGTTACTGATATGACAGTGTTCGCAGGATTGATTCCTAGTGCCATTAACGGTCTAGTTCACGAGTTTCCTCATTTGCATGAGATAGTATACGACTCTCTAAGGAAAGATAGGAGAGAGTGGTTTTTTCTGGCTGGAGGAATGTGTGTTTTGCCTGCTGTGTTGAAGTACGCCTATCACAACTTCTTTACTGGGCCAAGGGCTTACTTTCCTAAAGGATGGAAGCTTTTCCAGAGGGACGAAGTGAAGACAGTTGTGAATTATAATACTGTGGCGTTGATAGAAGAGGATGGAGTGCCGGAAATTCCCATGTTTGTGTTCCATGGTACTGAAGACGAGATTGTTCCGTTTTCTGGAGCCCAGAGAGCCTACGACAACTACTGCGATTGGGGAATTTCTTCGTTTGAGTTTGCGGTCTCCAACTCTTCAGGGCACATACTCGAGGTTGCAGAAGGGAGTGGAGCGGCAATTAAGTGGATTTCTGACCGTTTTGAAGGGAAGGAGGTGGTGGAAGGATGCAAGAAAACGGTTCGTCTGACCAACTTGGAATATCCTGGTGCTGACTTGTCATATTTCGAGATTGTGAAAACGCTATTAACTTCTCTTCCAGGAGGGAAGTTGGGGGACTCGTATGCAAGGAACGTCACTACGCTGAACCAATTTGAGAATACGTATGAGTGGGTGATTGGGAAGTTGGCAAAGATTGGGCCAGTTTCGCTTCGCAAACGAGAACAGTAGGGACTCCGGAGAGGCTTGTCACAGATGTTCTGAAAAGAAGAGAAAATAATGAAATAAGTGCATTTAAGTCAATGTAAACGAACTTAAAGGGTTGTAGGAATCACAGCATTTAAGAAATCACAGGCGAATATGTAGCTTGCAAGAGATGTGGAATATGGGCAATTAGAAGAGAGAAGGGAGAAGAGAAGAAGACATTTGGAGAGAATTTAGAAGTAAAGGATTGAAGAGCTCAATTCTTTTCCTCCTATTTCAACGGGCATTCGCATGGATGGGATATATCGAAATTCTTCTCTATAGACCACAGAAGGTAATAGGAAGAAGATGGAACTTTCACGATTGTTGGTTTCAAATTAGTAGTCTGTTTGCCATTTCTCAATCTTCCCGAAATATTGATTCCTTCCCTTGACTTGTCTCTTGGTTATGCTAGCTTGTCATGGAAAATTTGAAGATCTTTCGGACCGAACGTATAGATTCTCCTGGATAATAGTCCACTTTCACATTCTAGAAATGAAAGCATAGTCAATTTCAACAGATGCATGAAATCAACTTATCATATCCAGTTACTCTCTCACTCCCTGATGATGTCCGCTGTCTCGAGATTCCACAGATAATTAAAACTTTTGTCGAGCCGGAACATTCGAGAGACATTCGAGAGTCATTCGAGAGTCATTCTTTAAAGCATTGCTGAGTTCCCACACTATTCTGGTAGGAAATACTCGTGGTTGACTCGCTGGTAAGCAGATGGGCCTGGCGGGTCGCACTATTCTACTCTATTCTTCATCTGAACAAACCAATGAAACTAGTAGTCACTACACTAGACAATTGCAAGTTCAGTCGGAAGTGTCTCAGTACTCTTTCACTAACAACATACTAAGATTGCAGTTCAACAGTGTCATTTTATTGGGCAAGCACTTGGCTCCTATTTTCCTTTCATGGCCTACTTTTGCTAGTCCCATTCCAAACATTTTGAGCTTTCATAAACTCAGAAACACCAAATACACTAACATATCTAAGAGGAATCACCAAATACACTAGCATATCTAAGAGGAATCACCATATATAATACTTATCATTGTAACCACCATCGCATCGCTCGGATTAGTCAACGTCGTGCATAATTCATCTAATGCCGATCCCCATAACTTGGATATCCAAGTCACACCAAAAATCTCAAATCGACAAAATCCCCCGTTATATCCATCTCAAATGCACATTGACCCTGCTCCCTTCCATGCACCTTCTGTATTGCTAAAGTGCAAACCTATCAGTCCCAGATAGGATAACGGCATTATCGCAACCATTTAGTTCCGCACGGCATCCCCAGCATTAGTCACCGGTAGTTATCCAGAAAGTCCACGAAAAACACCCCAAATTAAAAATAAATCTCGGAATACAACCGCAACTGCTACACCCCACCCCACATCTACTCATACCATTTTTTTTCTTTCATCTCATCTCTCTGCAACTAGTCCTCCATTCCGTTTCATGCACGGCTCCTTTCACCTGCACTACTCGATAAAGTATTATCTTCCTAGCTCAGTGGAACTTTTCCTTTCTCCATCACTTCTTTTCACAAATGCTGTGCACGTTTTGGGACTATGACGATGTTCCTCGCTGCATGCGTGAGTCGGTGACTTACCATTATTCGCTTACGGTGGCTGTTGCCTCGTTGGCATATCTCTTTGTGAAGAAAGGTGTTTCGCTTGCAAAGTCCAATCTGGTCCAACTAGATGGCGATGCAACGGAAAATAGACCTTTATTGGCATCTCCTGACGCGTACGGAGCCATTGGCGGCGATCCAACAGTGGAATCGATGCCGCTTACCTTGAAAGAGAGACACTTTGACTTGACGAATTTGGCCTTTACCAACGACGACGGAACTCCTCACGGAATTGTCGAAGAGGTGCCAAAGAAACTCGGAGACCGCGTTAGATTGTCGCTTGAGTTTGTGGCGGTCACGCTCGAATTGGTATTGGCAGTTTCTACGCTTTTCGTGGGTGATTTCTCGAAAGAATGGAGATCGCCATTGGTGGCGTTTTCGGTGGTGTTTTACTGGGGGTATGCCTTTTTCTTGTGTAGCGTGAGATTGGCTAACATGCTGAAGGTTCGCTTCCAGTTGCCTTCGTTGTGGGGCCAATCTACTGCGCTCTACTTATTTCATTTCTTGTCCAGCGTGGTTTTCTTCAGATCCGCGCTCCTCGGCCACATCAACAGCAAGCCGGTGACCCTCTACTACGAAATCGACTTTGTTTTGACGCTTTTGTTGGTTTTCTTGAACTGTACCGCCAAAGTGGGCGACAAACCGGCTAAGATCTACGTGACTTCCGATGGAGTCACACCTTCGCCAGAAAACATCTCCAGTCTCTGGTCTTTCTCCACTTACTCGTGGATTAACCCCATGATCTGGAAAGCTCACAAGAATCCGTTGTCCAAAGATGATATCTGGGGGTTGCGTGAAGATGACTACGCGTTGCACATTCTTAAGCTGTTTGAGAAGTCCAAGCTGACTGCTCGTTTTACATTCACGTTGTTTGCCCACTTCAAGACCTTGCTTGCCATCCAGGCACTTTGGGCCCTTTTGGAGTCGTTTATTGTCTTCTTGCCTACTCTTCTCTTGAAGAAAGTGTTGGAATACGTGTCTGACCCAACCATCACCACCAGGAGCGTGGCTTGGTGTCTTGTTTTGCTTATGCCAATTTCAAAAATGGCCGATTCGACCGCCTCGGGCTTTTCCTTGTTTCTTGGAAGACGTGTTTGTGTTCGTATGAGAGCCATTATCATTGGCCAGGTTTATGCCAAGGCTTTACGTAGAAAGACTACTGTTCAGGAGGACGAAGAATCCAGCGACGAGGAGTCCGACTCGGCGTCAAAGAATTCCAAGAATTCTAAGGAGAATTCCAAAGAGTCTAAGGAGAGTTCCAAGACTTCCGAATTGGGTGCCATTATTAACTTGATGGCCATCGATGCTTTCAAAGTGTCTGAAATCTGTGGATACTTGCACTACTTTGTTGGTGCGATCTTGATGCTTGTCATTTGTATCGGTTTGTTGTACAGGTTGTTGGGTTGGAGTGCTTTTGCTGGAGCCCTCGCAATTGCACTTCTTTTGCCTGTTAATTATAAGTTCTCCCAATGGGGAGGTGAGGCCCAAAAGACCATGTTGGGTGTTACCGATCGCAGAATCCAGAAGATGAACGAGACTTTCCTGAGCATTCGTATCATCAAGTTTTTCGCCTGGGAAGACAACTTTTTCAATGACATCATGAAGATTAGACACGAAGAGATGCACTACTTAAAGGTCAGAACTTTCTTGTGGGGCACCCAGGCTTTGATTTGGTTTGCAATTCCTACTTTGGTCACTGTTCTCTCGTTTTACTGCTACACCATTATTCAGGGCCAGCAAATGACCGCTCCAATCGCATTTACTGCTTTGTCTTTGTTCACTTTGTTGAGATCGCCTTTGGACCAGTTGGCCGAAATGACAGCCATTGTTATCCAGTCCAAGGTTTCTCTCGAGAGAATTAGCGACTTTTTAGAGGAGCCTGAGACCTCCAAGTATGAGCAGTTGGCAAACACCCCAGGTCCAAACTCACCATTGGTTGGTTTTGAAGATGCTTCGTTCTCGTGGAACTCTTCGTCTGCTAAGGACTTCAAGTTGAAGAACTTGAATATTGCTTTTAAACCTGGTAAGTTGAATGTTGTCATAGGTCCAACCGGTGCTGGTAAGACTTCCTTGCTTCTTGCTTTGTTGGGAGAGATGGAATTGACTTCTGGAAAAGTGTTCTTGCCTGGTGTTATCCCACGCGATGATTTGGTGGTTGATCCAAGAACCGGATTGACTGAGTCTGTTGCCTACTGCTCTCAGTCGGCCTGGTTATTGAACGATACTATCCAGAACAACATTATATTTGCTTCTCCTTTCAATCAAGATCGTTACGACAAGGTTGTTGACGCTTGTGGTTTGACTCGTGATTTCAGCATCTTGGCTGCTGGAGACCAGACCGAAATCGGTGAAAAGGGTATTGCCTTGTCTGGTGGCCAGAAGCAGAGAGTTTCATTGGCCAGAGCCTTGTATTCCAACTCCAGACATGTTCTCTTGGATGACTGCTTGTCTGCTGTCGATTCTCACACTGCTTTGTGGATCTATGAAAACTGTATTTCTGGACCTTTGATGGCCAACAGAACTTGTATCTTGGTTTCTCACAACGTTGCCTTGACTGTTCAGAACGCCTCCTGGGTTGTTGTTATGAACAATGGTGTGGTTGAAGCACAAGGTCTGCCTGAAAAATTGTTGGCAGAGGGTAAATTAGGTGACGACCATTTGGTTGAGTCGTCTGTGATGAACTCTCGCTCGCAATCAGCTACTAACTTGCAATCTTTGGAATCTAAGAATGCTGAAATGAAGGATAAGGCTGCTGCCATTGACGACAAATTGAAGAAGCTTTCAGGTGAGGAAGATGAGGAGAATATCAAGACTGATGGTAAGCTTGTTGAGGAAGAATTCAAGTCTGAGGGAGTGGTCGATTGGAGTGTGTACACTGGCTACTTCAAAGAATTCGGAGGTTGGCCCACTTGGACATTGATCCTTATTGTGTTCGTACTTCCACAAGGTATGTACATTCTGCAGTCTCTTTGGTTGAAGGAATGGGCCCGGAAGGGAACCCAGGTTGCTTCTAATATTATGACGGTGGCTGGCTTGACCAACAGCAACTCTGCCTTTGAGTATAGACCTGCTGTTGTCAACACAGTTCTCTCGTGCTCTCAGATGGTGATTGGCTCCTTTGCTCGTATTTCTGGTCCTGTCATTGCTACTGCCCAAGCTGTCAAGGAAAATCACTCCACGATGTACTATATTCTCATCTATGGAGGCATTGGTTTCTCTTACTCCTTACTTGCTACCTTTAGAGTGTTCTTGACTTTCCTTACTGGTATCAGAGCTTCAAACAGAATTTTCAAGCACGTTTTGACTACCATCTTGAAAGCCAGATTGAGATTCTTCGACAAGACTCCGCTTGGACGTATTATGAACAGATTTTCAAAGGATATTGAATCTGTGGATCAAGAATTGACACCATTTGCCGAAGCCGCATTCGCGTGTCTTGTGGCTTGTGTTTCCACCTTGGTTCTTATTACTGCTATTACTCCAGGTTTCTTGTTTTTCGCCTGTATCATTGCATACTTGTACTATTTGGTTGGTTCATTCTACATCGCGCTCTCTAGAGAATTGAAGAGATTTGATTCCATTACTAAGTCCCCAATTCACCAACATTTCTCGGAATCTTTAGTTGGTGTGTCGACCATCAGAGCGTACGGTGTGGAAGCAAAGTTCATGAAACAGAACTTGACTGCGATTGATAACAACAACAGACCTTTCTTCTACATGTGGGTTGCCAACAGATGGTTGTCTTGGCGTATTGATTTGGTTGGCTCCTTGGTGATGTTGTTTTCCGGTGTTTTTGTTATTCTCTCAATCGGTTCTATTGACGCTGGTTTGGCTGGTTTATCCTTGTCGTACGCCATTGCTTTCTCGGAGAACGCATTGTGGATCGTTCGTCTCTATTCGAACATCGAAATGAACATGAACTCTGTTGAGAGATTGCAGGAGTATTTGGTCGTGGACCAGGAGCCACCAGCAACAATTCCTGAGACTGAGCCAAGGGCCTCATGGCCAGAAAAGGGTGAGATTCAGGTGGATGACGTGTCCTTGAGATACTCTCCGGAATTGCCTAGAGTGATCAAGAACGTGACGTTCCATGTGAAGCCTTGCCACAAGATTGGTATTGTGGGTAGAACTGGTGCCGGAAAATCCACTATCATCACCGCATTTTTCAGATTCTTGGACCCTGAAACTGGCTCAATTTTCATTGACGGCATTGATATCTCCAAGATCGGCTTGCGCAATTTGCGTCAAGCTCTTACAATTATTCCACAAGATCCAACGTTGTTCACCGGAACTATCCGAACCAACTTGGACCCATTCAACGAGTACAACGATGAACAGATTTTCGAAGCTTTAACTAGAGTCAACTTGATTGCACCAGGTGAAAGAGAAGCACCTTCCCAGACAGGTGATAATCAAAACAAGTTCTTGGACATCGAGTCCACCATTACTGAAGGAGGAAACAACTTGTCCCAGGGCCAGAGACAATTGATGTGCCTTGCTAGATCGTTGCTCAAGAGTCCAAAGGTTATTTTGCTAGATGAAGCTACTGCTTCCATCGACTACAAGTCTGATGCCATGATCCAGCAGACCATCAGAGACGAGTTTTCCAACTCCACCATCTTGACCATTGCTCACAGATTGAGATCAATTATCGATTATGATAAGATTTTGGTCATGGATGCCGGCCGGGTCGTTGAGTATGATGATCCATATGTGTTGATCGCGAACAAGGAGACGTTGTTCTACAGCATGTGTGAGAACAGTGGAGAATTAGAAGCTCTCACGAAGCTAGCCAAGGAGTCGTATGTGATGAAGAAAAACAACTCCAAGTGAGAGAATTGCATTTCATATGTTGTGTCCACACAAGCATAATTATATTTCTGAATAGTTTTCACCACTGTAGCACTGGCCATATGTGGATATTTTCGCAGCACGGCAAGTTTCAGTACATATCCGCCATTTGTTTCCCTGCACACCCCTTATCAGCCACAACTACTACGTTTCGTCAGGAGATTTCATACGGCTCCCCTCCACATTTTTCTCTTCAATCATGTCTTATAAAATGACCGTAGATGCTGTTTCAATTCATAGTGCGTCGGAACTGGATCTGACGCACTCGGCATCAATCATTCCAGGGGATCCGGGCCGGATCACCTACCTTCAAGAACCTGAGGATGCTCCACAGGGTCGCCATTTGGGGCTATTCTCCTCGATCATATTGTTCGTGAGTAGAATCCTCGGATCAGGATTTTTAGCAAATGCCAGCGGAATGTACATCGAATGCGGACAATCTCCATTTTTTTTCATTCTCTCATGGATTGTGGCTTCATTGTTAGCATATTCAGGACTCTATGTGTTTCTTGAGTTGGGGTCATTGATTCCACGTTCAGGCGGCACGAAAGTGTTCCTTGAGTACATTTATGACAGACCATACATGTTTACCAGTGTGGTATTCTCGCTTTATTCGATCATGTTTGGCTTCACTCTTCTGAACCTCTTCGTTTTTGGTGAGTACTTCTTGCATGCTTTGGATATTGAGCCAACTGACTTCAGAACAAGAGCCACTGGTTTGACTTTCTTGTATATTACTTGTGCCATTCACGGGTTGAGTGTGCACCACGGTGTCAGAGTGCAGAATTTCGTTGGCGCTTTGAAGTTGGTTTTGGCGTTCGTGATTGTGGTGACTTGTTCGTATGCCATTCTTCTCCCATCTTCAGTTACTCATATCGAGAACCATTTACCAATGGAGACTTTCTTCCCAGTTAAAACTACCATTACGGTAACGTCGTTCTCAAACGCAGTGATAAGAGGAACTTTCGCATACGGAGGTTGGAACTCCATTCATACAGTTAGCAACGAGATTAAAGATCCCGTTCGTACTCTCAAGATTGCTGGTCCGGTATCCTTGACAATCATTACTGTCACATACCTAGCAATTAATTTGGCATACTTGGTGGTAATTCCTGGCGAGGATATCGTCAACAGCGGGCAGCTAGTTGGGTCTCTTCTCTTTGAGCGTATGTTTGGATATCACATTGGAAGACAGCTTCTTACCATGTCTGCTGCTCTTTGTGCTGGCGGCAACGTGTTTGTTGTCATGTACACCATTTCTCGTATTAGTCAGGAAGTGTTTCGGGAAGGATACCTACCTTTTTCCCTGTTCATGGCATCCAATTGGCCAAGAGATGCACCTCTTCCCACCCTCCTCTTGAGTTGTGCCCTTTCCACCTTGGTCATTGTGGGTTGTCCAGATGGAGATGTGTACAGCTATGTGGTGAGTTTGGAAAGCTATCCACAACAAATATTTATTGGCCTCTGTGGTCTTGGAATCTTCATCATCCACAAAAGACACCCTGGAATCACGGCACCAATTAAGTCGCCGCTCGTTGGAACTATCATGGTGATCATCATCTCGAGTTATCTCGTTATTACCCCTTTAATTGGCAAGAATCCGAACCCACCAGGTATGGAGTCGTGGATCCCATACACTTACCTCGGATTATTCTGCTTGTCTCTTTGTGTTTTTTACTGGACATGTATGTTCAAAATTGGGCCATATTTCGGCAAGTACGATCTAGTTGCTGAGGAGTTGCAACATAAGGACGGCTTAACGTACAAGTCATGGCAGAAGGTACATGTTCCACGGTTTTAGCAGGTTTATACAATGATAGAGCTCATTCAGTGACATCCGGGAGGGACTGTAGTAGCGAATCAACACGTTTCACCAAGCGTAGAAAACTTCTGCTCTTCATTACGCGGCACAATTTTAGAGCCAAGTGGTTGTCGCTGAGATCATGGATGGAGTCGTCATTGGAATGTATGACTTCTTTGATAGCTCCGGCGATTTTTGCCTCGAATTTGCTTCCTGATGCAGATTTTCGATTTCTCTTTCGGGATCGTCTCTTGGAATTTAGAAAGGAGCTGTCAGCCATAGCATTTCCAATCTCCTGTTCTGTAATAGCTTGAGAGTTGCAGGCATTTTGGACAACCTTTGAAATCCTTGGCTCCGGTGAAATTATGGAAGTTTGGGTATCATTGTATTCAATTTGGGTTGATTGAAACATTGTGTCTTGTTGTGAGTATTGGGTTCTATCATCATTTGCCATTTCTGCAGCATTTAATAGAAGTGAAACAGGGTCAGTGTAGCTTGGGTAGGTAAGCAAATCTCGCAGGAACTGATGCTGCTGCGAGAGGTTGCGTTGGTCACTTTGGTTGACCAGCATTGAGGTTATGGCTTCGGAGAACTCGGCTAATAAGCGGGAAGCAAGAATAGACTGACTATGAGCCTCTGTAGCATTTTCAGTCAATGCGGATTTCGGTTGGCTTAGATGGGTTGACATTCCAGTTGGGTGGGTCAACGGCTCAAAACGCTGGCTAGAAGATAAGGATTGGCTCAATGGTGTGATGGTTGGAACACTTTGGCTCATTGAAGTTGAAACAGGAATATTTTGGCTCAAAGACCTGTCCAAAGACCTAGTAGATGACAAGTTTTGGCTCAATGATCTTGCAAGCGGCATGGTTAGGCTCAAAGGTTTAGCAAGTGGCTGGCTCATGAAATTAGACGATGGTTGATCAAAAATAGAAGCCGATTGGCCCCCTGACATTGGCTGGCTCATCGAAAATGTTCCTGTTGTGGAACCAGTCACTGGATGACTCGGCGGCAAAACTGCTGAAAGTTGAGAGCCTTCCATTTGAGAATTTGCGTTTTCAGCAAATGCTCCCTGGACATTAATTCCCAACCATTGGCGAACTTTATTTGCAAACATGTTAAAATTTCCCTCCGACTCAAACGTGAGCTGGAGGCGTTTCTTTACAGTTTCGCCATCAAACACCTTGATGCCCACAATCGGAGTTTTGATGAGAAATCTCACATTCGTAGAAGTTAGAAAAGTATTATCCTAAATTTTAGTATAGGTGAACGCTGAGATCAAGTTTTCTTGTCATACTATTGATCGGCCCTGAGATAAAACCGTTAGAGAGACGCCAGGGGAACTTTTGGTACACCGAAGCTTTAATCCCAGGCGGTAATGGGTCCAATCTTTGTTTGGGATTGTGAGTTGGGAGGCTCTTGCGATTGCGAATTCGGTGACTTCGGCCATGGGGAATTTACAGGGATTTTATAGTTTTTTGGAGTTTTTTGGTGAATTTTGAAGAAGAATTGTAGTTGATTTTTGTGCGGAAGTGGCTGCAAAAAGGAACCATAGATAATTGCGCGGGAATATGAATTTGCGCGGAATTGTTTTTGTGATTTGCGATGAAAAAAGTGATTTGCGAGGAAAGCAATCGATTTCCTACAGGGTAAGTGAGCTTTGAACGAGAATTTGCAAATTGAAGCTTTGGTTGTGTGGTGTCATAGGCAGTTTTGTGGTATCGGAAGCAGAAAAAGTTGATTGATACGTTTCTGTAATTGTTTCTACTTTTATGATTCTTTCTGTTTTTCAAACTCTATATCCAACCTGTGCATGCCTATGGTGGACTGGAAATTAAGTCCATCTCTGTGATAGTTTCACTAATAGACTCAATACCAAAATCTATTCTTCTAAATACAAATAGATAGGACCCCAAGAGCGTTGATATGTTACAATTTATTACAACTGTATGTCTTCTGTCGATCTACAATTTCCGGGCTCTCAAATTGAACTCTTGAAGCTCCTGCTTGTCAAAAGTCCCAGAAAGCATGTAGAGGGAAGGAGGCAACTCAAGATCCTTGATATTAAGTTCACCCCTTCTCAAATATAAGGTAAGATATCTCAAGTTCTCAGGAAATTGTGGGGTAGTCCGTGGATTGAAACCTTCAATCTTTAAATCAACGATACTATCAGGGTACTCCTTCACTTTGCAATTTGTGTATAGGTCTCTCACTCCATGAGGAACTTCAAAATCCCAAAACACATTATAGCATCTGATTATGAGTGACTTTACCAAAGGGGGAACTCGGCCACAAAAGTTATACAACTCCATGCGCTCCAAATCTGGAAGGTTGAGGTTCAGCTCGAACCTGAAATCGTAGCAGCACCCTAGCTTTAGGGTGCGCAAAGTAGAGGGGAACTGGAATCTGAGTTTGCCTTCGGTACGGAAATCGTTATCGGCGTACCAATTTTTCAAATCGTCATTGTTTAGGAAAGTATATTCAAGGTGCTCTAATTTTGAAGGAAACTGGGTGAGACGAGCCATTGTCTGGATCTTTAATATCTTCAAACCTTGAGGTAATGACAGATATTGGATACCCTTGATATCTAAGTACTCCAATGATTCTGGAAGACTTGCGCAGGCGATATATGTTCCATCTTCAGCTACAAAGCTGACATTCAATGTAAGCTCTTTTAGATGATGGGGGAACTCAATATGCTCAATTAGATCCCTTTGATGGATTTGCAATTCGAAACCTTTAAGGATTTGCAAAGTGAGATTTTCAAGTTCACTGGGAAATTGAACACTTTTCGGAGAGCCGAGGTTTCTGCATCTCAAGAGCAATGTCTTCAAAGTCGATGGAAACCTAATGTCTTCTCCGGAAACTTTTCTGAAATCAAAGTAGTCAAGTTTCAACTCGACTAGTCCCTCGGGAAAGTGGAATTCTCTGAGATGCATGTTTTCAGCCCGGAGTCCTAACTTTTTAAGGGCCGGAAAGAGTTTCCTCCACTGGTATTCTCCATCAGTTTCGCCAAGACACAATATCTCAAAGTGTATTGGAAGGTCTTCTTCATCTCCATCGAAAAAGTCGCTTTCACGCAACTCCAAAGATTGCAAGTTCGGCATTTGCATAATGATGCTTTGGTAACTCTCATCAATGGCCAAGCTGGTCAAATTGGACGAGAAGGGTGGCAACAGATCTGGAAGGCTTGTTTCTAGAACCTTCAATGTAACCAAATTATCTACCAGGCATAGAGAAGCAAACTTAGATAATTGTGCCAAGCGCCCGAAGAATGTCAATCTAGGGATTTTTGAGAAGTAGCCAGGATGTTCCTCAACAACTTCAATATACCATGGATACAGAAAACTGCCTTCTCTAATCTCTATGTGTTGTATGGGGACATTTCGTCGGGCTATTCTCCGCAACTCATCTTGGTCCACAATGTAGTTCTTAGGCATTGGGTCGGAGTGTTCCCAAAACCGGTCGCCGAGACATTCGACAACAACGTTCTCGTACATCCTCCTTACAAGAAGTGGCTGTAGTAGCTCATTGTCGGGTAAGCGATTATGAATATACTCAATGTCAATTTGAGGCACATTGGTCAAAATTTCCAGGATGATCTCAGTCGGAAACCGTAAAGTCATTATATTTTGCGGGATGGTTTGAAAATGATGTATCAGGATTCTTTCAAGAATACGCAGACTATAATTGAAAAATTCAGAGCAATAGACTTCTGGAGTAATCGGGAAGCATTTAAGTAATAGAACTCCCAAACTAAAATTGCCCTCTCTATTCTTTCCATTTTTCGCAGCCGTCCGTCCCCCTTGCCACAGAAATATTACATAACCCATGCAATAGATGCACTATTCCAAAGATAGTCACTATTCGTAAAACCTAGAGAAAAAGGCTACTAGGTTGGGAAAACTACAGGTGCCCATGACATCAGAAGGGAACAGGAAGCATCATGAGGGATCCGATGACTTCAGAACAACTAGGTGACGATTCCAAGGAAGAGCTAGTGAAATGAACATTAGCAACCAATATCAATTGTGCAGAATCTCTTCGAATTTCACTCCTCAAGAATGCACGTTTTCGTTAGGATCCAGAGACGATTTGCGAGCTTTCCAATTGAAATCCTGACGTTTCTGTTTGTCAAGCATCCCAGAAAGCTTGTAAAAGGAAGGAGGTAACTCAAGAACTTTGAAATGAGCCATTCCCTGCTCAGATTTAAGGTAAGAAATCTCAAGTTCTTGGGGAAATTGAGGGGCCGTTCGTGGATGGAACTCTAAATCTAGGAGACTATCAGAATATTCTTTTAAATTGAATTGTGTCCGGAGTTCTCTCACGCCATAAGGCACCATAAAATCTTCAAGCTCTAACTCACTCTTGGACTTCACAAATAATGACCTTACCGAAGTGGAAATTTGCAATCTTAACCTGTTCATGCACAATCAGTACCAATGCATACAATTATTCTTAATCAGGATTTCAAATCTAGCTGCCTTCGACCATTCTAATTTTCGTCACTATTTCAATATTTTCCTCCAGGCCCTCTGCATCTCGTCGTAAAGTATCTCACCTCGCTTCTGAAATGTGCTCCAATGCAATCAACCAAATCCACCCCAAAACCAGATAATCAGAAGACCAAGTAATGACCTCATCAAATCTGAGAAATCACCATGCAATCTTCTCCTCAATCTACTTTAAATCTTACACACTTAACTCTGGACCTTCCCACAAGAACTCATCCTCCTAGTCTACTCTCAGATTTACACTACACCACACTTCCATCGTTCTGTATTAATGCACAACTAATCCTGGGTCTTCTGGGTACCTCTCAACAAACCAGTTCTTCTAGCAGCAATCAAACCAGCCTTTTGACCTGGAACAGCACCTCTGGAAATGGTAGAAGCCTTACCAATGTGCTGGTGGTTACCACCACCGTGAGGGTGATCAACTGGGTTCATAGCCACACCTCTGGTTCTTGGCCACGAGTGTCTCTTGACCTTGTACTTGTGGAAAGCTCTACCAGCCTTCAACAATGGCTTGTCGATTCTTCCACCACCGGCAACAACACCAATGACACCTCTGGCATCGGAAGAGATAACCTTCTTGGCACCAGATGGCAACTTGACTCTGGTCTTGCCCTCATCTGGGTTGTGTCCGATGATGATGACGTAGTTACCAGAGGTTCTACCCAAAGCACCTCTGTCACCAGCCTTCTCCTCAACGTTGGACACAATGGTACCCTCAGGACAAGAACCCAAAGGCAACACGTTACCGACGTTCAAAGAAGCCTTCTTACCACAGTAGACAAACTGACCGGTGTAAACACCTTCGTTGGCAATGAAGATCTCCTCTCTCATCTTGTATCTGTATGGGTCTCTGAAGGCAACCTTGGCCAATGGAGCACCTCTACCTGGGTCGTGGATGATCTGCTTGACGACACCGCGGATGTAACCGTGACGTTCAGCATAGTCCAAGGTTCTCAACTTGGCTGCACCTTTTCTCAATCTGGTGTTAGCGGTGAAGATGGAGCCAGCACCCTTTCTCTGGTTACGAATAACTCTACCTGGAGAAGTTAGTATGGGGATTAGGAGGGCGATGATGCCGATTTCTGTCGAATTTGTGGTCGAAAATGGAAATGATGGAATTTAGTGAGACACATTGGTTTGGGAGGGAGCGCATGGCTAAATTTGGGAAATTTCGGATATTCTTGGTGGCCAGTGGCGTCGGAGTAGTCTAACATAGTAAAATACGATTCTTGGAGTGACATGGACCGGATTATATGGGAGTAGGAATGGATTCGATGGTGAAAATTGAACTTGCAATAAAACGGCGAAAATGGGTCATTTTGAATCGGGACAAGGAGGTACAGATTGTTTCATCATTATCAAGCACGGAATAATCGACAAATATAAGACACGGCGGGGGCGTACATACCCATTTTGTGTTGGTTTCAGCTAAGGAAGTATTCAAAATTAAAGAGAGAAATTTTCACTGGGTAAGAGTGCGGTGTATCACGTGGTGTTGGTCACATGATGGTGGGCATTTGTTACTTGACACTGGGTGATAGAGGATATGATCCTGCATTTTATTCACATCACGTGCCGAGGTTCAGGGCTAGGGCTTGCGTCAATGCTATCAACTTTTATTTATCTAGGAACCATTTTCAGTATCAATTTTTGCAACCGTGGGGTCAGCATCTGGTGCTCCGTCTCCATTAGACTTCTTCTCGGATTCTTGACCCTCGGAACCTTCGGCAGTCACTTCCGGTACCACTCTGTCAACGGCAATCTCCACAATGATTTTGCGGCCATTCAACTCGTAACCATTGAACTGCTCAATGGCCTTCAATTGCAACTCCTGGCTCGGGAATTTCGCAAACGCAATTCCCTTGTTGAAAAGTGGACGCTGCTGTGCCTGGAACCGCTTCAACAAGTGGTAAGAGATTCTTCGAGGAGGAATGTGGACCCATTTTGGAGTCAACTCCTTGAACAAGCTGTTCAACGCCTTGACGTTGGTTTTGTAGTCCAAGTTGGTGATGAACACTGTGTCCTTGGACTTGTTACCCGCCGGCGTCTTGGAGGCGTCGGGAGTCTTCTTTGCAGACGACTCTTTGCGGGGTTTTGTGGGGGCAGTTTCGGCGGCTACATCACCCCCTTCAGCGGCTTTAGAGTCACCGGCAGAATCCTCAGGGGTTTTCTTATCGCCGGAAGCGTTAGCTTCTGTTGATCCCTTGGGTTTGGCCTCGTCTTTCTTCTTTTTATCGGCCTTCGCCCTCAATTCCTTCTGCTTGGCGAAATACGCCTCGGTTTTCTTCTTCTTCTCGTCTCCAGTGACAGGAGGCACCGCCTTTTTGGCATGGATGTGGCGGCTCTTGAATTCCTTGCCGTTGTACTCCTCAATGGCCCGATCGGCCTCCTCTTTGGAGTCAAACAGCACAAACGCAAACCCTAGGCGCTTGACGAAGGTCTTCTTCCCGCGGGTGATTGTTTTGGAGGGGATCTCCACCGAGGTTACCTTCAATGCGCCGAAAAAGTCCTTGAGCTCGTCCTCAGTGGCGGTAAAGTCCACGTTGCCCAAGTAAATTCTCTCTTCGATTACGGTACTTTCAGACATGACAACAAGAGGTAATGCTTCAATGGACAGAACCAATGGTGCGTGAGTATTTGATGCTTAGTCAGCTACAATAATTCCCACTGGATTGGTGTGGGGAGATAGTTGGTGGAAAGTAGAAGATGATGAATGACTTCAACTTCCACCATTGGGAAAGTGGTGAGGTTTTCTGCAGGAAATCACGAGACGGGTAGGGAAATGGAGAGGAGGGAAACTGGGGGGAAGAGAAATTGGGGAACAATGAAATGTGGAGGTGAGGCAGCGAGGAATTGATGGAGCAATAGAAGTTTGCATTGGAATTGTCAGGAAAGGAATAAAAGTTTATGGGTTGGCAGAATTGGATGCCACGGCAATTGAGAAGTTCACGATACAGGAAGAGAATACCAGAGTGGATTCCTTACGGATTGGTCCATCATTAGTGGCCCGGAATGTTCGGTTGGTGAAATACATCGAGGTACTGAGAGGAATTACAAAGAGTGTGCAATTGATTATTGGGGTTTGTGAAGTGGATTAATACGGGCATGTTTATTGGGATATCTGGGGTAATAATGAAGAGGTGCGGAGGAAGACAAAGTCAAGGTAATGTAGAGTGTAGAGAGTCCAACAAGAATCTATAAATGATATTTTCAAGGGTTGTGCTGATAGGTAAGTAGAGAGTAGGAAAAAGAAGCAAGACGAAGTGAGGCGAAGTAAGTCGAAGTGAGGAGAAGTAAGTCGAAGTGAGGCGATGTAGGACAAAGTGAGATGACAATATAATAGGAGGAAGTTATTGCAAAAACAGAAAGGTTTAGGTAAAATTAACGTAGCAGAACGAGAGGATCGGAAAGAATAAGAAGAATTGGAAGCATTGCGGTAGTGAGGGTCAGAAAAGCATCATAGTTTCCAGAGTAGAATGAGAAGTATGAAGGTGGAATGGTGAGAAAGAGTAGATTAACATGAGAAACATTGGGGGACAAAGAGTAGAATGGATAAAATAACCATCTTGAAAGGATCTAAAGTAGAAAGAGAAAGGCGGAAAGAGCAGAAAGATGCGAGAGATGTGAAAGAGTAGAACGTGGACAATGAGTATAAGCGGTAGAATTAGTAGATTCACTAGATTCACTAGATTCACTAGATTCACTAGATTCACTAGATTCACTAGATTCACTAGACTATGCCCAACGAGAACCGAGCAGATTGAGTACAATGACCAGAATAACTACTAATATTAAAATATTTGTTTCAGCAAACCTTCGCAATCGAAACCCTGAAGTACATTCCCGTTTCCATCCACCCTACTATCCCTCTTCAACATATGTATTAAATAGTAATCTATTTGGATGCAGTTATTTTAATTTGTAGAACAATTTTGGAGCAGCACAGTCGTTGACGCAGTGCTGAAGGTGGAAGAACTCCTCCACGCAATCCTCTTTGTATGCCTTGTGTGCGTAGCCCTCTTCCTCCATCTCAGCAGTAACTCTCTCCACACACTCGTGGAAGTGGTGCACGTGTGGAGCACAGGCGGCGGTCTTGGTACATTCTTCCTTCAATTCGTCAAAGGGGTCTGCGGCCTCCTCTTCGTCCTCGTCGTCTTCATCTTCTTCATCTTCATCTTCTTCCTCTTCTTCGTCCTCTTGGGCCTCAACCTCTTCGGCTTCGGTCACCTCTTCCTGTTCCTCTGGGGTCTCGACTTCTGGCTGTTATGTTAGTAAATTGGAAACGGTGCAAACTGGAGAAATTCCATCATTCTAGTGAGCGAAGTGGTGAGTTTCGGAATTAGGCGACTGGGGACGGACTTGGGCCACTTCATATGGACTTTGTACGGCTCTTGTATGGCGATTTTGGCGAAAACTGTCAACAAATCTGCAATACTCTCTATTGTCGTTCATATCCAGTGAATCTCTCGGATAAAGTCATTTTCAATATCTGACGATCGATGCTTTCGCTTCTGCTCACTATCAAATTGCCAAATTCTTGTTGGTGGTACATACCTCCTCAGCGTAAGCCACGGGAAATGCGGATTCGATCAAGTCTTTCAAAAAGGACATTCTGTCTCGATAGCTTCTAAAGCTTTAGGCTTCTTTGTTAAGTGCGCTAGGTTATTGGAAAACGGCCCATGCAGGGTGTAAATCGTGCGACTGGCGATTGGTCAATTTGGCTGGGGGTTACCCGGCCACTGAACAGTTTCCTGGTGTACGGGTTTGAAGAATATATCCATCAAATGAAGCTGAGAGACAGAGGCGATCGGATAAGTAGATGAGTATGTGATGGGTCATATTGTTTTGGGTCTGGTTCGCATATTTGTGTTCACTGTAGGTGTTATTCTTTGCTCCAATCATCATCTGTTGATATCTATTACTCGTGTGCAGGGTTGAGACATGTGTAATGGCTATGAAATAGTACATCGATTTTTCTTTTTTATTTAATTTCATTTGATTTTAATTTTTGCTTGATCTTGTTTGATCTTCTTTGATCTTGTTTGATTTTTTTTTGGATTCTGTCGAAAATTCGGTCATGTACTTGGTATATTCTAGTTGTCTACTGACCCAATAGAATCCTCGAAGTTACAAATGGAGATATTACTACTAATCAACCAAATCTACTGAATCCAAATCAACGGAGCCTGCAATCCTATGGTTTAGAGCTCTTTCTTGAACGTTTGCTATAGGATTTGGAATTTGTAAGTGTAGCCCCAACTCGTGGACATTTACTTCCAAGGAACGCTAGGCCACGCAACCACCTTGGCCGTAGAAGCTATAAAACAAAGCTATGAATAAAATAACATTTCAAAGTAGTTCATTTCAATTTTCTCGGCCGAACCACACTCCGCTATTTTTGCCATAGGTAGGAAATCTCTGCCGATTAAATAAAATCGAAAGAAGATGAGATGAATCAATGATTGCAAATTATGCTTCTCTCTAATCATCTGGCTAGTGGCCAGAATTAACAACACAGTGGAATATAAATTTTCATATCCTTACCTAGATTCATTTTCAACCGTCATGTTCAGTCCAATTGCAGCATCAAGATAAGCTGCTACAATGTAGAAGTTCTAACAGTGTGGACATTTCCAATCCATTTACTGTTACGGGAAGAAGACTATTGCTAGGATAGATTCTCCTTTAGATGCCATTTATATTCTGGACTAACAAACATCATCTTCGTTCATTTCGTTCAGATCTACTGTCCATTGCTGTTCAATGATGATTAAAAGTGATTATTGTATTGGTGGCAGACTGGCGACTATTGCGCTTGCTGAACCTTACAGTCCCTGATATGATGTAACTATCGGCTAGTCTTCTGGAGAAACTCTCCTGTTTTGATCCTAGGCTCCATCTTTCTACAATCATTCATGATTCATTTGAAAATCGTCAAAAGTATTCCAGCACTCTTGTTACTTTCAATGATTCGATCCCGAGTATTTTTGGATAATAGTTCTCTTCCAGAATTGACATCCACAGGTTTCCTCAGCACAATCTACTTCGACTCAGCTATTCCATTCTCCACAGCTCGTAGAGCATATTTCGGGCTCGACTCCAACGGTAGTATGTCAGAGGCTTCTCAAGAGCACTCTTAGTATTCGCTTAGCAAGCAGAAATAACTGATTAAAGCAACTCCCAAATGAGGAATTTTAATACATCAGTAATGGGAAACTCTTAGCAGAAGATCGCCAAAGGTGAACAAGAGTAATCTGGTCCTCCACCTTGCCCATTCTTATCCGTTCTTGTTCTAGTCCATTAAGTTCGTATTCTCTAGGAATCGCTTTCCAGGCTCATCACCACCCCTGCTTAAACTGAAGTAGATATTCGGTTACTTCCTCCTTTGCTACTACCAAGTCCATCATCTAATCCTCATCGAGTTTGTAGTAATTTCTTTCTCTTTCTTTGGCATTTCTCAACTTGATTAGACACTGGAATTCAACCGAAGCACATCACATTTAGCTCATAAATAGTCTGTAGATATTCACTGGAATCTACATCATCTTGCTTGTATTGGACCTCCCAAATAACTATCGTGGGATCTCATGATCGGCTCCGTACTTACTAGACTAATTAGAATCCAATATAAACTTCTCTAGGCTACCAGATCGATACTAGATTTCACACATGATCCATACTAGATTATATTCTATTTCTCGCCGAATTCTATGCTCGATCTCACCTTAGTCCTATTTTATCATACTCATTCCGATCTAATATGAGCCACTAAACACCTACTGTGGCCACTACGGCTGTCCACCCGCAGATTTTCTTGCTCGATCAAGTAACATCCTACAGTCACATCCTACAATAATTCAACACAATCAGTGATATTAGTTACATGCTTAAGCAGAGGCTGGAGCAACATCCATCTTCTTGGCCTGCTTGGCCTTCTTGTCGTTGTGCTTGGCACCCATGATACCTCCACCCCAGTGCTTTCTAGACTCCTCGTACTTCTCGATGTAGTTGGCGTTGATGGTAGAAACCAACTTGGCCAACTCAGCCTCGTCCTCAGCAGCAACCTCGGTCAAAGCAGCAACAGAGGAAGTCTTCTTGTGGACCAAAGTACCCAATCTAGCCTTACCCTTGACAATGGCGTATGGAACACCCATCTTTCTGCACAAAGCTGGCAAGAAAATCACCAACTCAATTGGGTCAACGTCGTTGGCAATCAAAACCAACTTGGCCTTCTTGTTCTCAATAAGAGCAACAACGTGGTTCAAACCGTACTTGACAACAACTGGCTTGGCAGAAACGTCGAAGGCCTTCTTGCCCTCAGCGATAGCAGCAGCCTCGGTGGTCAATCTCTCCTTCTTCTCAGCAGCGGTTTCTGGTCTGTACTTGTTGAACAACTTGATGGCCTGGGTGGCGGTGTTCTTGTCCAAAACGTTCTGGAACTGAGCAATAGCAGGAGGGACCTTCAATCTCATGGACAAGATCTTCTTTTGTCTCTGCAATCTCACGTACTGAGGCCACTTGACGAATCTGGACAAGTTTCTCTTTGGCTGGATGGCCTGGCCAATACCGTAGTTCTTCTTGGTCTCATCGATGAGAGGGTTGACTGGGGTCTTGGAAGCTGGGGCCTTAGTGGCCAATGGAGCTGGAGCGACTTTCTTTCCTGGAGCCATTTTTGGAGTTAAGGTGCTGGTAGAATTTTTCAGGAATTTTTTTTTGATGAGAGAGCGAATGGAGTGAAAAGGTGTACGGATGTTAAAGGTGTACGGATGTGCGACTTTTTTTGACTCTCGTGATGCCGGCGACTTTGGTGTACGGGTGTTGCTGTTAGTATGCACGCATTGTTCACGTGACTCTTGTGACTGCTTGTTTTGTGTCACTGATCTCCTGCAAGATCCGATTGTCATCTCCGCTACGGCTGATTCCGCTATGTGGTTGCTATCTCGCATTCCGCTACATCAATCTCATTGTTTCTATAATTATCCCAAAAAATACTAAAAGAACTGAACTAGTTGCATGTCCACCGCTTGTTACACCATCCCTTGATGGTGTACTGAGTGGGGGTCACGCACCCTGTGGGTGAATTACTGGCAAGCGGTTTACTGGTCGCCAACACTCCCGCGGGCCGGAGCGACGTCCGGTGTGTGGCCCATGGAATATA
Organism: Sungouiella middelhoveniana; assembly: GCA_030557965.1. Classification (NCBI taxonomy): domain Eukaryota; kingdom Fungi; phylum Ascomycota; class Pichiomycetes; order Serinales; family Metschnikowiaceae; genus Sungouiella; species Sungouiella middelhoveniana. The sequence goes on along the minus strand of JANIJQ010000013.1, from coordinate 41,709 downwards.
CTTGCCGTTTTTGGAAACAACCGACGACCCGCCGCACAGGCGTCCGTCTTCGCCTATGTAGGCATAGGTGGAGTAATCGATCGTGCCTAATGGATGTGCGTCAGAACGAGGAGGCAAAATGACAGAATCCCAAAGCTTCTCACGAGAAATGTTGGAGATTGTCGTGAGCCCGTACCGATTATCGAACGAGCGAAGTGCAGGATCCTGGACTAATTGCTCAACCTCGTCTGGTAGCGCCGTAGACGGAAGCATCCGGTTCTCTCTGGCGCGAAGATCCAATGCGTAGTACTTAAGAAAGTCGCAATTGATACGGTAGTCCCGGTTCCTCACTTTGCTGTACCGCACCTCCATGCTGGCCGGTTGCGGCATCCGTGTGGCAAAGGTGTCGAGCTCGCGCCCCATACTGTAGTTAGAATTGCCGCTGGCCGGGTCGTAGTTGGGGCCAGTTCCATCGCGATTGACTTCCGGAAATGGCGGTGGCGAAGGGTGGGCATCGTCGGTGCTACGAGGGGAAAATGGAATCATGGCAAACGTCACGATAGTCAACAGAAACGCTTGCCACCGCAGGGTGTGTGGTAGTAGATCCGGTTGGTGTTTCTGAGTAACATCTTGTTCCGGGGCTCCGCCAGTTCCCGCCACCAGTCTCCTTTCTTCGAATTTTCTCTTGTCGCACCGACTCTCCTCGTCGTGGCGCTTCATGAGCCCCAGAAGTTTGCTGTGGGAGGAGACGGTTCTAGGCTCTGAGTAGCGAGTAGTGACAAGTGGCGTCAGAACAACCGCCGGCGTCACACACGGCCGTTTTGTGGGGGCGCGTGACGAGAGCGGCAGCACCGAATAGCCGCCAGAATCTACTGAGGTCATGGAGATGATCGACTCGTTGTAGGAGCTATCAAGCACCGATTCCACGTCGGAGTCCCAGTAGTCGTCACGAGATGCATCGAGTGGGTGGGAAAAAGACGCTAGACGGGGCGAGTGTCTGATTCTGAACGACCTTCGCTTCGTTCTGGGGGGCATCATGATGGGGCCGACCATGGCGATTGTTGGGAAACAGGCAATCAGGAATCAAGCAAGTTGGGTCAGACCCACTAAAACAAAAAGGTTCACACGGGCACCAAAATGATGGGTGTGAGGTTGAGTTGCAACTTGAAATCAAGAAAAGCCAACTAAATGTTGAATAGTTTGTTCTGGCGGAATAATTGTGTTAAATATAAATCGGGAAACATCTATCGGGAAGCCGGTCAGGAATCGCACCGACGCCGCATGAGAATTCCGGTCTAGGAAAGATAGGAAATTCAACCCGGGGTGGGCACGTGACACGCACTAAAATTAAGTGCGCAATATCGGGGGCGGGCCAACATTCTATCGGGTGGTGTTGCGATTACAGTGCTGCCAGGGCATGCTAACCAGGTTCATAGAAGCCGCACTGATTTGGGGCTACGATGGCCAGTCGTGTAGCCATTGACGGAAGGAAATTCATCCCGGTTATTTGGAAACCGCCTGAGATGAACCAGTTTTTATTTTTTGTGCGCCATTTATTTTCCCTCGCGCCTTCTTCTACTTCTTTTCTCATCCCCGCGCGGAATCTGCCTTGTTCTTGGAGATTGTGTGTGGAAGCTTCTATTTGCCAAGACCTTGGTGGGGTAGGTGCAACCAACAAGGTCGATCCACGCCCCGTCCAAACATTGGACTTCCTACTCTGAGCCTACTGCGGATAACAGGATGATTGGCTCCTTTCAATGGGAATCTTTACGGCTGCCCGCGCCGCAGGAGGTGAAGGTTCTGTTTTGATGAAGACATAATAGGATGATGATCGGCATGACTAGCAAGTTCTTTTCAGGTATTCGGGTTTCTTAAGTTTTGCGGCATCGAAGCCGACAAGGCCAAAAATAGAACTTTCGATCATTTCTAAGTATGGGTCTGTTCTGCGGGTTTGACAACCAGTGCCAATTCGTAATCAAAATCATCCAACTCCATCGCCTGTTCACCCACCTGGCTGTAGCCAGGTTTGCGGACCCCGTAGTACTCGTCAAACAACTGGTCGATGTTTTCCAACTCGATTCCCTTAGTTTCTGGGTAGAAGTACATTACGGTCGCAACCGACATCACACAGCTAGAGGCAGGAAACAAATACATTACCCACCCGATTCTTTCCTGGAGAATTGGAGTGAGTTGCCCAACCACGTAATTCGCAAACCAGTTTGTGGCAGTTGAGAGCGAGACACCCTTCGATCTCACCGCCAATGGATACACTTCCGGTGGAATTAAAAACCCAATGGGGCCCCACGAGTATCCAAATGAAGCATTGTAGATAATCACCAAAAGCGCCACGAGCAGTGGTGTTGCCCGCACGTCTAGCCACATGACTAACGCAATTAGCCCCAAGCAGGTGCCCATGGATATGCCGCCACTAATCAAAATTGGTTTTCTACCCCAGCGGTCTGCCAAGAACCACGGCGGGATAGTACTGAGCAAGTAAATGGTAGCATTCACTCCAGTCATCAAGAGGGCCTTCGAATTGTTGAATCCAGCCTGTTCAAACACCAAAGGTGCATAGTAAGAAATTATGTTGATACCATTGAACTGGGCAAATGCTAGCGCAGAGCATGCAATGAAGATTCGGAGTCTATAGTGGCGGAACATGTGGCGCCAGGTGCGTTCGTGTTTGGGGGTCTTAACCCGCTCCTCCAAAATACTATTCTTAATGAGGAAGAATTCGTGGACAGCCTTCTCACGATCTGCATCGTCATCGTAAAGAAGACATAACACGTGGAACCCACGCTGGTCGTCGTCCACATCAAGTAGCCATCTGGGACTTTCAACAACGAAAAATCCTCCTATCAATAGAATCACCGCAAGAATTACCTGAATAAATAACGGCAACCTCCATGACAAATGTGCAGCAAACGATCTAGGATTGGTTTTGGCATCGCCAACGTTCTGGATGAAGTAGCAGAAATAATCCACCCAAACACTCAAGAAGTAACCTGCGATGTTACCCGTGAACTCTCCGCACACCAACTTACCTCTTTCCTCTGACGGAGAAATCTCACATTGGTACAGTGGCACTGTTGTAGAAAGAATACCCACCCCAAATCCACTGAACACCCGACCAACTCCAAACACCCATAGATTGGGCGCAAAACTCTGGAGAGTGCCTCCGACCATAAATATGACTGTTCCAAGCAATATTGTGCGTTTCCGGCCCATCAGGTCGGAGATCTTGGACACCATGAGCGAAGAAACCATCGCACCAATCTCCAAGATCGAAATCACCACACCGATCTCGGCGGCGGTGGGGTTATTGAAGTACAGATTGAACGTCACAAATGTCAAGATTCCCGAGCAAACTCCCTGCTCGTATCCAAATAATGAAACGAAGAGCGATACAAACGCCGACGTGAAGTACACGAGCTTCTGGCCCTTGAATCGTAGCTTGCTGGTGTATCGTTTGGCGTCGAAGTCAATGTGCTCATACAGGTTCCCAAAGTTATCTACGTGGGCTGACACCTCCAGAAGTGTCAGGCCCTGTCTGAGTCTGGCGTGTTGGGATTCATCAATAGCGTCCCAACCATCAAAGTCGTCGTCGTCTTCGTCCGCCACAACCCTATTCGTGGTGGAAGTATCACTACCTCTTTCATACTTAATGTTGCCGCCGGTGAACTGAATCGGGTCGTATTCATCCTCCGAATGGCTCTCGCCTGATGAATGGCTGTTTGTTGGTTTCTCAAAGAAACTATCAAGGTGTCCTAGATTGCTGCCCCGGCGTTTATCGCTCAGCATTATGGTGGAGGCATGTGACTGCTGAAGTGAGCCTATATCCGTGTCGGGCGCCGTGTCTAGCTTGCGGTAGTCGCCCATTCTTAGTTAATAGCAAGAAGAACTGCGTGTTTGATTGTAGGCAGAATGAGATCTAGGCCGAATGAGAGAGTGAATGTGCATTACGTCATGCAGGGTTCTGTGCGCCAGTATTTAGGCTGCAAATGCCGGTCCATCGTAAGTTCATGAAGACGGCGTTTGCTGCAGCAAAATTAAAATATACGGGGCTAAATCGTTGAGGGTTATCATCCTTACATAATGGTACTTGGTGCACTGATGCATAATGATGTGCTCTTGATATTCATATTTGTAAAAGCCACGCGCCTATGATATGCTTGCTCTAGCATTAATGAACTCGCCCGTCTTTGCTATGTTTGCAGTAGCCTTAACAATCTGGTTCCCCCATGAGCCTAAACTGTTTTTCTCTTGATGTAGCTTTCAATATAAAAGGCTGCAAACAACATGGTCAACGGTGTTAAGTAAGCCACATTGATCACTAACGGTAAGAGCTGGTCCGCAGAAGCAATACAGCTGGTGGTAGTATTATTGGTGAAGTCTTCATACATGATAAAGGCGTGGACAACGGCCAAGGAGCCGCCAATGACGAACTGAGAAATCTGCATGGAAGTCAACACTCTTTTGACAATGATAGGAACCCGGATCTTCAAGCACGCCAACGAGAAGTAAAAGTACATCAATGAGTGGATTAATGAGTTGAACACAACAAAGATCCAAATAGGTGGGCTCTGGTAGCGGATTCCAGACCACATGCACATCATGGCTCCCGCATGGTGGTAACTCTGCAAAAGGCTCAGTGGTCTGCCCTTCAACAAGATTATGACGCTGTCGAGAACCTCATAGAACTTCAGGATATAAAACCACCACCCGAATACGGTCAAGTTATGGTCCTGGGCGTTCTGCTGGAAAACGCCTTCCTCAACATCACAAACGGCGTAGACGAAGTTCATCAAGGTGGAGTCGGACTGCGTCTTGAGTTTCATCTTCAACATGTAACGGCCAAAGCTCGACAACATGCCGAAAAATGTCCACACAGAGTAGAAGCAGAGGAACACATTGTGCAAGAGGACAAACAACTTGAACAACGGATTCTTCGCAATGGCATATGGTGCCGGCCTCAATCTTTTCTGTTCTTTCAAAGTCAACTTCCCTGCGTCCTTTTCCAGGATCTCAGCATGCATGATTTGTCTTTTCAACACGATTGGGTTGATGAAGTGGACCAACGAGAAGTAGACAATGGCAATTGTCAATGGTGTGGAAACTTTCATCGAGGCATCGAACACTGCCGTCAATGTGGAGCACAGGAATGGTGAAGGTGGAGGAGGGGTGTCACCCTTGGGGAGCCCCCACTTAGAAGTGTCTGGAATTCCAAAAGCGAAGGACATAAATGAAAGTGGTGAACAATTAAGAAGGTCGATTCTGGTATTTAAGCGATGTCGGCATCTCGGACATAAGTTTGCACATGACGAAATTCCACCACGGAAAGTTGATTTTTCCGGGGGAACGTAGAGAAGATTTCAGGTTTCTAATATGCGATTTTCGTTTGGAGTATGGCGACGATATCTATGCATCTATACGGCCAGTGTTTCCGATATGAAATTGAGAGATCAAGAGGTAAAGCTGGATTCTGTTCTATTTGCCAAGGTTGGGCGGAATTTTGTTGGGTGCGAAATATCGCCATGGAAATGCGGAGTAGTGGAGGAAGTGGGATGGATCAGCATTCTGCACATCAAGGATATTTTTGCCTCAAAACCATCAGAGTTGCCGAATGTAGTATGCTCTCATGAGATGTGGGCAAGAAATGTGGAATCATAGATCAATGGTGAACATGGTGGGATTGAAAGCAAATGTAACAATTAAACCTTTATTGCATCATTATTGCATCTAACGGAAGACTCATATGACTCGTGGGCATGACTACGCATTTCTAATGACTGTTGGCAAATGACTACTGGCCAACAATTTTCCAATGGCAATGACTCAAAGAAGTGTGGGTTTGTAAAGTGAATCTTGAGACTGATTCTCATGCAATTGACTATATATGCTTACCATCCGGAATTGGGAATAGCTAATGATGGGAATGGGGTCTGTCCAATTATGGATCCTCCCTTCTTGCTGCCAACACTGGATTGGTTGGTAATGGCCTGCAAAGGCTGCTTTGTTAGCGACTTTGTAGGTGACTTTGTAGGTGATTTTGTAGGCGACCGCTTAGGTGACTGCAATGCTCCTGTTAGTGATTTGGCAGGAGACTTGTATTTGGATTTCGTAGGCGAATTGCTCTTTGCGGGAGAAATAGTGCCCATGGATGGAGAATAGACGTCTTTCTGTTGGCTAATTGGCTGAAATTCCATGTCTTGCTTGTCGAGAATCAAGAACCTCTTTTCTCGGAGATATGCGGTCAATTCCGACACTGCTCGGCGTAGGTTGTTGTCATCATACGAACTCAAAATGATCTGGTGGAATGAGCCAGCTTGCTGAACTGATACCATCAGACCAGCCACTACATTAGTGACTATCTCTGTGCCCAATAGGAGTTTGAACGGAATCATTACCTTCTCTCTGAATTCAACGTTGTGTTCGCTGACAAGCTTAACGAATTTCTCTGGACAGTAGGTCAATTGGAATTCATAAGATTTTGGAAGCATATCTGCGAGTTTCTGAGCACATTGCAAAACCTTGAGGTCGCTTCCCTTGATAGAAACGTTATGAGAGTTCAGCTGGAAATCTTGCAAGGACGTTGGGAAGTCAATGAAACTGTTGAACTCGGCCTCCAAGTCGCTGATAAAGCTGACATCAAAGTTCTGCTTCTTTGGAAGCAACAAGTAGTGGCTCTTGAGCAATGTGAAGTCCACGGTGTGAAATGTGGTAGTAATTCCATTCAGCGAGGGGCATTTGTTGTGGCAGCACTGGTTCACTAACTGGTCGAGCTCGTATTTGACAAACATGATATTCTTCAGGTTCTTCATGGGACATTTGATCAACACATTGTTATTTCTCCTGAACATATACAACAGCCTCTCCTTTTCGATATCGTCAGGCTTCCTCTTGGATAACTGAGAAGAACCAGAGAATTTAATGAACACGTTGTATTTCTTCATGATAGACTGGATGATCTGGCCTCCATTGCCAATGATACTCTTGTGGAAGAGCTCGGGAATGTGGAATTGCATCTCAGCAGGCAATTCCAACTCCACTAGGTTCATACTCTTGACAAGAAGATCAAAGATGGCCAGTACGTGTTTGTTCTTGCTACCTGTGCCAGCCCGGATGCTTGTGGTGATCAAGAAGTTGTAGTTGTTCAAGTACTTGAACTTTATGGTGGGAATGTTGCTCAATTGATTTAAGATCTTGATGATTTTTCCATTTTTCTTCCCGGCGAAGAATTCCTTGTGGTGATTTCCAAGCTCCATACTCAATACCATTTGGAAGTTTGAGTCCATTTCTTTCATGAAGTGGGAGAAGTACATGCTGGTTTGTAAGTCGGAGACCAACTCATCAAGCAAGATCTTCATTTCACTTTTGCTTCCCACGATGTTCATTCCATTGCCATTGTAAGTGAGCACGCAAGACTTTTTGAGATTGACAAGATTGATCAAATAGTACTCGAAGTCAACAGAGGTGGGGCCCTTCAGGAATTTGATATCCAAGCTATAAAATTGGGCGCTCAATCCAGCTATTTCCATGCTAGTTTCCCACACTGCATCCTTGCTCTGACCTTGAACGATGATTTTGTTGTTTCTGGCCTCTCCGAGACTAGGGATCTGGACAAAAGTTCCATGCTTGAGCATAGTACTCAAGACGTCATTCTGGTAGTACAATGAAATCAAGTCGAGTTTTTCCTTGGAAATCTCGATCTCTTGTGTGAATAATCTCGTTTCGGCGTTGGTGCGTGGGTCCACTGCTCCGACTAAGCTAGAAATGAGATTTTTTGTGAAAATGATCTCCGGAACGCTCTTGCTGGTGACCCAGATGGATGCGCAGTCGTTACTGTCGATTGTAGTTGAATGAGACATATTTGGCATGAGATATGGCAAATAGATGTTCACTCTCAGCTGGTGAGCGATCTCGGCGAAGTTGGCCAACTTGGAACCTCCCACACTGGGAACAAGGGACAACGGAATTTTAATCCGATCAGCAAAACATCCGTCAAGCATCGAGTCGATCAATACTCTTACCTCGGTCTCAGCAACGTTCAAGTTGTCAGTAGCTGCTAATACGAAAATGGAGGTATTGTTACTTCTTTGGGAAGGTCCATGGAAGTCAGTTTCGATGTTGTCGATAAGTAGTTCGACATTGCGTCTTTTGGCAATTTTGTCGAGTCTTTGGATAAACGATGAGTTGATTCGTTTGAGCATTGCTGGAGTCAACGGAATCTGCCTGAAATCCACCTGGTGATATGCCTTCAAGATCTCTGTGCGAGAGTTGTTAATGAAGTATTCATTTCCGTTGATGCTCACAGTGATGAGCTGATTATTGAGCTGAGGTTCTATGAGCTTGATGTGGTTTTCTTCGCCAATACCGTTGTGGTTCAACATCATGATGGTTTCTCTCAATTTTACCATGTTGTCGATGACACGCACGTCCAGCTGGTGCTTGCTCAATATGGAATAGGGGAATAATGTATGTGAACACTCGTCATGGTTCTGCCAGAGACCAGTATGAGAGTTGTGCAACCCCACCAGGGAGCTGAACAAGTATGAGTATTGAAATGTGAGGATGACGACGTTCAGATCCATGATTGACTCTGATTTGCAAAAGCCAGGCCGATGCTGGAGCGTGTGAGTCCAGGAATTTGAGAAGTTATATATGGATCGGCGGGGGCAATGGCTAGTGGGAATGGTTAGTAAAGAAGTCTATTAGGTTACTCTTTTAGGCGATTGCGAAAACAAGTTTGCGACCACATTTCCTGATGCGGCATTGATATTACAACTAATGCAGGCGGAATCTGCATGCGAGGTAGAAGGAAAATAGTCCACATACTGGGAACGGGAGAAACGAATGAGGGATTCAGGGAGAATGAAGCTTGGGTTCTTCAAACGTCATCGGAGACCTGGTTAGCAAACCTCTACAATGATTCCCATTTGGAGGTCACTCATGGCTTGGGCCATAAGATCATAGTATCATAGTATGTATGTATCGTAAATCTAGTCGGCTAATAGGATGGTCATCCCTCAAATTATAGCATTGAAAACAAGGCGGGGGATCGGCCAAGTAATTCATAGAGGTGTCAAAACTGAGTTCTGGTGCCAAAGCTAAAAATTACAAGCTGCGAAATCAGTTCCAAATCCCAATGCGATACAAGTTCAAGTTGGGACCATAGATTACCGATCATTGCCGAGTTCAAATGGTCACCTTCACGATACCAACGACAATCAATGACAGTTCCAACCATATTTGAGCCCCTAGGTATTCCCCCGCAACTAAATCCTTTTGGTATCCCAAACGTAGACCATCTGATCCCACCCTGTGGTAGCAGCCCATCCCGGCTCTCCCCAAAGACTGTAATCACATCCAATTACAAACTCACGATGGCGCGACATCACTCCCTTGCATCCTCCATTGCCCTTATTGAGGAAACGAGCTCTTTCATTGGACAGATCAATCCACACCCGCGAAGTCATGTCGTAAGACGTACTCATGAGCTCCTGGCCATTGTGAGGCGACCAAACTACCTTTCTAACAGCGAACTCGTGGCCCAATAGCTCATTGAGTGGAGTGGGCCCCCGGATATGGTAAGAAGGCATGGGCAGATGCAGATGGGGCGAATCGAGATTGGTAATCATACGCAAGTCCCAGATTCTCACCGATTTGTCGGTTCCGGCAGATGCCACAATAGTGGGCTTATACTTGTTCCAGTCGCACGATAGCGCCTCGAGTCCTCCGTGTGCTACGTAGTCCAACTGGAGAGGTTTGGGGGCTCGAATGTCCCAGATGTGAACATGAGAAGCTCCAGTGCAACTGATGATGGTGGAGGGGGAATGCGGCGAAAAGGTCGCATTGTAGATGCATCTGACGGTGTCGAAGTTTCCGGGCTTCTGATTGTGGGAAATCGGTGGTTTTGCTGTATTGGCCACGGGAGACGTTTTTGTAGTAAAATCCACTTCTGGACTTAGCGTAACCATCGACTGTTGTCTGTTGGGTGTCCATACTTTAATAGTTCCATCCCACGACAGCGTGACAAAATTAACTTTGTCCACGTAGTTCCAGTTAACCGAGAATACCTCTCGTTCGTGTTCCTTGAAGTTCATCACTGGAAACTCCGGCACTTTCATGTCGAAAATCTTCACCAGGCCGTCTCCAGACACTGCGGTGAGCTGATTTTCATGCACTTCACTCCATGCGACGTCAAAGAGCCCATCTTGCGTCTCCCAAGCTACCTCAGGTCTTATTTCTCCATTATTCTCGATGGTGAGAACATACAATTTTCCATTGCCCACGAGTCCATAGTTCGCTGCGGTGGCAACTGCCAATTTATTGTCGAAAAACGGCGAGTAGCGAGTTCCGTATCCGTTGTAGCCTACTGTTCTATAAGAAAGCATGGTAGTATCTGGAGATGGAGATTTGGTGATAAATAGATACGGAGTTGGGCATATGCACTCCTAACTGTGATTGGGAGAATTTGTGAAGATAGGCATAACTACTGGATGCAAGGACTTTCTATTATTATTTCTAGGTGGTTGTGTACTCTAGGGGATCCCTCATCCCTCTTACACATCGTATACCTGTGAGTCCAAAAACTTAATTAAGTTTTGGTACTCTGGTGCGACCTCAGAGATGCTAAGAAAACCAAACGAAATCATGTCCCCAAGTACAAGTGCAGCCTTTTGCTGGGCATACTTTAAGTAGTCGAAAACGTCATCATTCGATTGGATCGCCTCTTCCTCCACAATCGCGCTATCGTCAACATTGACCGCATCTAATCCGGTCGTGATGTTGTAGGTGGAATTAATACCTTGCTCCTCTTTCCGGGAGGAAAGCAGATCCACCGGATCATTCTTGATTATGGGTCCGTTCTGGAGCAATCCCCAAATCAACCAGGCAATCTGCACACTCAACCTCCAGTAGATGATTTCGTTGTACATTTTCTTGACCTCATGTTCGATCAAAACTTCGGCATCAGCATCATTAACCGAGGGAGGTTTGCTCGTTTTCAAGTTGGTGGATGGATAGTGGAAGTCATACTCAACATACGACTTGATCAAATTCAACTGCTCGAGCTGAGTGGGGTACTTTTCGTTGTGGATATAGTAAGGCTTTTCTTCGTCGTGGTAGTCCGACATCCATTCGGAGAAATGGTTAGCAATGTCGCAGGCGGCGAAGTTGGCACCCGAATATTCGAAGTCAATCACAACTAAATCCTGGTCACGTTTGTTGCTTGTGGTAGGCAATACTGAGTCTGATTCCTGAATGACATCTTTGGCATCAAACGTGCTCCGCAATAACAAGTTACCGTATTGCGTGTCATTGTGGCAAAAGCGGTAATTGTCGGAAAATCTGTCTCCATCGTACTTGCTGAAGAGCCAGTTCTTGTAAACAAAAATTAACTCACGAAATTTCTTCCATGGAAGAAGAAGAACTTCTTCACATGCCTTGTCATCTGTAAAAATAGGCAACAAATCGGACTCGAAAATTTTGAGCCACTTCATGATCTGGATCCAGACCACCGGCAACTCCAGCTCTTTTTCTGCGTCGTCCAACTCGATTTTATAGTGCAAATCCTTCATTCTTCTTCCTATCATTTGGGAAATGACGGGGTCTCTGATTTCCTCCATTCCCATGGTGATGAAGCCATCCAAGAACTGCTCGAAACGGCCGTTGGTGAAGATCCCCAACATTCTGGGTCCAATCTTTTTGGCCGAAAGCTTGACGAGAATCTTCAACTCCGAGTCTCGATCGATAATCTCATCTACATTCTTTCCGTACACTCTCAAGAGTAAAGGAGGGCAGGGGACGGGCAGATCCGTATCATTGTACTCGACCTTGTAAACGGAGTTAGTTAAAGCTCCCAGAATACGAGTCACCGCCATATTATCTACATATAAGTCACGTTTGTGCCATTTGCTGATCCGAAGGGCCTTGATGAGGTCAATGATCTCCTGCTTGAAGAATTTCATCGGCAAAGTATTGTGGAGGGTGGCAGAGATGCTTGGGACCGTGCGATCGTTGGACAACTCTACAGAAACGGGAATAATCAACTTGTTCAACGACGAAGACGACAACGACCGCTTAGACCCACTGCCCAGCAACCTCCGTGAGGCAGAGGTGGATCTCGAGTTTGCAGTGGAGTTTCTAGTTCTGGACCGCGACCGAGAGCTCAGTCTGTGAGACTGGGAGGGGGTGATATCCATTTTTGCTGGGGGGAAGATGTTGATAAAGTTTTGGCTTTTGTTGGAAACATGTCACATGCCAATTGGGGTGTACGGGTGTGCTGTCAGCGTATCTGCGAATTGTGTGAAGGAATTGGGTAGTTACGAATGGGGGATGGCAGTCACGAGTGGGAAAATAGTGATCTTCTATGACAGTTTGGTCATGAGCGGGGAAAATGGGGGGAAATAGTCATGGAAAGTTCGGCATAGGGAAAGTTAGGGTTTGGATTTTGTTTGGATTTTGTTTGGCTTTTGCAATTCTTGGTGGGATATGCGTAGGTTTTTTTTTTTTTTTTTTTTTTTTTTCAGCCATAAATTTGGGGGGATCTAAGGATTCAGGGTGTCTAGTGTAGGATGGCCTTGTGTAGATGAGAAGGACAATGATGGTGGATCTCCAACTTTCGTGCTTTATTTTATTATTGTATCTGTATTCTTTACTCTATTCGGAATTCTAGCTCTAATGGTGATAAGATGACGATTGTTCTGTTTTCTTGAAGTGGAGAATGGAATGAATTTGGTAATAGATGCGAGGGTTTCAATGGAAGTATGGGGCGTACTTTTAGTTTATCCCGTATTTAGACTATTTCCACGTTGGCGGGTGTTATACTCTAATTATGCTGGTGAAAAACGTTTTCCATATTGGGCTCATTTGGTAATAATTGCCAAAATATGCGAAAACTGTCTCCACTGTTTACTGCATCACAATATCGATAGTAACAGAAATAATCACAAAAAAAAAGAAGAAAAACAGAAAATAAACCCAATCGATTACCCCTAGAATTTATATTGTTGATATCCACCCTGATCTCAGATCTCGAATCTCGAATCTCGAATCTGGATTTTCAAATCCCAAATCTCCATATCTTATCGTCCTGTCCCCACCGATTCTTATTCTCCACAGGATTCCTTTTTAATCAACTAATGCCCGTCAAAACACTCTTTGTGGTGGCACCCCTATCCTTCATTTTCTACCGATTGTTTTCGGAGAAACAGAGGGAGGCTCACAATTCGCTAGTTTTGACCAAAAAAGTTAGGCATCTCGAAAATCAGTTATCTGTCCGAGACTCGATCGTTGAGAAACTCACCTCCCAATCACTAGAATTCGAGGAACAAAACTTGAGCCACGAATGCAAAGTCTCGGAATTGAAGGTGCAGATCGAGTCTCTCATCTCTCAGAATGCTTCGCTTGAAGAGCTGAGGAAGGAAAACGACGAACTCAAGCTTGACATTCAACAAGGACTGAGACGTGCCCTGGAATTGGATCGAGAGCTTCGTGAAGTATTGATAAGGGATGCTGAAGAGAAAAAGAACTACAAGGACAAGTATGATATGGATTTGGCCAAGATTGTCGCTGAAAAGGACTTAGAAATCTCGTCATCCAATGAAAAGGTCACCGCAGCCGAAACACGTGCTAAAGAACTCCAGGCAGAGGCATTGGCAAACTCGTATAAGATTTTCAAACTCTCGATGGATTTGGAGGCTGAAGCCAATGATAGGAAAGAAGTAGTCAAGGCCCAGATCGAGCAGACGAAAAGTTTTTACGAAGTGGAGATTACCGCACTCAAAGAGAAAATTGGAGAATTCTGAATCTAAAAATATGGAGCTTGTGAATGGAAATACCAAACTCAAAATGGAGTACGCTGCCCTCGAAGCGAGACATACCCAACTCTCGGATGATCATGCTGATCTTCACAAGCGGCATTTTGATCTCAAGGGGCAGCAATTCTCATTCGACAAGAAAAAATCTGATTATCAGAGTACAATATCTCAATTAGAAGTATCAAACGATATTCTAAGGGACAAGCATTGGAAGGTCTTGCAGAAGCTGTTTAACCTTGAGAGTGAGCAATCTACACTTAAAAAGGAGAATACCAAGCTCAAGACGGAAATCTCCACTCTTAAGGAGAATCATTCTATGCTCAAGGCACATAATTCAGCTCAGATTTTGAGCCTGGACAAGCTCATCGAGGAGAATTTAAAGCTTAAGCAGGAGCACTCCAAGGAAAATGCGGAGCATACCAAGATTAAAGAGGAGTATGCAAAAGTTAAAGAGGAGTATGCAAAAGTTAAAGAGGAGTATAAAATGATTAATGAGGAGAAAAATAAGGTGGAGGATGCTTATGACAAGGTTGATGAGAATTATCACAAGCTTGCAAATGATTCTAAGAAGCTTGCAAAGGATTATAACATGGTTCTTGAAGATTATAACAAGCTTGTAAAGGATTATAACAAGCTTAATGATGATGATTACGAGCTTAAAAAGGATTATGACAAGCTTAACGAGGATCATGACAAGCTTAATGAGGATTATAACAAGATTTACAAAGAACATTGCAAGCTTGTAATGGATTATAATAAGCTTAATGATGATAACTACAAGCTCGAAAAGGATTATGACAAGCTTAAAGAGGATCATGGCAAGCTTGAAGAGCATGACAATAAGTATAAGCTTGGATATTGTAAGCTTAAAAAAGAGACCGCCAAGCTCAAAGAGGAAATTTCCAAGCTTGAAGGTGAGCAATCTGCTCTCAAACAGGAGAATTCTGGTCTTCGGGAGGAAATTTCCGTTCTTAAGGATCAGCATTCAATATCCGAAGAGGAGCATTCCATGCTTGAGCGGAACCGTTCCGCAATTGAGGATGAACATAGTGAGCTAGGAGGGGGTCACACCACTGTTACCGAGAATTCTGACTTGCTTAAAGAAGAGGAGTCTACACTTGGAGAGCAGAATAGTGTACCTGAGGGCCAGCAATCAAAACTTGAAATGGAAGAGTCTTCTCCGGAGGAGAAGAGTTCCTTGCTCGAGAAGGGTCATTTGACATTTTCCGAACTGGAGGGTGCGGAGCAACACATCGAGGACAGGGGTGAAGTTATGCAAGAGCTAGAAGGCACCTTTGAGCAGTGCAAGAAGGACAATTCCACTACTAATGAAGAGGACTCGAAGTTCCAGAAACCGACCGAGAAGAGGCAAGAAGAACAGGAGACAATCCACGAACAATTGAAAGAGACTCTGAATGATGTTCCAGAGCAAAAGACGAAGGAGTTGAACGAGATCAACGTTTCAAAGTTGTTTAATTTTGAAAGGGACTACCGAAGAGAGGGGCAAGTGAAAGCGTTTTGGTACGCTTAGAGGAAACTCCGGAAAGTAGGAACTGGAGGTGGTATTATGAAAAGAACCCGATGATGCTGTTGGCTTGTGGTAGGATTAGCCGAGATGATAACCCATAGAGACAAGAGTATCACGAAATGATAGGGCTGGGAAATGTGAAGATGGAAAAAGTACAAGCTCAAGTAAAGCTAGAGTAGAGGACAGTTCCGGTGACAGTGTCACTTGGTAACTTGTGTGAGATCATCATAGGTTTTGTAAGTGGAACAGGAGATAGACATTTCCCATACATACATAATAACACTGCTTGTCAACCTGACAGAATAGAAAAAACAATTGAATCCAAATGGAGGCGTTATCAAGAGTAGCTTGAATTACAAGGTAAACTATTAGATAACCTTTTGAAGGGCCACTCAATTGGGAGAGAGTTTTAATGTGGTGAAACTCAATTATGGTTGGCAGGGAATTCATGGACATTAAGTTGGTTGTCTTATGTACCCTGATCTCCCTTCAGACTTGAATTGCCAATTTAGTGGCTAAGAGAATAGAAAAATAACCAAAACTAAAAACGTGAGGGTACTCAAGAGAAGAGACAGTTCGAGATGCAGATCCCATATGTGGGACATCGCATTTTAGTGGAAAAATCGGTGAAATTCAACATTCGACGATTCAATTTGTGATGGCCACTAAGTGAAGAAAATCTGCCAAATAGCAAAAGGTGAATAAACGAAGAAGCCAGAACCCTCACAGTTCAGAGAGAAATCACCGAACAACCTATAATTAGAAGCTACACACAGGTCGGAGGATCGTCGAAGAATGCACAGAACAATCCTCCCAAATCAGCATTGGGACATCCCAAAACAGCATCTGCACAGGAGCTAAAACCAGGGACACGCCTTGGATCACCAGCGATAATACGATAAAGCATCTAGATATATAACATCCAGAGACACCAGCACAGCGAAATGACGCTTACCCGGAGAGATGATAGAGGCTTGGGGTGCAGAAACGGCGAAGACGGGGAAGACGGGGCATATGCTGCGAAATAGACAGGCACCAGAACAGAAGAATGAAGCAAAAGAATGAGAGCAAAACAATGAAACACCAACCAAAAAAAAGAAGAAAATGCAACCAAAGTAATGACTACACCAAAGTAATGAAAACACCAAAGTAATGACACCAAGACAGAATGTAACTGATTATTAGAGAACAATGCCTACATTCTCACTCGATGCCTTGACGGTTCAACCTCACATCTTTCTCCGATCGTAACATAGAAGATTGGAATCCCAGAAGTTCGGTACCAAAGAAGCTCGGAATCCACGGAATTATTCGATACTACTACCAACAGCCAACAGTGGGTCATAATCAGCAACAAATGTGAGTCTCGTCCTATTTTGTTCGCCGGTTGCGGTTCCGAACTAGATTGCTTCCTGCGCATACTGGCCGAGAAGTAGGAACGAGAATTAGTGTTTAAGGAGCAACAGAACAAAGGCCGCCAACACCAAAAAATCAATAATGCTCACAATAATTCCCATCTCCACATTCTTCTCCCTTCTTCTCCCTTCTTCTCTTATTTCTCCCATATCCCCATATACTCCATTCTGGCATCTCTCAACTATCCCATCTCCTCTCCTTCCTCTATCGGCCTGCACTGGGCACACAACACCAGCCAATCTTCCCATTAACTTGTACGTCAAACTTTTCTTTTCTCGTCTGTCCCTCGTTGCCCTGACTCCGTCCCTTTGTCACTCGCCTATTCGTCCGCTCTGCCCGTCACAGGCTGGCCGTCCCTTCGCTCTTCATGTCCAACTGACTGAAACTGAACTTTGAACTTCTGAACTTCTGAATCTGAACCATTATGGCCAAACTCAGACCTTCCACCCGCCGCAAGTCTATCCTTAGTGTGCGGTCGTCGTCGTCGTCGCTCGTTGCTCTGTTGTCGCCCAGGCCTCCCGAATCCGCTACTGGGGCTCACCCCCAAGATAATGACCGATTGGTCAAGCAAATGTTGAAACATTTCAAGAAGCTTGAGTTGGCGTTGAATAAGTTTAACTCGAAGCACGCTGGAATCACAAAGGCCAACATTCTCCGCACGCTGCTTCTTCCTTTCTTGCGCCAGCTGGCTCCGCTAGATGCTACGTTTGTTTCGCAGTCCAAAATCTACATGAGTTTCGTGTCGCTCTCCACCACCGTATTGGGAGAGTGGTGGCATCTGCTTTTGGTGCTGTTGAATCCTTCTGCTGGCGCTCCAAGTGTCCAGGTATCCACCACCGATAGAAGCGCCTACTTGGAGTGTATTTCTCGAATTATGGTAAGGCCCGAATGGGCCCATGCTGAATCTGCTTATCGCCACTTGTATGTGGAATACTTAACTGATACTCTCGATTTCTGCATCAACCGGCTACTGCTGACCAAGGTGGTGTCGATTTCCATGTCGGCGTTTGTCGGTAAAGTGTTTGCCTACGCATACTTCCATCTTCCCCACGTGTGCGATGCATTGCTCTTTCTCTTAAATGTCAAGCAGGCCATGGTGGATGTTCATGTTGCTGGAGTCCCTCCAGTGGCCTCTGCAGACTACCAGGATGCTTCCCGGGTGTTTCCTGCTCATTTGGCCCATTTGATAGATTATAGAGGCTTGGTCAAGTTGGATCGACTCAAACGGTCGCTGATCAACTCCATTCCTCCGCCCAAGCATCCGGTGGCTGGAATCAGGGACCCTGGCGGTGCATGGGTGCGTCGATGGTGCAGCAGTGATAGCGATATCTTCAACTCATTCTTCAGACATTATGTCACCATCGTGGACAACCTCATACCGTCAAGCCCAAATCTTGCTCCCGATTCGTTTCCGGGTTTCCACATCATCACGAGCCACATCTACCAGATCTTTCTGGTATCAATCCACCGCATTCTGATATCCATGACCAAACCGGGCATGCCAATCAAGAATGCTTCTGCATCGTCTTCTACTTCACTGAACAAGTATATTTCTTCAGACGGAACTGCTCCTCTACCGACTACTTTTCCCTATAAGCAGAACGACACCAATTACACCAGCATCATGAAGCTTTTCAAGACCATTAGGGACATCGACTATTCTTCGGTGGTCTTCTGCAACCACTTGACCCGCTACGTTGATCTGTTATTGATTAAGGTGGCCAAAACCATCAGCCTCTTTGATTTCAACAAAAACGGGCTACTTTTGAATCTTGTCTACGAGTACTCCAATCATGTTCTAGATACCACCAACATCAACTGGGAATTCTGGTTGGGTTGTAACTACTTGATGTTGACCGCTACTGAGCATGTGCAGACAATCTTGCGGAGTATTGCATTCTTATTCAATGTGTGGGATAAAGTACCGGCATTGCTAAGTAGACACGAGATTCCATCATCGGTTTCGTATCTCAAGGGATGGCTCAACGATCCCAATGAGAGCTACAAGCTGAATTTCTCTGATTGGTTAACTTCCAGTGAGGTGTGGCTGACCTACTTCACCCACTGGAACTGTCTTGTGCGAGGCTACTATGCTCGGCTTTTGGTGTGGCGAATTATGGGAGTCAACAACTACCAGTCGTCTGTTTCGATCAAAACAACCAAACGAGCAAAACACAAACTAGAGTTTATCCACGAGAGTATCTGCGGCATTCTAGCTTCCAAAGGATTAACAGCACAGTTAGCCAACTTGAACTTTTCTGCCGACCTTCCTATGCTGAACAGAAAGATTAGTATTCTTCCCATCAATTCCAAATTCGCCTACTCCAATGATTTGCTCACCCTCACGGCGGTTTCTGCTATCTCCAAGACCAGCGAGTTGCGTAAAACTCACCCGTATGAGATTTTCGACGAAGCTATCTACACGTGTACGTCATTACCCAGTTCTCCTGGTGAGGCAGCTGGAGCGCTTAGTCCGACGTTGCCCTCGCAGAAGATTCCCCGCAATCATTCGTTGATCAATCTGTTGAGCAAATTCTTTAAGATGTTGTCTACGGAAGAAGCTACCTCGAAAAACTCGTTCTCGATGATGCCTCCAAGCCAAATTCTTGGAGACCGCAACGATATGGGCCACCAGTTGAATAAGAATCGTCTCTCGAAGTCAATGACCTCGTTGTCGACCTCTTACTCATTCAAGTCGAGATCTTCCAGTCCAAGTATGATTTCGTTCCAGTCGTCGCCAACTTCAAACACTGATCGGTCCACTGACTCCAGTGTGAAGTCTGACCTGGACAGCTCCAGTTTGTTGTCAGATTATCTTGGAAGCTCGTCGTCATCGTCGTACTCCGCATCGTCCCTCCAGCCTTCGCAGCCTCCAGAGCTATTTAAGGTTCCTCCCGAGATCGTCCGTCCCATTTTCAAGTTTGACATCGTGCTTGATCACGATTCAGTGGGAGATAAATTCATGTTGATGCAACGTGCCAACTCGGGACAGATAAGTGATCGGTTTGTTGAAAACGTATCGCCTAATCTCTCTTTTGCAACCATGCCTAAAGAACCCATGATCCCTGCTGTGTCGATTTATCTCAATTCTGATATGTACAATAAGTTCTACATCACGAGAGAAGATTACTTGGTCGATGATGATGTATTGACTGAGGCAGACATAAAGGATCTCCGCAAGTTCAGCAAGAAGTTGGTTCTGAGTCTTCATACTCCCACTGACTTGACAGCCATGGGCAGATCGTTGAATGAATGGAACAAGATCGTGCATGAGTTTGAGTTCTACTTGTTCAACAAGGTGGAAACGGACCAGGCCAACTATCTCCCACTGACCACCACCGAAGACTCCGACGTACTGTCATCCATACTTGAGATCAATGAGGGTGAATACTTCAAGAGGATTATTCCGTTCTTGTCTATCGACACCTTCGCCGACGTCAAGTCGTTGAATGCTGCATAAACGGGCCTGCCTCTTGCTGTCCGGCAGCTTTGCATTTTTATTTCCATTTAACGTTCCTTTTTAACTTTGACTTCTTCTTCGTCTGTCGCTCCGACAATGTAGCCCAGGACCACGAGACTCGAAACCAAGCATATCCACGAGGTCAAGAGCCAGAAGCCCCCTGCGCCCAACACAAGGCTAGTTAAATAGTAGTTGGACATGTAGTAGCGGATTCCGTCCCATTCCACCACAAAATCTATGGTTGTGTGACGCGAATCGAGAACCAAAGGAAGAGGGTCTTCAAACTCGAAAACAGGCACCAGCTGTTGCGCCAGATTAATGATTTCCTTTCCACTTAAGTATATTACCGGCCAGTCAACTTTCACGGTTTTAAAAACATCCACCATCACAGGAGGTACCCAGTATCGCAAGTTGTAGGGCACCCAGTTATTCTTTTCCACATAGATGTATCTCAGATCACAGTTTACAATCAATTCGTCCGATACACTCACAGAGTCTATGCTGAAGGTATATTTCAATACCTGGAATTGCTTTTCGTAGCGGCATATGGCTTCCATATTGAGCCGGATCAGATAATCGAGATCTGGCTGCACCCATTGGAGAAAGCCACGAGGTTCGACTCGAGTAGCTTTGGCATATTTAGACATTTCAGAACCCACATTTACAAAGTCAGTAGCAACCAGGATCCTCTCGGCGGGGATAAGCATTTTGTAGAAGTTTAGGTAACTTACTACCGAGATAGGTATCAACACGAGAAAAATGGCAGTGAAGAGAATTAGGCCATAGAGAAATTGTCTCGTTAGGAAAAGCGGGAATCGCAACGCCGGGGCGAACGAGATTTTCATGAGAAAGTGATTTGGGAAGAAATGTAGACGATACCTTGGAGTTAGCTGATATTGAAGGTGATGTCGCCATATGTAGTACTGAGACTGTCAATCAATATATTTCTATGAACGAACAGGCAGCTGCCGATTCAAAGATGCAGGGAACCCAAGTTATTACCAAATTATAGACCATGCCGTATGGCAAAAATATAGAACAAAAAAACTCCGCACCGACCAAGTAATGCAAAGGTGGGCTACGGAGGCTGCCACCAAAGAAAGAAATCTAGTGAGTAGTGTGGCCGCGATGATACTTCAAACCATTCAAGTTCTTGTAGCGCTTACCACACACCTCGCACCGATAGGGCTTGTCCTTCTCCATGCCCGCGCCGTCAAGGTACGGCGTGTTGGACTCAGGGTCGATGATGGAAAACGTGCCGTCGTCATTCTCCTTGAGTTTCTGATTCTGGTGCCCGTGCAACCGGTGGTACTTCAACCCGTTCTGGTTCTTGTATGTCTTCTCGCATCCAATCACCGGACACTTGAACGGCTTGTACTCCTCGTTCTCCACCACATACAAGTGGCGGGCCGGGTCGTCAATGTACATGCTATCACCATCGTCCATGTTGCGGTCGGCGTTTCCTC
Source organism: Sungouiella middelhoveniana (assembly GCA_030557965.1). Taxonomy (NCBI): domain Eukaryota; kingdom Fungi; phylum Ascomycota; class Pichiomycetes; order Serinales; family Metschnikowiaceae; genus Sungouiella; species Sungouiella middelhoveniana. The sequence goes on along the minus strand of JANIJQ010000013.1, from coordinate 20,040 downwards.
TTCTGGCACTGCCGGCCTGCTGGGGGTTGGCCATCTGGGGAGCTACGCCCTCTGGCTGGGTCTGCACCGGATGCATGGAGTGATGTTCGGGGTGGTTTATGGCCAGCTGGGGCAGAATGGTGTTGACCAATCCACCTTGGTTAATTGTCTGCAGCTGGATATTAAAGTGGGAGGCCGGAAGGTGTAGCGTGCCCTGTTGAGCGGCCTGAGTGTGGTGGTGATTGTTCAAGAACACGTCATTAGTCAGCACGGTTTCCATGACGTTGTGGACATTGTTCATGGTGTTACGGTTGCGGTGGGAGTTGAGCATGTGAGCGTTCGACTCGTGGGGAGGCAGCAGCGTGATGTGCGCCTCCTCGTAGTGCCTTAGCAAATCATGCAACGTGGGGAGAAGCTGGCCGCAGCACAGATAGTCCTTACAGTAGTCAGCCTCCAAGTTGGGGAGGTAACTGGTGGTGTTTGGCGGCGACATCAGCACCAGGTTCTGGTGGGTCTGAGTATACAGGTTGCCGACGCTCTGGAGACGGAACAGGCCACGCCTCGGGTTTATGAGGTTGTGCTGGTGAGTCTGCGTCTGATTGTGGTGATTCTGAGCGCCGTACATCATCACCTCGTCCTTGAGCCACGACCCAATGGTGACAGACCCCCACAGCACACCGCCCATACCCTGGGAGTGAGCTATGGACTCTCTGCGGAAACGTTGGTTGTTGAATATCAGCGGCTGTCGCTGATAAGCGATATCGATGGGTTGGGGCACATTGAGGAAAGCGTCGGTGTTTTCCTGGCCGCCAGAACCATTATCAAACATCGAGGTGTTGAACATGGTTGGGGATTTGTATGGTTGCAGTTTGTGGAAGCGGATTTGGGCCGATTGGTGGCGAAATGGTGGTGGCGGCTATACAAGTCAGGGGCCAGAAATCAGCAACGAAACGGCAACAAAAAACCAGATCTGGGGGCGTCAACTAGCGGCTGGCAGCTAAAAACACAAAAGTTCCGGGCCTAAATGCAATCTCAGCAACGGTGGCGGTAGTTATTACAAGAAGCAGGGGCAAATCGTCTTCAACTGGCAATTTCCAATGGAATAGTGCGGCAGTGGGAGGCGATTAGCGGCGAAGAAACGGAATTTCGGGTGAGCGGAAGGTTCCGAGAGATTCCTGGTAGATGCAAGGCGCAGCGGTGACAGCAAAAATCCACAAACGCTGGGGATATGGTGAATATGGGAAATTCCTTGAGAACCTATTAGAGGATTGACATTTTCAGGACGGGGCCCATTTCTTTTTTATTGGTTGGCGCACGACATGAAAGTGATTCCTACTGCAGATAAGCAGGTCGCTTGTTACGGAATTGGATGGTGGAAAATAGTCGGGTAGTAGAGGGGAAGATCTGGAGGAATCTGGTGAAGATCTGGGGAGATCCGAGGGTGAGTTGACGTGAGCTACGGCATGATGCGGGGAGCAGATAGCGGAGAATCTGGTGACAGTGACCATTTTCGGTTGTCAGCGGTGGCCGCCGGCAAACCTAGGGTCACGTGACGTCAGGCTGCTCATTCCGCGTGGCCGGCAGAAGAGGGAGATTCCTATCACGGGATGGATGGGTTTTTGGCCATTTGCCGGTTCTGGCTGCAGGACAAAGCGTAATTTGGTCCTGATCTGCTGGTGTGGGTCCTGCATCGCTGCATTTGGTGAAGGAGCCAATGTACGGAGGGTAAATGACGACGTATGCTAGATGGTGTAGAGATGTGCGTCAACATGCAGGTCGGGTCGGTGACTTAGTAGGAGAGGTGGGCGGAAGCGTTTTGTCAATTTACGGGCTGGGAGAAATTTTCTATCGCCAAGGGCGTTTTCTTTCAGTTTTTGCACCGGTATTCCGCCGCTGGTATTCACAAATCCTGCTCTTCGCGTTTTCGTGTTTCTCAAGGAACAAACCGCATTTTTCTTGGGGTTTCTGTCGGACAGTACTTATGACATAACCTCTCTTTTTCTTTCTTCCGAACTTCCCCATTGCCATTTCACGGAAAATTTAGTCTGTTATACTTCCTTTGATGCTCTCGTCTGGTGAATGTTCAAAACAAGAACGAAACTCTGTTTTCGTCCTCAGAGTCTAAAGTTAATTTTATGACACTGCTTTCTTGCGAAGACGAGAACCATATTGTATGCACGCGTTCATATATTCTATCCTCATTTGGTTTTCGCCAGAAATTATAAAACCACCTGTTTTGGCTCTAAGATACTCGTAATTACTGTTTCATCAACTCCAGCACCCCACCTAGTCTCCGCCAGCACGGACGACTCCCCATGGAACGACCCATTAAACCACACGTCACGTGACCCCGGCCGATTCCCGGATTCACCCACAATTTTGCACCCAATAACTGTCTACAATGCCAATTGTACAGAAATAGCCCTTCAATTTATATGTGACGGCGCTTCCATCTTTGGGAGTGCCCATCCTTAATTCATTTTCATTACTTTATGTTTTCCGACCTTCCCGACGATATAATACTCCATACATGTCGGTGGCTTAGCCAAGGTGAGGTTCTCAGTTTGGCTCTAACCACCTCTCACAATTATGAGTTGATCCACGCCAAACTATTTGAGGTCGTGGTGGTGGACTCGTCCAGAAGAATGTTTGATGATGTTTTTGATGAGAAAATGAGCCACCGTTGGTATTTCTCCGATGCATTCCCTTGCAACCCCACTGTGATTCGCTCACTTTATGCCTTGAAGATGTTTTTCAAATACTTGTTGAAGAATCCTCACAGGGGCCGTTGTGTTCGCCAGTTGGTGGTTAAAAATGAATTTCCCGATATGCCCGAGCTTGAGTTGGCCCGATGGTTGCGTCTGGTGTTGCCTACGTTGGACAATTTACACGTTTTGAACTGGTATGCTCTTCATCAACCTTTGGATGCTAAACTTGTTAAATTACTTCCACATCCAGAATATTTGGAAAGCCTCTGTGGAAACTTCCAGTATACTGCCTCCAGTCTCCCCTCATCGAGCTTTTCTTGCTTGGGTCGGTTGGATCTCTCCAACGTTTCTTCTTGCAAGGATCTCTTGGACATCGACATGGCTGATTTCCCCAACTTAGTCTCTTTGACTTTGGCTAAGGGTGCTTCCAGCAACATGCTTCAGTTTTCTTCTCGTTTAACAAACTGCTGTCAAAGCGCACTCAGTACGTCTGCTGAGTCGCTTCGATTTAGCGATCCTCCATCATACATTTCTTGCTTATTTTCTTCTGTTCATTCCACAAAGATTCAGCTATCATCCTTAACACTCAAGGATATCTCCGTTTCCGCCAAAGATGCCTACACTCTCTTAGAGGCCATCGAGATTCCCAATTTGCGTAAGATGTCTCTCGATAACTGCGCAGAAGCACTTTTCGACACAACTTACAACGATATTCCATTTCGGAGAAGAACTCCGCCTTCTCAATTGTTCTTGGACGTTCTCTCCAAGCACCTCACACATCTTGAGTCATTGAACTTGAATTTATCCAATGAGCTATGCTACAATAGAATCACGTTCAGAGCCGTTTCCACGCTCCTGCCTTTGAAACATCTTGGTATCCATATCAAAATGTTTAAGTGCGACGACGCTATCAACTTAGCTCCTTTAGTTGATTCCATTCAACCTCACAGTAATAGTTTGGAGTACTTGAACTTGTGCTGTGACGTGGTGGATTCTTCTGTATCCGTTTGCCCTAAGAAGAATAACAGGTACTCCCTCAAATCCGTCATTGGACTTTCCAACCTTCGCAAGTTGAAGGTGTTGAAGCTTCCTCTTAGCTTTTCTCAGATCTCCAATGTGGCTAACGTTCTTTGTCCATTGACCAACTTGCATATCATTCAATTTGGAATCACAGATGTTCCATGCTCACCGCCGAAGACTGCTTGCGATCCATGCGACAATACGGCTGCTTATGGCCTTTACAGCGCTAGTTGTCTCATATCACAAGAATACTTCAATTGTCCCGCCTCTTTCATCAGCAATGCCGAGCAGAACAAAACACAAGAATACCTCAATTTCTCAAAAAAATTTCGATCCATCTTCAAGCTGCTTCAGTATATTCGGTTTGATATGAGGAACCAATCGCTACTCTATGATTGTGAGAATGCCTCTAATATCGTTGCAAAGGATGCTGGTTTGGTAGATTCCTTTGATTCCTTGGTGAACAGGCACATCTGCGATAGAAAAAAAAAGTTTGATTACTGAATGCTTTACGTTCGTTTTATTTCTTCCAATTTACATCCGCCTATTCACCACTCCTAATTCATTTTGCCTACTGAGTCATGTGCTCGGTTGCTTCTTTGACTTCCTCTTTCCCTTTAGTCATGGCATCCTTGTACCTTTTTAATGCACTATTTCTACGAACCTTGTGGTCCACAATTGGCCGCGGATATCCTTCCAAATCCGACTCAGAGTCGTATGGATGATGGATAGCCTTCCCTTCGAGTCGCCGGAGCTCGGGAACCCATTTTCTGATGAAATTCCCATCTGGATCGAATTTTTCAGACTGGGTCCATGGATTGAAGATACGAAAGTATGGTTGGGGATCCACGCCGGTGCTGGAAGCAAAACCCCATCCCCCGTTGTTGGAAGCAAAGTCTCCATCAACAAGCTTCGACATGAAATATTGCTCACCATACCTCCAATCAATTAATAAGTCTTTGGCAAGGAAACTGGCTACAATGAGACGTCCACGGTTGTTCAAGTATCCTGTCTCATTCAAGGATCTCATACATGCGTCAACAATAGGAAAACCAGTTGATCCTTTACACCACCGCTGGAAATGATCGTTGTCGTAGTCCCAGTGGACTTTCGAAAGCTCCAATTGGAAGGGTTTGAACATACAAACATATGGCGAGTTACACATGATATGCTTGTAGAAATCTCTCCATGCGATCTGACGCACCCACTCTCTTACCCCAGAATTCCCATTCACTTTCATATTGAGTTTGTTGCGATTGAAAAGCTCTTGCAAGACTGTTCTTGGACTCAATGTGCCTGATGAAATGTGGATGCTGAGCTGCGAAGGAAAATCACCATCCAAGCGATCTCTCTTTTCATGGTAGTTCTTGATTCTATCCGAACTGATATAGTTGGCCAATGCCTCTCTAGCACCGTCTTCGCCAACGAGCTTCCAGTACTTCTTGAACCGCGGTATGTCGATATTTGCAATACCGAAGTGCGCAGATTCCTTCAATTCGATGGACGTCTCAAGCTTCTTGATGTCTGGGTATGTGAACTGCTTGTTGGACAAATAATTGCTGTTCACGAAATCGACCCATGCCTTGTACCATGGAGTGAAAACTGCAAACTGAGTTCCTTTGGATTTTGTCTTTAGTTCTCCGGGCCGGACAACACAGCTGTCATGATATGGTATGAATGCAATTTTAGAATTCAATAGAGCGTCGTGAGCCCCGATTGCAAGACGCAATTCGTCCACTTCGTATTCAACATTCGTGAACAAATGTGAGATGTCATATTTCTGGCAGAAGGACTCAATGGTGGGGACAATGTCCTTTTCGTCGCCTACCTCGAGAGTAACGAGAGGAACATTCAAATTGGCTAATTTTCCTTGCAATTGCTTCAAGCTGAGCTCCTGGTAGTAGTTTTTGAAGTCGCTATTGCCATGAGCCTCATTCATTTTTTTGCACATCACCCAGAATGTTACCAAAGGCAATTTGTGTTTTTCAGCCATCTCATAGGCTTTTCTCAATCCATGGTTATCTGACAGTCTGAAGTCTCTCACAAACCAATGAGCAATGGCCCTTCTGGGATTGATTGAGTCTCGTTCAGCTTGAGTTTCGGTGAGCTTCTCATTCAAGATGAAATAAGGTTTATTTTTGTCATTCTTATATCTTACTGCTGCTCTAGTAGAAATCTCTGCTGGATACAACAGGTTCGAAAATTTGGGAAGTTGTTCGAGCTTTTGTTTCTTCATTATTGAAAAGAATCCATGGTTGCTAATTTGTAAATGTTGTGCAGGCCGATGTATATGTTGAGCATGCACACTGTACCTATAGTGATATGCAGATCAATGAGCAGAGCACTATTAGTTAAAGTGTGATTAAAGCTCTATAATGTTGGAGATAGGCGATACATCTCCTATCAAACAAGTGTCAGTGTTATGACTGATAAAGGTTTGATTTCTATCTAAGGGTAGTATTATGATGCGGGGTATCCGTTTCATATGTGTTTCAGATTGGATACAATAGACTACTATATAACTAGGGTTTTATGCCAGTCCTCAACAACAGGAAGTATAAGAAAAGAAAACTAATAACTGATACATTAAGTTTACTTGAGAGACTAAAAGGCTTTCCCTACCTGAGAGATATTATACGTTACCAATCTTCTCTCATCACGCTGCAATCCTGTATAAGGAACCTAGAATCTTTACAGTATACATTCTGTCATAGGTGTCAATTAGTGGGATGTAGATGGAGAAAATAGTTGTAAAATAGTTGCCAGAAAGAGAATGAAGGAAGGCTATTCGCTCGCCTGTCTTCTTTTCTATCATTCATTTACCTCTGCTTACTTATGGTATCTGCAAGTTCTCACCTGTATTTTTCCTGTCGTCTCACATATGGAAGTATTCTCTACTTCCCTGATTACATAGTTCGCATATCTTAGTCTGGAATCAATGCAGCTTAAATTTTCTTCATTAGTATTGTTCCTCCTGCCTTGCCACTTTAATATTGGGTGTCAACCCATAAATCGCTCTCTACTTCGAGCCAACCTCCAGCAGTTAAATGCATGAGGTAATTCTTCAAGACTACGGAATATCTCGATACTTACACACTCCCAACTGCTTATCACTGTTCAGACAGATTCTTTATTCCGTTTGCGGTTGCGTTTTAACTATGGCTCAGAAAGTAATATTGCGCGAAGACATGGTAATTGTTCCAAACGGAATATAGAATATGCCAATGACCTGCAAGAGAATTTCTAGCCACAAAAAAAAGTCCACATTTTGGAGAAGGATTTTGGCTTTTCATCCTAAGAGAGATAACTAAAGTCCACACTCTCCCCCGGGTGTAGTCTTACATACAGGGACAAACGTTACAATCTCCCCATGCAACCTCTCCGATAAGCGTGCATGTATTCGATCACAATTGAATAGGATGTCCAGAATGGGTTAAAATAAGCTACCAACAGTCAACACGCCGGATATATAAGTAACGATGAATTTCCCTTCATTTTCACCTATTATTTCTACATTCCAATGAGTCGTCCAGCCATTATTCACGAGGAAGACCAGGTTTGCAGTGAGGGTTTTGATGATACTTCCTATGGAATCTTAAAGTGGAAGACATTGATTTCTAATCCAATTACCCAATCAGCCAAGCTTACTTCTGGTGTAGCTGAGTGTCCCCCCAAAAACGGACACCTTTGCAAACATCGTCATGCTCAGGACGAGATCTACTACATTATTGAAGGAATAGGAGAAATGTCAATTGATGGTGAGAAGAGTCAGGTTAAAAAAGGAAGTGCTATTTATATCCCAGGCAACTCCGAGCATGGAATTTCCAATATTGGAGAAGATACGTTGAAATGGTTCTACGTCTTTCCATCTGATTCTTTTGGGGATATTAAGTATGAATTTTCGTAAGACAATCTTTTCAATTAATGACTTTATCTTCAATAAAGTGGGCCTGCCATCGGGCAGTCACATTAATCCTCATGCAACAGTTTCTCGTTTTCATAAGGAATCTGTTACATATTAATGCTCCTGTTGACAATCTGGAGGTGATGTAGACCAAGGGTATTTCAAAGGTTTCATTATACACCAAGTAGCTTTGATATATCCTTGATTTCCGTAATATCGCACTGAAGCTTTGGTACCCTAATAGTTACCGCCCCAGGCTTCATTGGCTTGTTCCCGGTTGCTTACTAATTATCCGTCGGGTTTTGTTCGATGATATCGAACCCTCTAGTTTTCCGTCTTCGGGTATCAAGCCTACAAGTCAAGCCGTTGCTATACAACCCCTAAGTGCAATATTTTAAGCAGCTCTATTGGGACTTATTCAATCACTTTTATACTTTAGAGGTTGTTTTGATATAGTTTTTACTTGCGATGTTCTTGAACCGAGGCACTCTGCTCGAAATCTGGGGTCACTTTCTAGAGTAGTGACAACACCTGGTTTCCATACGAACTATCTACCAAAAGAAAGAAAAATAGTGATTTCTCAGCGAAATGATACAAACCTTGTTATCTTGCTAAATTCTTACTATCTAATATTTCAATTGCAATGCTCTCTATGGAGATGCTACCTGTACAGACAATTCAACCGCAGCTGACCCATTCTAACTCAAAAAGTATGATTGAGTCCACTCGAATTCTCCCATACTACAACCTCATTTTGTCTCCAATAGTTCCATTATTTAGCTAGTTTATTCTGATCCCCTCATCTGATTTATCCTCCTTATCATTTCCATTTTCAAAGTGGGGACAATCTTGTTCTTACACCCGTACATCCGCATTCAGTGAATTGATACTTTCCTATCTGACATTAACTTCACCGCCATGAAGTCCAAGGCTCGTCTCTTTGTGCTGGCGTCCGTCCTCATTTTATGTTTTGCATACATTCTTTGGCCCAACACGTCTTTGCAGAATTTCCTGTTTGACGATGTCTCCCGCAGCGCCCAATTGGGCTCGTCAGCGAAGAATCTACAAGGACATTGCACCGACTACTTTACTGCGTTGGCCAAATCGACAAGTTCAAGAGCCACAACCTCTCGGTACTTGCTCTCGCATCAAATCTCCAATCACATTGCACATTTGAGGGTGTACTGCCAGTGTTATGTCCAGAATGGTTTCGAAGTGCCCTCTTCAATTTCCTATGGAGAACTCCAGCCGATGTTTTCGGGCCGTTTGCCAGTCAAAAAGGACAATGGTCCCATGGTAATAAAGAATAACCCTCTGAGATCCTATTGGAGAAACTACTTGGATGCACTGACTGGTAGAGGAATAGTGATTGGAATCCACGATAAAGAAGCTGAGTATGCTGCTCGGCTCTTGAAGGTGCTCAACCACTTGGGAAATGAGTTGCCTATTCAGTTTGTGCATGAAGGAGATCTACTGCATGAGGCTGCTTCTACACTCGAGGCTGCTGCCCAGCTGACCACGGATGGAATTTCTCAGAAAATAGAGTTCATTTCCATACGACCGGCCATTACCAAAGGATATCAGTCGATTTTCAAGGGCTACAACAACAAGTGGTTTGCAGCGCTTTTCACGTCTTTTGAAGAAATCATTCTCATGGACGCTGACGCTGTGCCCTTCGTCAAACCTTCCGATTTCTTCGACTTAGATGGCTACAAGGAGACTGGATCGTACTTTTTCAGAGACAGAGAACTCTCGGAAGCACTAAAGCAAAACCAAGTCGACTTTTTTTCTGGGATGATCCCCCAGGCTGGGACTGTTTTCGGATATAACATCAACTCTGCAAAACTCAACAATAACTTTTTCAAATATAACTCCAAGCATGTGATGGAGAGTGGAGTAGTGGTTATGGATAGACGCACCCACATGCTGGGGCTTTTGGTATCGTTATCGTTGCAATATTGGTTCCAGAGTGGGCGGATAATGTATGGAGACAAGGACTTATTTTGGTTGGGGCAGTTGATTAGTGGAAACTCGGACTTTTATTTCAACGAGCATGCTGCAGCGGCCATTGGGGAGCTAGAGGGTGAGGACCGAATTTGTTCAGCTCAACTTGCCCATTTGAGCAAGAACAAGAAGCTCTTGTGGATAAACGGAACGTTGCTCAAGTGTAAAAAGAACACCTGGGCTTCTGATTACTTCAAGTATCCCCATCTTCGCCAGAAATGCGGCAACACTTTGGCCAAGATGAAAGAAGTGTATGGCAGTGCAATATCCATCAGCGAGTGTATCTTACCAGCCTCAATCTCCAAGATCAATGGACAAGACACCCGTAAGGTGAGGTGCAATTTCAACAAGAACTACAACCGAGGATGTGGTGGCATCTACTACTGTGCTACCACTGCCGAAGGTGGAGAAATTGTACGCTTCAATGCGGCCGAGAAGGAGTATTACAATTCGATAGTTGCTGTATGGAATTCCAAGCTCTGAGCAGCTGGATTGCTCGCGTGGGATTCACATACAAGAGGCAACCTGAATATAATCTCAATCATGTGGCTTATCCTTGAATATTGGTATACCGATTCATAGAGCGTTCCGGCGTATTATTGGGGTCATGGAACTGACAACACTCACTGCAACCTGTCGACATCACACCAAATTCTGTTAATAATTCCAACCATCACCCCCTACGCTCTCTAATAATTCGCCCACTATTTCTCCCAACATGTACCCTCCCACTGGCTCCGACGGTCAGTCCACTTCTGCTGCACGTGACCCCTCTACATCTACTTGTATGTGATACTCACTACCCATCACCAACCATGAAGTCAGAATATTCAGGTAGTGAGCTGCTGCAACCAGACTCCTCCAACTCACTGGTGTGGCTGCTGCCCATAAACTCAAACGGGACACCGGACTCGGGATGCTCGCCCAACTCAAAATGCTCGCTTGACTCAAAATGCTCCGCCTCATCAGAGAATAGTACCCCGAGCTCAACTGTTCGGAATCCTTCCAAAAAACGGTCGAGGGGCGGATGCCAGAAATGTCGGCTGCGAAGACAGAAATGTGACGAGGCCAAGCCATCGTGTTCGCGATGTCTTTCTCGGGGAATCAAATGCATCTACAATGTGTCGATCTCGTTCAGAGACGATTATGAGAAAAATGGCAAAAAGTTTGGCAGAGAAGGTGTTTGGTCCAAGCAGGGAAAGGAAAAGTTCAGCTCCAACAACCTTATGAAGAAACTCCGTGGCGCTAAATTCCAGGATATCCGCAATGTCCAGCTATTGAGCTTCATCGACTATTCGTTGGGGTTATTTAACAGTACTTTGCGCCCTTCTCACCGCCTACCCACCATCAAGCTCCCGGAAATACTTCTTCCCGATCTGTCCGATGCGGTGTTTGCGTTGAACTACTACTTGGACTACATTTCGCCCATTTTTAACCCAATGGGGTTTGCGTCTACAAACTCCCGGCTACGGCTTGAAAACACCGAGGTCGAGCTTGAGCAGGGCCTAGATATGTCCACAATGATCCAGTACTCTCAGCATCATACTCACGTTTTTCTGATGATGTTGGCACTTGGAGCTATATACTTGTCAAAATTGGACAACAATCCATTTGACTGGTTAGCGAAGTCGCGAGAATTCAGACGTGAGGCCAAAAAAAGCATACAGCACTTGTTTGTCGCCAACAACCCGCCAGAATCAAGTTACACTACTGACCAATTACTCTCGCTTGTGCTTCTCATGTTTTACGAGTTGGCAAAAGATGACAAGGATGATTGGGACGATTACATGCATGCCTCGGGCCGACTCTACTTCTCACCGTCGTTTGTATCGCCGCGGAACGACGTGGAGAGAGCACTCTTGAAGTTTGCCCTAGAACTTCTCAATTACCAGGAAACAATGGGTCGGTCAGCATGTAAAGCAAAAAGCACCGCCTTCATCTCTCCGGACGACAATGGAGCACGCTCGACTCCTAAGTCACACTTTGATAACCGGATGATTCAGGTCTCGTGGATGGGCTGCGAAAGGAACCTCATCTTCATCATCTCGGAAATAACAGATCTCTCGTTTGAAAGAAACTCGAACATCACTGAGAAATCGTATCTTGCTAAATGCCACAACTTGCGCCACAGGCTCGATTTAATGAAATTCTCGGGGCTTTCTGCTGGAATTGAAAACCAGTTGGCCGCAGATTGCAACTTGACCACTTTCGAGCCCATGAATCTCACCATTGCTGACGTTGGCACCAATGTAGAGGTTGTGTGCTACCTCTTGGCTTGCGAGGCTAAAAGGCTTGCCACAGTCATCTATCTCGAATGCGGTTTGCTCAACAACGCCCCCAAAGATGCAGCGATCCAGTCGCTAGTGCTCAGGGTGTATCGCATTCTTGAGTTTGTGGTAATGAGACACTCTTTCAAGTGGTTTTCGACTTTACTCTGGACAATCTTCGTTGCGAGCTCCGAGATTTCTGTGGAGAACCCCATTTCGGAAGAGCTCCGTTACTTGACTCTTGAGATCCTCAAGCGTATTGAAAGCAGAAGTTTGGGGAATGTGGCTATGACTACAGACCTAGTTGTTGGTATATGGCGGAATCGTGACCTTGGTAGTGTGAAAAAACTACCCAAAGGAGTTATTGGATTCCGAAACGACTGGGACATTTACGTTGCTGACGAGTCCCACAACGTTTCTTTAGCATAACGTTCTTCTGTATAATGAATAATCAATAAGTCATCAAGTCTTGAAGTTTCACACACGAAAGCTCCAATGGGATCCTGTACCGCTCCCCATCATACTCCAAGAATTTCCCATTTCCTTTAATTCCCCATCCCAATGGACTTGGACCCCAAGTTGGGACATAGCACACTTCATCCCAACCACACGTCGTTGCACAACGAGTAAACAGCGGCCATGCAAGAACCTTTAGAAGCTCACCTAGAATAGCCTTTTGTTCTAATAATCCCTGTTTATATGTCTCGTAATTCTCTTCAGTAGGCTCAACGTAGAAATCTGGAATGGTCAGGCGGGCAATGAAGAAAACATCACGAAGGAAAGTTAGAATCTCAACCATGGTACGGTAAATAGAGGAGTAAATCAAAACATCCAGCGGCGTGTTCAACTCGAATGTGTGAAAGACATAATCACCAATCGCAGCCTTCATGAAGTTTTCTTCCTTTTCTTCCCAGGTATCCAAGTCTTCATCCATGTATCTTCTGAAGAAATTGAACAATGTCAACGTGATGTTCCCAGCAGCCGATTCAATTGCGGGACCCAAAAATTCGCCTTCAGACTCTAATTCAAACACCTGAAGTGTAGTGTTTAACGCAATCATAATGGTTGCAAATTTCCCAGTAATGGTTTCGGTAATAGCCTGCCAGTCAGTTTTATGGAATGGATCAACAGGACTTTTCAAGTATAGTTCTAGCAGGTGGATAATCTCCTCCTTGTTTGAATCGGAGATATTGTTGATTCTCCGCTTATATGGATCTCTGTCGATGAAGGTCTTGTTCAAGGGCGTCACCATTCCCGAGAAGTCGAGCAAGATTCTCAGCTCACCCTCATTAACTCTGGAACCAGCCTCTATCCAATCATATCCAGACATCAGCTGCCATTGGTCCATCAACGCCATTCTTTTCCTTTCTAAATCTGAATGGGCAAACTCTGGCTCGTTAGGGAGATCTCCCAAAGCAGCGGCATTTTTCAAAGTGATGTTCGATACGATCTCTAGGTTCTCTGAGAAGTCACATAACACAATCTCAAAGCCAATTTCCGACCTAATTACACCTTGGAGTCCAAACAGTTTCCCCCATTCACATATCTTGCTAGCTGCAAGACGTTCGTCAACTCTTGCATCTGGATCCAGTTGACGACTGAGTACTAGCTGCTGATCCATTTCTCCACTCAATGTTTTGGCTGCAGAAGCTCCATCAAGGTAAATGAGCTTATCAAGTGGTTTGGTGTTTCTCAAGGTATACAAGTAGCTTACATTTGAAAACGGAAAATTTGGAGACAATTTAGGAGGCTCGTCGTTCAATACAGATTCAATATTGGAACCGGATCCTAATTCGCTGGGACCTCCAACTCCAATGGGTACATCTAATCCATTTAATTCACTTCCATCTCTATTTGGCGATAGCCGTGGACGTTTTGGCCGAAACTTTCCTCTTGCAAAATGAGCAAAGCTATAACTGAACTCGTAGTCCATGGCAATCCACTCGAACAGCTCCGGGAGTTGGGCACTGCTCGTTGAATGGTACATTAACGTATTGGGAGGTAGATATGCTGGAATAAACGACACTCCTACGGGATTCATATTGGCATGTTTCTGCTTTAATGCACCATTGACAGCATTGAAGACCGCAGTGGCATTTTCCAAGTCTATAGGATACTTTTCGTATAGATCCAGTGGATCTATGGGAAGTGGAGTTGACTCCGCGGCCGGTTCCATCTGAAAGTGGTGAAAATTGTACAATGCCCATATTGCCACAAGAATATTGATCAGCAACAACACAAAGAACTTCATTTCTGTTGTTCTTATGGATCACTTTAGAAGAAAAGAGTCTTGTAGTGTGGCTCCATGATTGATGTCCGTAATCGGATTACTAGAGCCGTGCAGGCAGGGTGCTTATCGGAGAATGAGAATATTTGGAGATCGGTGGCAGGAGCAAAATGAGATGAGGCTCTCAGTAAATTGGAAAAAAGAGAAACGTCTTGGCGGGTCCATGGATGGTGATGTAATTTCAGTGAGTAGCTGGTAATGAAAAGTCTGATAATGTAGATCTGAAAATGCAAGACTGACAGGGCCAGGGCCAAATGCGGGGCGACGGTAGTAGTAGAAATCATCCCCAAAGAAAATACAGTTTGAAAGTATGCTTGTTCTAGGTGCAGACATGATTACATACACATTTACCTTTTTGCTTCTCTGTTGTTTTAGCACTTGCTGGAGGTGTCTTAGTCATCTTAGCTAACTTTTCGTATTAGCATTGTAATTGAGGGGTTAGCACCAAAGTACCCAGGTAATGTTAAACAAATAGCTCCCTGTAATAAATGGAATACCAATCAGTGTTTTTGTTCTTTAATGTTCCTTTCGCTTTTTCATTAGTTTCGTTATTTGTTGCTAAGTGACTCGTCGGGCCGCTTTACGATATCTATGGGCCGCCTCGAGATCCCATCGGGCCGCCTGCCGTCGCCCCGTCCGTCCGCTTTCTAACCTTATCTCTCTTCATACTCATCTCAAGCTTTCTGCCCGTGGTCGACTCCGCTGTCTTCTCCGTCGACTACTTAAAAGGCCCCGTTATCATACCTTTATAATAATAACTACGATCTTTGGTCAGGAGCCTACTAGTCAAACTATTACACGCCCCTAGATAATTGCCCCATTGACACTGTTTAGTCCACGAAATTCCGAAAGGAAAGTCCAAAAGAAGATGCAAATGATGTTAATCACTGATTGGCAAATTATTCATTGCAGTAGCTGTGAAATGCAACAACTTGTACACTGCAAACTCACAAATTTCGAAAAACAAACAAAATACATTGAATGTAGTTGAACCAGGTATTTTTGATTGCAAACGATCATCGTGCTGAATTTGACTCGCGAAGAACACCCCGAAAGTGCACTTCACTCAGCGTCTTGGAAGGAAAACTTAGATAGACGAAACAACACAGATCGCTTCTCGTCTACTTGAATACTTCTCAAATATCGGCTGAAGCATACTACCTACTCATCTCCGTCCAATCTTTCCCTTTGGAACACCTAATCATGATGTTCATCAGAGCGAAATCCTCGCTCTCTCTAGCACCGGACTTCTGGTCATCCCCCAATACGATTTTCTCATAAACATGGAACCCGAAACGATTGTAGATGCCTATGTTGCTCGAGGCCGAGCTCTCTAAATATGCAATGTTCTCAGATCCCGGAGAGTCAATGTAGTTCTCGAACATGAAGTCGAACATCGCTCTTACATTTCCCTTACCTCGGGCACTATTTACAGACCCCAAGTAAACCAACGTATACAAGCCCATATTCTGGAACCTAGAGTCGGTGGTTAAGATTCTGTGCGACACCCTATCGAGAAGAGGAAGCAAGCCGTTGAATATCTTTTCTCTACCCTCAGGTCCCGCAATATGCCAGAAGTTATCAAAACCAGCCTCCATGTAATCTTGGAATGTCTCCAATCCCATTTCGTACGACTTGGGTGTTGACCAGATAGCCACCGTTTCAAAGCCACCAGGAGACTCTCCAACACCTACACATAATCCTTTGTCGATGTGTTGTTTCAAGTAACATTCGTACATTATTCTGTTGAAGGTTTTGCGTTCTTCTTGAGAGGATAGGTGGTTAGTCAAGTAGATGGAGAGCTTATCGTGTTCGAAGGCTTCGCAAAGGGTCAATGCGGCCTTGGAAACATCGTGGAAAGTCAAGAGGCGTACTCTTGGTGCTACTGACGAGGGGGACATTTTAGGACCATTACATGAAGACCTATAGGTTGTATCTTTGTGTTGAGCAGAGTTCATACAATCTGAGCTCTGTATGCACTCTTGCTAGTTAAACCAGGACCATGACTGTGTAATGGTATGCTTAGGCAGGATTAGGACGGCATACTTCCGTGTAAGCGGAAGTTGACGCACTAAGATGCGGTGAAAAGCGCAATACGTCGACGAGTGGTGGAAAACTTCATAAGAGAGGAGTTCTTCCAACCTCTGAGAAAGCACGAAGAATAAAATAAACGAAACCAGACAGTATTCCTGGTATTATCCTATAATAAGATAATCAAAGTATACACTCTCTAAACTCAAGTTGTGGTCCTATACATAGGGACAAAACTTTGAACGTTGACTATGGCACGTGATGGAGCCTTTTGTATTGTCCTGCAGATTAGGATTGCCCGAATTGGTAGGTGAAGCCGTCAAGGTGGGAAAACTCTGAGGACTTGCGAAGTGTATGGGAATGGAAAGGTCTATGGAAAAGAAAAGTCAAGGATTCAATGACTTTTTAAAGCCCTATAATCGACATGTGGTTTGCAAATTTCGGGGATCGGTAAAATCTCGAGAAAGCTGAGCCTTCGATAACCGAAGAAACCATCGTCTTCCGAAAATCCAAGATGCATTTTAACCCAACTAAGAGGTATAATCTGGGGAACTAACGGGACAATCAGAGTATAATTTAGAAGATATAGAACAACAACCCAGCGTTCTAGCAGGAGTAGACAAGGTAGAAAATTGCTTGGAATACTTCAAGTACCCTAAGAATCGTCCACTTGCCTTGTCGAGGCTCCCTGATCAAGGACGAATGATAGCCTTCTAGGACCAGTTCAACACTTAGTCAACATTTTTTTGTCTGGAGAATGAATCTAGAGATAGATCTAAGATCCAAGGGTATCAGTCGTGATTGCCAAGACTCTAAATGAATGAGGCTAAGGTGTTATTCGTCCTCAACTGCCCTTAACGCCGAAAACTCCTATGACCCATGGTACGCTCAGAGGCCATCATCTTCCGAACCCCACTTCATGGCCAAACCAAACAAGCAAGAATCGCTTTCTTTTGTTCTAGCTGAGTAGAAGTCTCGTCCAAATGCTCCCTAAATCCGTGCTTTTCCAGTACACACCTTACTGAGGGAATTAAGGAATAGGATACAAATTCTCTAAGATTTAATATGAATACTGGAGGATGACGTTTAGCTGTGTGAAGGGACCAAGGCAACCTCACTCAGCAAAGGTTCTAGGCTGACAGCGAACCAAAATTGTACTTGTTTTTCTTGTTTACGGTGTTTCATGCTTATCCTGCAGTGAGAAAATAAGGATTGTGGGTCAGGATGCATAGCCGAGGAGCGTCAACAAGGTACACAACCTCAAGAGCAATCGAGAAAATTTTCTCGGGTTCTTTAAATCCGAAAGAACTCAGCAAGTAATATAATTCATGAAGGAATAAATCAATAAAAAGCTCTACAGCCTGAGTCGCTCCAATTTAGAGAATGATTCCCTACGCAAAATGAATTCTCATTGACTATGATAACCGAAAATCAATTATGCGCCAGGAATGTTTACCTTAGCGATTTCATTCTTAGCGGGCGCTGGTAGGCGGAATTTATTCAATTTGAACTTTGTGCATGCAGCTACGATATGTATGTAATCGCCTAAGAAAACATCACATCTAAGAAAGGAGACGTGCATCTGATTTCCATGCGAAAGGACATTTCACTTCGGATTTTAGAGAAACCTCTGCAATTACTCTGTAGATGGAGGAATTTCAGTTAATCCAAACTCACAATACAAAGTCGTAGTCTCTCCTTACTAAGTCCGAATCCGGTGTGTTAGAACATAATTCATCATAAACCCTGCAGAATGTTCTTTCCCTAATCAGACATTGGCCGGCTGCCGCGCATGAGCTCGGTTGCGACAATTGTTTCCACACATTCGTTTGGACCACATGCAGCATATCCATCGAGGCAAAATATGTAAAACATGCAAAGCGCTGCTTCTCGTCTACATCATTTGCAATGCATGGCTGGCAAAACTATTCCGTCTTGAAGATACCGGGAATGGCTGGTATGCTCCCAGACTGCAGATCTCCGTTTGGTTGAGGACATAACATTTTATGTATTTTTACGTGGAATTCAAGTTCAGAAATCTCCTTAGGGGACCGCTATATATTGTAATCTGTAAGTTATAACACTGACCACCTGGCGAAATTGGCCCGTAGTCCCACCCAGTACCAGACACAAAAGTGAATTAGATACCAGATGTAGGATCTTCATAACCAATGAATATTTTCTGTACACCCAAATCTCATTGGAACCGAGTGAAGCTTACGGAAAAAGAGGAATTGAGGTGCAGTAACTACGAGATAAGGAAAGTAAAAGATCTTTTTGTTAGCTTCTCGCCGATTGCATTTGGCATATCCAATCGTGGAATAGTAATGGAAGAAAAGCTCTAATGTGACTAACAACTCGAACCACACAAGAAGCCTAGTGCGTTGCCAGGCACCCCAAATCAGTGTGAATGTCTGGGAAGAAAAAGTCAAACACTTCCAAGGGCAAAATCCTCGGAGGTTCTGGAAGTGAAGTTCCCTGCGAAGACTTCGGTAGGTGCAGGTCCATCTTCTATATACGAAAATAATTATGCAAGTTAAAAGATGAGCTGCGAAATGGCTCCGCAACGTCCCTTCCACAATTATTCCTCAATTTGCTCATCGCTACCGGCTTTTAAATAGCTTTCTCCCGCCACTCATGGTTTGTACCCCCCAGTCTACCCTTAACTCCAATGCTCTTCTTTTTGCTGTTGATCTTCGCTAATCTCGTGGCCGCGTCGATAAATTGCATCCCAGATGCTGTAGTCGGTACCGGATGGAATGCAGAGTTCTACAGATACCAATACCTAAGTCTAGCTGGGTGGGACGACCCCACCTTTTTCCTGGGCGGCTACAAGGTCAACGGTTCCCTTGGAGGTGTCATCGGTGTGCCCAACTCCAACTTTGCGGGCACTGCTAAATCTGGAGTCGTTAATGGCAAGATCTTCGGCTTCCCTATCACCGTTTCCAACTACACGGTTGAGTTGACTGGTTTCTTCCAGGCCCCTGCAACTGGTACCTATCAGTTGACGTTGAAAGCTGACAACGGTGCTGCAGTACAGTTCGGTGCTGAGGGCTCCTGTTGTAATGACCCTGGCAGTAGTGTAGGGGGAAACTTCAGTCTCACAGTCCGTGGTCCAAGACTTGGAGGCGGATCTGTTGAAGGAAATGTTGAGATTGCCCTGTATGACTTGCAGGCTGGCAAATACTATCCAGTGAAAATCATTGCATTCAACTGGATGACCAACTACGGTCTCAACTTCTCCTACTTTGACCCCAATGGAAAATGGGTTTCCGATATGGGTCCCCAGATCAAGCAATTGAAATTCAACAACGCCGTCTGCTCGACTACTATCACAGAGACCTGGAGTAACTCCATGACTTCGATCACCATTGCTACTGGTGTGTCTACAAATACTATGATTGTCCAGGTGCCCACTCCTACCACCACTGTCACATCTGCATGGGGAGAATCTTATACTTCCTCTACTATTCGAACAGCAACAAAAGGTGGAACCAACACTGTTGTCATTGAAGTTCCATACTCAACTTCTACTGCAATTGGCTCCAAATCAGGCACAACCACCTATGCCGATAAAACCACCACATACGTGATCGTCACCACCGTGCTTTCCACATCCACTACTCTCGGTTCGGCATTGGGTACTACCACCATTACTGAGAGTGGAACTACTTACGTGAGAGTAACTGATGTGCTTTCTACATCCACTACTCTCGGTTCGGCGTCGGGTACTACCACCATTACTGAAAGTGGTACTACTTATGTCGTTGTAACTGATGTGCTTTCTACATCCACTACTCTCGGTTCGGCATCTGGTACTACCACCATTACTGAGAGTGG